>JAOANR010000003.1:47539802-47864918 GCA_030278955.1 Hygrophila difformis
CACTACCCAATAGTTTACATAAATATTTGTCATTTTACGTCATTTTATAAATTTTATGACAGCTACAGCTAATTGTACCAAATAAAACTGACAGCTACAGCTCTCATAGCTCCCTACACGCTCCAGGCCGTAGCTACAGCTCCGTGTGCAAAATAGACCGTTAGTATTATCATCGGCATTTGGTAAATTGGATTTGCAATATCACCAACAACATTGTCGTGCGAGTTGAACTTGGTGGTGCAGATGCAGAGGGCATTATTCATGTTAGCGACTATAACGAAAAACTTGGGTAAAGGGGTGGAAAGCTTGGTGGTGCAGATGCAGAGGGCATTATTCAAACAGGAGCGTTAAGCTGTTTCTCTAAAACTATGTATTGATGAAAAGCTTCAACAGCTGTTGCAGAATAACATGAACTTGGATTGGGAAACCAGGTACAAGATAGCCGTTGGGTCAGCTCATGGTCTCACCTATCTTCACCATGATTGCTTGCCAGCTATTCTTCTTCATAGAGATTATGAGAAATGCAATAACATACTCTTAAGATTGATTTTGGACTGGCTAAGCTAATGAATTCTCCAGATCATCACCAAGCAATGTCCCGAGTGGCAGGTTCTTGTTGCTTACATTGCATCAGGCAAGTCTCTCTTGAAATGCTTCAACTCTTCTATCATTCCAATGTTTTCTGGTCTTTGTATTTTAAACCTCGACTAATATATTAGCCTTTGTCACTACAGAGTATAGATACACTGTAAACATAACAGAATAGAGCTGGGCACAGTGCAGTTGAACCTCAGATGGGCTATGAATTGAATATTGTGGAGTGGGTAAAGAAGAAGATGGGAAGCTTTGAACCAGCTGTGAAAATACTTGACCCGAAGCTCCAAGGACTACCAGATCAAATGGTGCATGAAATGCTACAAACATTTGGGATGGCCATGTTTTGTATGAATACATCACCATCTGAAAGGCCTACGATAAAGGAAGTCGTGGCACTTCTCATGGAAGTGAAGAGTGCGCCAGAGGAACCATCAGGGAAGACATTTCATTCATTCGTCAAACATCCCTCAAACCATATATAGTTGATCCATCTGTCTATTCCTTAATCTGTTCTTGTTTCTTGTTAATTTGTCCCACATCGTATATTTGTTTTGATTCGTCCTTGCTTATATGGATCTGAGTTACTCCATCCATTACCAATTGATTTTGAGTTGGAACCTCATAGAGAATTTCCTTAGTTTTTGAGGCACTAGATTCTTGAAAGGGATAGTGAACACCTGAGATTCCACATATTATATGAGTTAAGTTTCTTGAACGTATGATGTAACCTAAAAGAATATACTATCAAAGGAGATTTCCTCAATTCAGTGGACAACCATTGGATTCACACCAATGGAAACCACTAGTTTAGAGACAATAAAGGGATGAGTTTACAAAAAAGGAATTTCATGTAGATAAGATATGCCTTCTGTAAACTACAAATAAATGTTAATGTCAATAATAGACTTAGTTGTTTACATATAATGTATGAGACGGTAACGCATCAGATAGGCTATCTGTCCATCCACCATCTACGTAGAAGTATGGTTCATGGGGTGATTAATAAGCATTGGCATTGTTATGTTATGATGAAAGATTGAGGATTTGTGGATCTTTCACTACCAGCAATATAAAGCAGACTGGTTCTTGACATAAAAAGGTGAAAATTGCAGAACAAGGAAGAATTGTTAAATGAGAAAAAAGGAAACATCAACATGTGCTGATTTTAAGCTCTGATCAGCAGCCTAGGAACCAACATCACCATGAAGATGCTACACCAGGAGTTTTCAATAGAATAGAATACAGCCACAATATACATGTGAGACTTGAAAGTAGGCCCATGATCACATGTACCTAAAAAAGCAAAATATGTAGGTGTGAATTCGCTACATGAAATTTTTGTGATAGCCTATAGGGAGGGTCATGAATCATGATATGGTTAGATATTTTCTTGGATTGTCTATCCCAGTATGTGAAATGGAAAGGAGACAAAAAGGAGCAAGCCCATTATCATTAATCGATTTCCCACATGGCTTTGGGGACAGTCAAAAGAGAGGCCCCCCAAACACCTCCCTCCCGGTGGCTTTTGATGCACATTCTGTGCATCTGTAAATGTCTTTTTTTGTTGCCTAAAAGTCTCTTTTGCGACTTGGTCCAAAGCCACACTTCAAGCTGGGAACCATCAGAATTCATTTTTCTTCTACTTCTTGTCATTTTCTTGGCTCTCATTCAATGCACTTGGAAGTCTTGGATCTGCCTGCTCCAAGTAACTAACTGTATACAAAGTAAGTGAATAATTTAACAATTTATGTAAAATAATGAAAAAACGAAGCAAATTCTGCAGAATACTTGGAAAACTGAATTTAAGCTTCAAAATACCTGCTCAATGAAGTACATTTTTTGAACCACTAAACAGTCTTACTTATATACATCAGAATACCTAAGAGGCTGGAAATTATCGTCAAATTTCACCAGAAACTACAAGATCAACATTGTATAGGATTTTGCCCATTAAGGTTAAAGATACGAATATTTCTTTTTCAATGGGTGTACTTTTGGCTCAAGCGAAATGAACCAGCAGTTCCCGAAACAGGCAAACTCCTGAAACAACATAATATATCCAACTGGCATCACAGTTTTCTTCAGGAAAAAGGGGTTGTATTGCCATTCAATTCCATGCAAGCACTACCATTTACATACAAAAAGGTTCCATGTCCTATATAGATGAAGTTCTAGTCTATACCCAGGGAGATACATATGCAGGAATCAGATAAATAGCAAATGACACAAACACACACACACACAGGAGAATATTTATACGATGGCCAGAGAACAAAGGGATGGTTGGCTTCAAACTTATATTTGGCCAAGGGTAACCCCAGGCTACCCACCCACCCAAACACACACACATACACACACAGCAAACTACAGCTGCAAATGATACAAGCAACGATTCTTGTGCACTGATAACGAGTCATCGCCCTTAGTTTCCTCTCCAGCTTCGTTCCTCCCTCAGTTTTTGTCCTCTTCTGCACTCAACTTCAGCATCAGAATTTGATGGACCAAAGTCATAATTCCTGCATATTCTAGGAGGCCCCATGTTGGAGAATATATCATCGTCGTCATCACTTAGAATGTGGATACTAGGTAAACTTCGTCCAGAAACATCTCCAAGTTGCTTTTGTTGGACATGATCTGAAAAATAGAAGAATAAATGTGACTGCCTTCTAGGACCGGACATAAAAAGGAGACAACCAAACACAAAAATTTCTGCCAAGAAGTCAAGCAAGCACCAAATGATTCTACAACAGATTTCATGAGAGCATAAAATTATGCACAACAAATGTTTGTTTCTGCAGGACTTTAAGCATAAAATCTGTAGGAACATATATATTATTTTAAAATGTCATTGTGCAATTTTGATGTGCAAGATACTATAAAAATATTTTCACGTAATATGTATGAAGATACTGTATTGGAGCTTTGGTAACACACCTTTATGATTGTATGAAACTGTTCGTCCAGGAGGCATCCCTGCAGCATGTGTGAGTTTAACTTGACTATGATGATTCTGAAAATCTTCCTGCCTTTTCCATGTTTCTACCCCCTCTTTCGATGGTGCATCAGAAGCATTTTCGACAGACTTAGTAGAAGTAACTGGAGCCATGCTAAAGGAGTCCTCCAACACATCTGATATTTCAACATAATGAGTTGTGGTGATGATTTCATCTGCACTGAACCCAAAAGATGCCCTGTAAGCTTCTAGTTCCTCAGCATCAGGTTTAGAAACCCTAGTCTGCCTGCCTTGTTGAACATTTCCGACATTCGAGTAAGCATCAGAATCTTTGGAAATACTTAATCTACCGCCAGAATGAGAAAATGATGACTGGTCCTGGTAGAACTGTGCAAATGTCTCCGGGCAGAAGAAATTAGAATCTCGGCGTGGCTTTGAGCCTCCATCAGCCTGAAGCCCAACAAACCTACCTGACTCAGATTTTATATGTGCAAGATCAGATGAGGGATTAGCAGGACTCCAATGAGGAGGAAGCTCTTTCTCATTAAATGAAGATGATAAACGGTCACCGGGAGTCCTTGAAATGGGAGATCTAAGAGTGCTTGCGGGACTTCCAGGATAGAGTGAATATGTAGCTTGAAGATCATTTGCAGCAATGTAACTTGCCTTATCAGTACCTTTAATATTGGCAGACGATGAAAGGAAATGAGCATAAGGCACATCAGGGGAAGACGGGGTGGTTAAATGCGCCAACTCCGGTGGGGGTGTTAGAGGAGCTGTAGATGGCTCGGTTGTATAAGTTGAAAATACAGGAGGAGATACCAGTTGTGTCTCATGTGCATATGGCCCTGTAACATACATGGAAGATGAAGGACCCCCGGGAGAGTTTCCAGACAAGAAACAGTTGGGCGATGGAGCTGTTGATGGAAGAGCAGAATTCGAGAAAGAAGCAGGTGATGATGGTGGAGCATAAAGTGATGGAACAATTCCAATTGTCTGATTGGGTAATCCACCAGCTTGAAGCCCATTTGGTTGATTCAATCCAGCATTGCCTTCAGGCACTCGTGATGGTACAATGCGCTTTCCTCCTTTTTGTTTACGGAAGCATGACAAACTGCCCAAACATCCTCCCCACCTCTTGAGCTGCAACCAAGAGGCAACATTAGCCTCAACAGCCATATATAGATCCTCCACTTTAAGCAAATCAAAAGTAACATGTTATAGAACCAAAAAAAACAAATTTAAATGAAGCGAGGAAGGTTTCTTTGAGCAAGTTTATACCGCAGTTATCTTATTGATGATTCATGGCATTATAGTCCATAGACATCATAGTAACTCCTCTAACAATTCTACCCTACTTGAATTAACTAGAAAACGCCAAAAAGTAAACAGTTATTACTAAGGCAACATCACTTTCATCAGTTCTCCAATGAAAAGGAAAAATATGTGAGAGAGTACAACTTGATTTCAATCTTTAATTCATTAGAGAAACTCTTCCATACAAAAATTTGGTCTCTTCCCCAATTTAAATAAATGCCTTTCAATCATACTGATTACTGACACCTCAGCCCTACACACATATACTGGTAGCCATTCACTCTATTGCTCCTTTATGACCATGGTACATGCCAAAATGTACTCAGATTCCTTTAAGACTGTGCCTGCAATACTATTAAGATGTCATTTGGTAAAGATCATAATCTTTCAATCCTAATTAGTAATTCTTATAACCACCATGCTACATGAACATGGATTTGAAATCCTAATCCTAATTATATGTGGTTCGCATGCTGTGTTGCATCTTTGCAGGAACAAGAATGTAACATAGTTATTTTAGCACTATGCATGTAGAAAGGAAGAGTATAACATCTCGTGGCAACACACACACTCCGTGATTTGAAATCAATATCAAAGAAAACCATTGGATTTTTTCCCAGTAAAATCCAGCTTAGAAAAAAGTAACCTTAAAAGGATAATAGTCCTATATGATGCAAGTTTGCAGTTAAACTTTGGTTAAACATAATTGGAGACTTTGAAGTTGTATTACTTTTGATCTTAAAAAGGAACCTCGAGAGAGATTGGATGTTCATTTATAACAGTAACTACCAATAACCATTTGCCCAATACACTCTAACTGCCCGCCTTTTTACAACTGGGACCCAGTTACAAATTCCGTGACCCTTTAAGGAAACAAAAAGAACTAAAGAAAGTGCATTCACTTATTGGTACAGATTACGGAACTTTCTAGAATATTTTTCGTAAAAGTCAATTATAAGTTCATTATATTGTTTTATTTAATAAATCTACTTGAATTGAATAAAAACAATTTTATCTCTCAGTCACGTACCTTGATTAAAAAGACAAATTTTTCCAAAAATGTGAGTAAATAAGTCATACTTCAATTCATTGATTATCTTGAATAACTAAATACCAACCAGACAACGACAAATTTTGCAGATAACATGTAACATGACAAGAAAACTGCATCCTACTTCAAAAAAATTTCTGGTTTTACTGTGCCTGTGCGAATGAAAACATTAAGATCACACCAATAGGGACAAAATCATGTATGCTAGATGTAGACGTGCATAGAATCTAAAATTAATATACCCGAGGTGCTGGTGCTAGCTGAGGCTGCAAAAATCGATTAGGCTCCGAGCCCATAAGTTTGGTTTGTGGAGCAGCACTCTCTTAAATGCTGAACTTGTTATTAGGGATACGAATCACCCTACTTATAATCCAAAGGACACTTACAATCACTCTCCACCTGCATGTCCACCGATATTGCTCCACTGTAAGAACCATACAAGGCATACATTCAAGCAACTAAACTAGTAATACAGTATCCATTCATCAACAAGTTAAAAAGATAACCTAACAAAACATATAAATTTTACACCTCCATTAATGGAGAGACAAAAAAATTGAGGCTAACAGAATAACAGATCAGAATTCTAGACAAACCCAATTCTCATTGTCTAAATTGGACACCGGATCTCTGCAACAGTACCGAAGGATGACCACAAATAATAGATCATAAGGTTATACTTTCCCATATCAGAGGAATAATTCATAAATAAACAGAAAAATGCTAATCACTTTTGTGTACAAACAAATCATTCTCATCAGAATCACTCCAGCCCATCCACATTTTAGAATTAAATTCAAGCTAATTTTAGAAATTTATAAGAATTGTTTTCCAAAAAAAAAAATTACTTAATTTGTTGACCCAGATACACGCATTAATTCGTCACAAATATACATGGAAAGCGACCCAAATTAGAAAACACCGAAATAAAACCAACACTTTCAGCCAGCTCTACATCATAATTTCGCAGAAACAAAAACAAAATTCTCACAATAAATTCGTTCCCACATCACATCATTATCCAAAAACATGAACAAACAAAGCAGCCTAGACAATGAAGCCATACCCCTAAATTCATTCTTCCACCAAAACTTATAAAAACAAAACCCCATTAAAAAAATCAAAAAAGGAAAAACAAAAAAAACAAAAAAACAAAAAAACAAAACAATAACAAAAAAACAAAGAGGCACATCGAGGAAAACTATAAAAATTAAAACTCGAGCAAGAGAAACAAAAAGGGAAACAGCAAATGCAGTACCTGAAGTAAGAAATGGCTACATTTCCATGAGAGATCTGGCATAATCGAGCAGTGGAGAAAAGGGTGAGTTGAGTGAGTATGCTTATATGCGCACGGAAGGAAAGAAAGGAAAGAAAAAGCAATGGCTACTGCCCACTGGCCAGATCTAATCTCTAATCGGGTTTTTTCTTCATTGTAAGGATTCACAAAAATTGCTTCTTCTTTTTTTGCATTTTATTTTACGATTTTCTTACTTTTTTAATTTATTTATTTATTGTCCTTTTTGGAAATAAATAAAAGTAAAAGGAAGGAAAGGACTGGGAACGTAACGGCGTTACTGTATGTTTACTTTTCTTCAGCTTTGTAAGGCATAATGACGTGGCAAATGGACATTGGACTGTTCTTGTCCGGGAGAGTATCATCTTTTTGTCACATCTTTTTTTTTTTTCTTTCTTTCTTTAGTTTATTTTTTTCCTCAAACTTTTGGATTGTGATATCACTACAGTTTCTTTTCTTTTCCTTTTTTCTGCCAAATATATTGACTATTAACATGCAATTTTGGTGTGGGAAAAAACCACAGAAAATGATGTGTTGCACTGAGGATAATTGAATCTTCACTCCCTTTTTTCCAAATAATTAAGATAAAAATTTGAAATATCAAATTCCATGAATTAGATTTTGTATTATGGTTATGTTCTCCACGTAGAACTGTAGCTGCGAGTTGCAGTTGTAGATGGTTGTAGCTGATGGGAGGTATAGGAGATGTAGCTATCAATTTTTACATTGATGTTCCGTTAAAGTAGTTGTAGCTGTCATGAATTGTAATTTGAAGAAAAAAATTAATTAAATTTGAAAATATTTTTCGAAAGCTTTTAAAAGCTACTCATGGTAACTTCCAGTGGCGGACTTAAGTGTAGGCCAGGTGAGGCCCTGGCCCCACCTCAAAAAAATTATTTATATAGTATATATATCTCTTATATTATTAATTTTAATTTTGTTTGGAATGAAATTAGAACACTATTCTATTGCTTCAATCTAAAATTAGTATTTTTATTATTTTAGTTTGACATATAAATTCTCATCTATATAGGTACTTTTAAATTAACTTGAATAGTTTTTTTCTTAGGCTTTCGACTTATTGAAGTAAGAGATGAATAACCGATTCACTGAAACAACTTTGAATTATTACTTTGTTATCCTGATCATATATAGCTCAATTCTCCAAGTTTGAAAGAGACGATTGCTTCATCTTTATGAACGATATATAACTTATTTTTCGTCAATTAATAGGAGTTGATGTGCAGTTGTATGATGTAACGATATATAACTTATTTTCGTCAATTAATAGGAGTTGATGTGCAGTTGTATGATGTGATTTTTTCAATTATTATAAATTGATTGAATTAACATTGATCTTACCAATTGCCACAACCTCAGTTGAAAATGTATTCTCGACAATGGATAGTGTTAAAAAGCTAAACGTTTCATATTCTTAAAAGCGGGGGTAGTATATTATATTATTCTTTTTGTGATTGAACATTTTTCATATATTCTTTAAAAAAAAAATTCGGCCCTACCAGCCAAAAATTCCTGGGTCCGCCACTGGTAACTTTTGATTATAGAGTTGCAATTTACAGTTAAATCCTTTAAAAGCTAGTGTAAAGAATGGGGTCATTGTTTTGGTATAAAATTTATAAGCTCATCAAATCTCCCAAAAGATTTCAAAAATTGCATGCAAAAAAGACCATATGAGTTTTTAAATTAATAAAACACTAATAGATTTAGAAATTCATAATATAAATTAAACATAAAATTACGTTAATATTCGTCTCCAAAATCAAAGAAGAAAATATTGTGCTACCTCCCGTTTCACAGTTGTCAGTTGTTACTTGAAAAAAGTTGAAAATAACAAATTAGCCTTTTGAAGTCCGGGTGAGGAAAAAAAGAATACTCCATAATGCTGCGGTGCAAGTCCATTGCCAATCACTATACTAGACAAATCAACAAATTAATACTACTATAAAATTATGCATATTTAATGTACAACAAATATATACAATAATTAATTAGCTCTTTGTAAACAACATATACATAAAACTTTACCAAAATAATGACTCGATAGATATACCAAAAAAACAACATATACATAAAACAAATTTACTTGAAAACAAATTATGTATTATAGAAAATTAGAAACTATAAAATTTGGGATGGTTCATACTTGAAACTTCTCTTAATTCCCTTGAGAAATGGACACATTGGACAATTCTATTGTCTTTTGATTAATTCACAATTTTCAATTCCTCTGGGTCTTAAAATTGTATTCCCTCCATCCACACTAGTGTTGTTACATAATTCTGAAATTGTATTAACGTTTAATATATTATACTAATATATTAATATAAAAATATATAAAATATATATCTGAAATTATATTATTAGACGAATCTAACTAGACCCAATTTTACTATAATTTGTTTTATCATATATATAAAATAAAATTGAATCAAAGTTAAATACTCCCTCTGATCAATTTAACTTGTCTCGTTTGACTTCTGCACACAATCCAATATACTTTTTCAATCGTTAACATCTCAAAATATGTAATGTAAAATATACTCCCTCCATTTTTTTTAAGTGTTACGTTTTGACATTTTTTTACTGTTCAATGTAGCACTTTGACTTCTATTTTTGTTATAGTTATAGAAGAGAAAATATAGTCAGGTGAGATCTTGTTGGATTCATCTCATCTTGTAGTTTTTAAATATCAAATTTTTAGATTTTTTACTTGTAACGGTTTTGAGTTATTAATCGTTGAAATGTGCATTGGCATACATGCAAATGAGAACGGAGAAAGTATATACTAATTACATGGTCATGCAATTCTAACAAGACCCAACTCGATTATTATTTTTAAATATATACATACAATAAAATTGAGTAAAAGTTAAACATTGACAGGATGGCTGGGACAGAGGGAGTAATAAACAATATCAATGAAGGGTACTCTTTTCTTACAAGATACTGGGTCCGTTCTGCATACAGAGCTGTGTAGTTGTGAGATGTAGTTGCGGGCTGGAGTTGTAGGGAGTTGTATCTGTTAGTTTATTTTAAGTGTGATACAACCAGCTGTAGCTGTCATAAAATTTATAAAATGACATAAAAAGATAAATATTTATGTAGACATTGGATAGTAGGCTGGTTATTGGGTTAAAATTGTAATTGGACATAATTAAGCTTGCTAGCTTTTTTTGAACGCTACCTTAGGTAGCTTCTATTTGTAGAGCATCAAATTGTAACTACAACTCTCAAAAGCTAATGTACAGAACAGAGCTGCAATTTTAATGTAAAATTAAAAGTTATCAAAAGCTCTCAAAAACTGCATGCAGAACAGACCCATTATAAATAAACTATAAGAGCACATGGGCTATTTTTTTAAATCCACCAAAGGCCGAAGCCCGAAGGGACCTTTTACTATTAATAATTGTTCCAATATGCATGTGCTTTTGAATGGATCTCAAATATCGGATTGTCTCTAAATTAAGTTACTAATTGTTCCAATATGAATGTGTTTTTGAATGGATCTCAAATATCGGATTGTAAGTATGTAACCACATATACTAATGCTCTAACCAGAGAAGTATGTCACAATGTGGAGAAAATATTCCGCAATATGTATTGTGGCGTGATTGAACCATTGATTAATTATTCAATCTAATGGTTCAGTAGCAATGATCATAGTACACTTGAGCAATTTGGTTCCATATTCAACAATAATTATGGGGTTAAATTATTGTTTGCCACAGCCCAAAAAGAAAGCTCGGATCGAATTAATGTGTTGCAAAAGGTATTAAATACTCTTCCAATTTGATTACACATACCAGTATTCACACCCACATTATCCCAATTAAATAAATCACCATATATACCAGTAATGATATATAAAATAGTGCAAAACATAACACTAAATACTAAATAGTGCAAAACATAACACTATTAGTTGCTATTAACATTCGTGTCATCATACAAGAGTTTTCAAAACAAGAAGCAACCAAGTGGCATTTATTCCAAGTGATTAGAGTTGGCCAAATATCTAATCAGGAAGGGTTAAATGTCCCTGGGTCAGTTGAGAATACATGATTTAATCAATGGACAAAGGATATCAATCTCAAGAAACAAGAATCATAATTTGCCAGGTGCTGGTAGCATTTGAAATTTTTGTTGTTGGAAAGCAATAAAATGGTCAGCTTATGTCATCTGAAACGCCAACTTGCACTTCAGGCAACATGTGGTTTTCACTAGAAATTCTACCTATTCTTTGAGGAGGCCACACAACATGTGTAATTCGCCCGGATATCAACCCTAGAGGAATCTGCCATTTGGTAGAAAATTTTGGTGTCAAGTGAAGATTCCAAAGTATCGAATAATAATATACCAAGAAAAGCATGGAAGCACACTGCAGCGGAATTGAGGAAACATTACAAATCTCAACAATCATCCTAGCTCTAACTCCAACAAAGCGAAACTTCAATAAACTTATGCTATGCTGTGTCTAAATTCGATCTTCTACATCGCCGATATGATGGACTATAGAGCAAAGGGACTGATGAAAAAAAAAAAAAAAAAGAAGCAATTGATGATAACCTACCTTTAACAATCGCTTACAAAATCCAGACTTGAATTTGGTAAACCTAAAGTCATATACCAAGAAAAGACCAAATACCCACACAGAAGGTTTTCTCCAAAATTGTACACCAAACTATTAATTGATCCATAACTGACATGAACTATAAAATCATCATCAAGCGTTTTGAATTTTAATGCATCTATAACTACCACATTTCCTTCAAAATTGCTGACATGAACTATAAAATCATCATCAAGCATCTTGGATTTAATGCATCTATTACTTCAACATTTGCATCTTACCGGGCCAAGTGATCTGGAATCTAAGCTACAGGATACATTGTCTCCAACAACCCAACAATGCCCTTTAGGGACCCTCAAGGTGTCTAATGAAGGAAGGTGGATCCAGTCACCTGGCAAGGCAGCAATTCTCTTCACATTTTTCTCCTTATAATTAATTGGAGAACTGCAAAAGATGTGTACAGGCCGATAGGTCAGTGCAATTCAATAATTATGATGATGATGTGATTCAGGGTGCATATATTAGAATCATTCAATCAATTAAACGAATTACAATATCTGCTTCACTGAGACTGTGAATCTATATATTTCACCACGTTTCTAATTCAAGTGAAAGAAATATTGCTTAATTGAACTAGGAATTAGGCAAGTTGACATAATTTCCTATATGAGAAATGAATCTGTTTGTTCTGAACCACACATTCTACATAGAGAAACTTGCAATATAATACAGCTTTGGATAAATTCCATATAAATCAAACGCATGGGTGATGGCCAAATACTTAAAGAGAGGAGTGATACGCATTATATGCATATTTTACTCAAATCGCATTAAAAGGGTCAAACAACCAACTTTCACCTAGTATTCTTCCGCTACACCATCTTTCATAACTATGACAGGTAAACTTTGGCCGAGAAGTAGATAAAATAGCTGTAGTTTTGAACACAATAAAAACCACAGCTTGTTAGCAAAATAAAATCAATCATCAATCTTCAGTCACCTAAATAATATGAAAAATTGGGGGTTAAGCACACATGGGGAGGATACAGTACACAAAGCAATCCATACGTGAACAACACATGAAAATGCGAAGTTAACAAAACACAATCCATACGTGAGCGCACTTGATATCATTGCTTCAGTGTTGAACCTCGAAGTAGTTTCAAATACTTATGAGATCACCACTTTACAGTTTATCCATGACGATAGGTTCAGTTTTGTTGATTGAGCTAAATTGAGCTCTATTGTTGCTATTGATTGCCTGATTGAACTTAAGTTTCCTAGAATGTTTCAAGCATCCGTAGGAATTCATCCCATAGGGAAGGATAATAAGGCTAAGCTAATGATGGTCCAAATTCAGGCTAAGTAGCATATCAGCCAGTTAATAATCAAAGTAACCTAAAGCATAGAAGGGAATTAACAATACCAATACTCATAAAAACTAGACACTAAGAATAAAGCCATAAAAACAATAAGAGATTTCTAAAACCAAAACGGTAACAGTACAACTGCAACTAAAAATAGCAACTCAATTCATTCAAAAATCACCTGAAAACCACAACGTCACCCCGAGAAAATTTATACTTTTCGAGGCAAAATTTCTCTACTAGTACATAGTCATCTGCAACCGAAAAATGCAATCAATGATAATTAAGAAAAGGCTAGGGTTAGTAAGAAGCGGCGGAAATATTTAAAAATACAAGCAATCTTCACCTAACACAAAGCCAGAAGAATTGTTTGGATGGGGATTCAAAGTAGGAGACATGGATGAGCCACGAACGCCCATAACAGCGGCGTAACGGTCAGATATTGTGAGGCATATGAGACCTGCAGTTAGAGATTTCCTGGCGAAATTCCACAGGAAACTTTGAGAGGCCATAAATGCATCCAGCTCATTGGTTTTCAAGTTAAATGCTGAACTTGTTATTAGGGATAGGAATCAGCCTACTTATATTCCAAAGGACACTTACAATCACTCTCCACCTGCATGTCCACTAAAAGTGCTCCACTATAAGTGCCATGGATCTACCATGCCAGTAAGAACCATATAATGCATACATTCAAGTAACTAAACTAGTAATACAGTATCCATTCATCAACAAGCTGCAAAGATAACCTAAAAAAACATATAAATTTCACACCTCCATTAATGGAGAGACAAAAAAAATTCAAATTAACAGAATAGCAGATCAGAATTCTAGAGCAACCCAATTCTCATTGTCTAAATTGGACATGGGATCTCTGCAACAGTACTGAAGGACGACCACAAATAATAGATCCATAAGGTTATATGTTCCCATATCAGAGGAATAATTCAGAACATAAACTGAAAAATTCTAATCACTTGCTTGTGAAAACAAATCATTTTTGTTAGAACCATATTTTTGATTGTATGTGTACAAACCGATGCATGAACTGTAGATAGGTTTCCCGTCCGTCGTCAGTCGCCCGAGTTATTTTGGATTATCCCGATGACGCGTCTGGATTGACATTCCCAACAGCCACATGGAGATTTCTCTGGATTGACTTTGTCGGAAATGGAAAATAAATATTTCATCCAGGGAAACTACCTATAGATGAAGATTTCCTGGGATTAAGTTTGTGTGCTTTGGAAAGTGAATATCTCCCACTAGGAAATCACTACTATGGAATGTCTGCGATGAAGGTAACCAGGATCTTCCTCCCATAGTAAGGAATTCTCATCCTTTTATTACCCACCTTCATGGAGAAAAAATCATGGATCAATTTCTTCATTCTTGAGCATACGAAATTCCTAGCTGTTAAAAAGTGAGAGAGAGACGAAATCATCTTCATCTCTGGATTCATGAAATATCATTTGGTGTGAAGGTGATCGATTATAAATAGTGAAGTTGTATCCATGGATTTCTCACTATTGTTTCTTGAGTGAATCGAAAGGAGTATTTTGTGTTTCAAGATCTCTTGGTTGAAACCGACGCAATCAATCAAGAGAATCACTCAAGTTTTGTGTCAAAAAAGTGATACTCGCAGCGTATTGACGAATCAAGAGGAGGATCTTTTACAGGCTCATTCAAGGGAAACTTGGAGAGGGGTTCTTCAAGGAGTCGAAGAAGAATCGGGAGCATTCTCACCAGAAAGGGGTTTTCTGGTACCATCGACCATCTGCTTGGATGTTGGAGTAGAAGATTTCACGTTCGCTAATGTTCGGGTCGGAACCCGGTGTTTGAACATCTAGTGGAACTCTCCTGGATTGGTATACCCCAGACGTAGGCCTTGGGCCGAACTGGGTCAACATCTTTCTGTTAGTTCATTTTTTTTACTTTCACGCATTTTATTCCGCTGTGCTTAATTTAGTACTAACCTACTAATAGTATTCGAAGCGTGTGTTATTGAACAAACAGATTTAATAAGTTACACATCTCGACACGAAAAAGGGACCCAACAATTGGTATCAGAGCGCACACACCTTCGGGTGAGATCCAGTTATCGAGATGAGTCACGATGGAGGAAATATTTCCAGGCCACCTCTACTTGATGGGACGAATTTTTCCTACTGAAAACCAGGATGCGAGCATTTCTTATGGCCATTGATGAAGGAGTCTGGGATGCTGTTGAGACAAAGTACGAACCACCAGTGTTAGAACTGGATGATGGAACACGCATTCCCAAACCTAAGTCAAAATGGAAGACTGTGGAAAGAACTCTATCCAGCATGAATTCGAAAGCCTTGAATGCCATCTTCAATGGTGTCACACAAGAGCAATACAAACTAATATCTGCATGTGACACGGCTTATGATGCATGGGTAGTACTGGTAAACTCCCATGAAGGTATGGCTTCAGTTAGATCCTCTAAATTGATTTCAATTGAATCCCAATTTCATAAACTTACTATGGATGAGAACGAAACGATTGTTACATATTTTGGTAGAATTCGAGATCTAACAAACCAGGCACATCAGCTTGGTAAAATTTACACTCAACAGGAGATCGTTCGCAAGATTGTTGGATCTATTCCAGATAGGTTCAATCCCAAAATTGCAGCACTTGAAAGGATTACTCTACTATTCAAGTCGATGAACTTATGGGCATATTGCAATCTTGGGAGATGGACCATTGCAAGGACGTTGTTATCAAAAGCATTGCTTTCAAATCCGAATCTAAAGATGCAGACGAGAAGGATAATGAAATTGAGAGTGAAGACGGCGATGATGATGAGATTTCTGTGCTTACCAAGAAATTGGCTAGACTTTTGAAAGATAAAAGAAACAAGCAGAGGGATGCACAATCAAGAAAAGAGAAGGATCGTACAAAAGAAATGATTCCAGGAGAAAATCAAATTCCATTGACAAAGGCAAATATGATTATCATGAAGATGATAAACCTAAAGGTCCCGAGTGCCATGAATGTGGAGGCTTTGGACACATTAAAGCCGATTGTGGTAACTTAAAGAGGAAAAGCGGGAAGAAGACCACCTTCAGCGAATCTGAGAATGAAGGAGAAGCCAGTGATGGAGAATCTGAATATGGAAATGCCTTAACTGTACAAAGAACTTGGGATTCTAACTCATGTCCTGACACTGAGTCCAATCACGGTAATATCACTGACTCTGTCAATACCGGTTTCATTGATCATGGTTGTTCTTCTGTAAACAGGGATCAGACTAAAAGCATTGAGAAACTCACCGAGCTCTATGAGGAAGTTTTTGAGAAACTTGAGACTTCCATGACTGAGTGCGTGGAGCAGAAAATGGTGATCCAGAATCTCAGGGAGCAGATCAATGATCTTATGAAGGAAAAGGAAAATCTGAGTACTGAAGCTGAAACTGTATCCAAGAAGGTGTCCGAACTCGAGGTTGGAACACAGGTTCTGAAGACAGAAAAAGAGCAGATCTTAGCCAAGCATGATCAGTTAGTGGTTGAAGTCACTGATCTTAAGGAGAAGCTGGCTAAGTCTGAACAGATTCTTGATGGTATGAACAAAGGAAAGGCTAAACTAGATCATGCAATCTCCGCTGGAAAGTCTCATGGTAACCGACATGGACTTGGCTATCAAAACACTAGTTTAGCTTCCTCTTCAAAAGGGAAGACTCAGTTCGTAGCAGGAGGTTTACACAATGATCAACCAGAAGGACGCTATATCAAAGCCACTATGAAAGCTGCTAAAGAATCTGTCAAAGGCATGAAGATGCCAAGAGCACCACTCACATGTGACTATTGCAAGTTTTATGGACACAAGACTGATCATTGTCGAAAGATTATCAAGGATCTACTAGAAGTGAGACCCGTTGTCTGGCCGAACAAAGAGCTCAAGAAAAGAATTTCCATAAGACGTGCTTGGGTAGCCTAAGTGTGCAATCTCAGAGAAACGCAATGTTGTTTTTGTATCTACAAGCAACAAAGGACAGAAAGCTAATGTTCAACTACAAGTTACCTCAGGCGAACAGGTTAAGGAAGCTGTAGTGAATAACAATGAGTTTGAACAAAGTGTTCAAACACCATTTGAAACACCTGCTACCAAACCAGATGGACCTGAAGTCAGAGTTCACAGACAGCATGATCCAGAGAATGTTACTGAAAATGTTAATGAAGAAAGACAAACCGGCGAGAAAAAGAAAATAGATTTCAGAGAGCTTGCATGCTTACACTGTTTTACTTCCAGATTTGAGAATCTAAAGAAAGAGCTTGGACTACGCAAATAGTCTAAGTCCACGTGCCAGCATATGAGGAGTCTCAAAATTAAAGCTGCTAAGTGTCTTTAAATTTATTATTGGCCTTTGGTAATTTTTTAATACTTGATACTCTTGAATGCACTAATTGATTTTCTTTTGCACAGAAGTTACTAAGGTGACCGGTTGATGTGACCATCTTCATTACAAAGAAGTTATTTTTTTTATGGAAGATTGTGACCACCAAAGAAGTTCTTGATATATAAAGGAGTGGTCTCTAATGATATTAGAGGAGATGATGATGATGGCATTGCAACCAATGTGTTAATGAGGAAGATGATACTAAGATTGAGGGGGAGCATCTGACTTCTGAAAATATTGATGATGCTATTAGCCAAGGAAAATGAAGTTGAATAGGATGATCAAAATTTGAGGGACATTTATGATGAGAAAAAGACCCTAGAGGTCTTGGATACCAATCTGGTCTGCAGTTCGAAGTTTTATAATGAGAGTTCCAAACTGTATTTGGACACAGTGTTAAAACCCCCAAAAGATCAAGTCCGAGATTATGTTCTGAAGCAGGCCCTTTTGGGCATGATGTGACCCAGAGGGGGAGGAAGATGATCAAACTGTGTACGGTTCCTCTGGATTACTACATTAAGGGGGAGATGTTTGCTGGTGCTAGTTGGTAAGTTTTCTTATGTTATGTTTATTGTTTGAACTGCTATGTTTGCATTGGTCTGTAATAAGAGATATTGCATTATTGCTAAATAGTTTTGACCATGCAGTTTTGATGTACATGCTCCTTAGTTTGATAGGAATATTATTGTACGGAGCATTAGTTAGGCATTGGTGGGATAGTGTTAGTTTTCGTATCTTATTTATGTGTTCAAGCATCGGTTTGATCTCTTTGTTTGTTAGAACCATATTTTTTATTGTATGTGTACAAACCGATGCAGGAACTGTAGATAGGTTTCCCGTCCGTCGTCAGTCACCCGAGTTATTTTGGATTATCCCGATGACGCGTCTGGATTGACACTCCCAACAGCCACATGGAGATTTCTCTGGATTGACTTTGTCGGAAATGGAAAATAAATATTTCATCCAGGGAAACTACCTATAGATGAAGATTTCCTGGGATTGAGTTTGTGTGCTTTGGAAAGTGAATATCTCCCACTAGGAAATCACTACTATGGAATATCTGCAATGAAGGTAACCAGGATCTTCCTCCCATAGTAAGGAATTCTCATCCTTTTATTACCCACCTTCATGGAGAAAAAATCATGGATCAATTTCTTCATTCTTGAGCATACGAAATTCCTAGCTGTTAAAAAGTGAGAGAGAGACGAAATCATCTTCATCTCTGGATTCATGAAATATCATTTGGTGTGAAGGTGATCGATTATAAATAGTGAAGTTATCCATGGATTTCTCACTATTGTTTCTTGAGTGAATCGAAGGAGTATTTTGTGTTTCAAGATCTCTTGGTTGAAACCGACGCAATCAATCAAGAGAATCACTCAAGTTTTTGTGTCAAAAAAGTGATACTCGCAGCGTATTGACGAATCAAGAGGAGGATCTTTTACAGGCTCATTCAAGGGAAACTTGGAGAGGGGTTCTTCAAGGAGTCGAAGAAGAGTCGGGAGCATTCTCACCAGAAAGGGGTTTTCTGGTACCATCGACCATCTGCTTGGATGTTGGAGTAGAAGATTTCACGTTCGCTAATGTTCGGGTCGGAACCCGGTGTTTGAACATCTAGTGGAACTCTCCTGGATTGGTATCCCCCGACGTAGGCCTTGGGACGAACTGGGTCAACAACTTTCTGTTTGTTCATTTTTTTTACTTTCACGCATTTTATTCCGCTGTGCTTAATTTAGTACTAACCTACTAATAGTATTCGAAGCGTGTGTTATTGAACAAACAGATTTAATAAGTTACACATCTCGACACGAAAAAGGGACCCAACAATTTTCATACAGAAGTATGCTTCCAACTCCATCCCATCCACATTTTAGAATTAAAATTCAAGTATTCAACCTAATTTTAGAATTAAAAAGAATTTTTTATAGAAATTTTTTTCTTGTTGACCCAGATAAACTCATTAATTCGTCAGAATAAATTAGGAACAAAAACACCGAAAAAAACAAAAAACACCAGCACTTTCAGCCAGCTCTACATCATAACTTCGCAGAAACTTGAAACAAATTCTCGCAATAAATTTGTCCCTACATCACATCTGCCTAGACAATGAAGCCATACCTTAAATTCATTCATCCACTAAAACTCGTAAAAACAAAACCTTATCAAAATTAAATCTTGATCAATGGAAACAAAAAGGGAAATAGCAAATGCAGTACCTGAAGTAGGAAATGGCTGCCTACATTTCCTTGAGAGATCTGGCATAATCGAGCAGTGAAGAAAAGGGTGAGTTGAGTGAGTAGGCACACGGAAGGGAAGGGAAAGAAAAAGCAATGGCTACTGCCCACTGACCAGATCTAATATCTAAATATCCAATTAGGGCTGAAAGCGGATACCGGAAGAAAGTACTCTTTCTGTGTCCTATCTAATTTTTTTTTTTCCGAATTAGGAATCGAATAAGAATAGGCCGGATACAACTACAAATTCAAATATTTAGGATACAAATATGGGACAGATATAGAACGAATATACGAATAAATTTGTATTTGAACAGATAAATTGTTGGATAATACATATAACATAAAATTTATCTCAGTACAATTAATCATTTAAAAAAGAAAATTAAATTGGCCTACATAATACTATCAAATTAAACTTATAAATTATACTCCCTCCGTCCCACTAATTCCGTCCCATTTTCTTTTTTGGTCCGTCCCATTACAATTGTCACATTTCCCTTTTAGGAAATAATTATATACTTTAATTACCAAACCCACTACCATCACATCACATTAATAATTAAATATATTAAAATTTCACACATACACAACTATCACATCACACATAAATAAACCAATTAAAAATTCAAATACATTACAATCACATCACATAAATTCTTCATTTACCCCCATTTTAAACACTGATCTACCCTACATAACTATTCCCACATAAAATACCGTGCCCAAAAGAAATGAGACACTATTAATGGGATGGAGGGAGTAGTAAATATTATACTCTAATAATGTGTAAAAATAATATTAGTGAAAGTTAATATCAGTCACAAGTGATTTAAATTCTAATTTTCATTTTTTTAAATTATTCTAGTTTGATTTGATTAAATTGCGTAATGAGTTTGGCTGAGGTGGAGCTTGGTTTTGATTCTGATTTGGGAATTAGGCTCGAGAGAGGAAGAAAGTCGTGGTGAGTTACTGAGTGAGTGGTGAGTTTGAGAAGTCTAAATAAAGTTATTTGGGGTATTTCTTAAACAAGTATAGCCCCACGCAAATGCGTGGGATGATTACCGTTATGTATTTCAAGTTTGCGTAACACAAAACAAACACACAACGTCAAACTTCTAAAAACATATACTAAAAAGACCAGTGTTCCTAATTGAATTTCCTGCCCCTTTTTCGTATTCACAATCTAACAAAATAATACTACACAAACAAACACACAACTGATGAATGAGATAATGTTCAAGTATTCCTCAGCAGTGAAATCCCCATAGAGACATTGATAATATGTTCTCAAGTGCCACAGAGAATGGGAAAATTACATGATATTCCATTCATCATCAATGAGACATATCCTCCCATTTACTCAATACTCCACAATACTCAACTTACTCAATCAATAGTCCAATACCACCAAGTATCGTATTAAACAGCCATAAATCATATTCATCAATTCATTCAATAGTCATCACCTCTAATCCTAACTCAATTAATCAACAAACAACAAAGCCCCAAATGTTCAACAATTCCACAACATTCAAGCATCAATGGACAATGGAAAAGAAAAGAGAAGAACAGAAAAGGGAGGGAATGGGGCGAAGAGAAAGGGGAAAGAAGAAGAGAAAGATGCTGAATAAACCCTTGCCTTATTCCGACGAGCTTCCGTCTCCTCAAGCTTAACAATGGCTTCGGCGACACTGCAATCTAAAACTCCCAATCTACGTTTTCTCCATCTCCCCCAAAATGTTAAATTGGGCTGTGGATTGGCTTATGGTTATGAATAAGAAATGGGTAATTGGGTATGTTGGGCCATGGATTAATTAGGTTATGGTATTTTTTTATTTTTTTTAAGAGATAAAGCTAAAGAAATGATGGTGGGAGTGATGACACACAAATTACAAATTAAAGGGATAAAAGGGATGGGGAATCGAGCATCAACCTTACAGTGCGTTTGGTTGGAGGGATCTTAGATTACCAGTGGGAATGTAATATTACTGGGAATATGAGATTACTGGAAATCTTATTTTTTGATGTTTTAAGATTATTGCGTTTGGTTAGATTGATAATTTAGATTTCCAGTTCTAATTAATTTACCATAATGTATCTGAATTTCAATTGAACGGATGTTATATATATATATAAATATATATCATTTTGCTACACAATAAAAATATTTAAGCCGATTTATTTTTTAAAATATTGAATATTCTTTATTCGTAATTTATTGTATGATAATTACTTATTTAATGTCTCTAAATCCTTATTATTTTTGTTTTATATTTTATATACAGAAGAAAAATAAATTTTAAGAAAATATGAAAATATATATTAAAATATGAGAATATATATTAAAAAATATGTTTAAATAATTTAAAATTTTTCAATAGATTTTTTAAAATTAAATTTCATATACTTATCATTTTTAAGAATACAAATATATAAATTTATAAAATAAAATAAGTATAAAAAATGAGGGTATAAAAGCCAAATTAGTGTAAAAGTAGGTAAAGTGGATGTTGTAATCTAAGATTACCTGCCCTCCAGGTAGGGGTGTCAATTTCAGGTTTCGGGTCGTGTTCGTGTCGGGTTGATCATGTTGTATAATATTTCAGGTCGGGTTTCAGGTCGACCTGATTTGGGAAAAAACCCAAAATGGCTAAACCCAAACCTGAAATTTTTCGTGTCGTTCAGGTTCGTTTTTTCGGGTTATAGGCAAAATTGACAAAATTTAAGGTTTCGGGTCGTGTTCGTGTCAGGTTGAGCAGGTGGAATAATATTTCAGGTCGGGTTTCGGGTCGACCTGATTTGGAAAAAACCCAAAATGACTAAACCCAAACTTGAAATTTTTCGTGTCGGTCGGGTTCGTTTTTTCGGGTTCGTGTCGAAATTGACACCCCTACCTCCAGGTGGGAATCACATTCCCACCTAAAACACCCAACATTCCCACCTCGGTGGGAATGTGACATTCCCACATGAAACATGCCCCTAACCAAACATGGGCATGTTTCATTCCCTACCCAAGATTCCCAGTAGGAATCTCAGGTCCCGAACCAAACGCCCCGTTAAGGTTGGAAGGACTTTGCGCTTGGGCAAGTTCTCATTCCTTTATAAGTATTTTATATAGGGTATAGAATCACTATTATATTTTAAATTTTTGGTAAACTATTATATTTTAAATTTTAATAAATATAAAATAAATTCGAATATCTAAATTTAAAAATCGATATTCAGAAAAATTGGATGCGGACGGATATTTTAAATTTCATATCCAATTACGGATTCAATTTTTTATTAGACAAATCTATAGTTCTATACCAGGACTAATTATTATTATTATTATTATTATTATTATTATTATTATTATTATATACTTGTAATAAATTTAAAAATAAATAATATATACCTTTACCGTTACTTGAGTGTCAATATTAACAAAAACATAAATAAACAGTGTCAAAAAATCAAATCACCGGCATGGGTTACGGAAGGGATACTTTAATCACCGGCATGGGTTACGGAAGGGATACTTTTATCTCTTACCAAAGGCCATAGGCCATGGCCCATGGGGAATTTTATTAAACTAGTAAGTAACCCTGACATGGTGAGGGGTCAGATGAACTTCAAGAGGCTTTCTCTCACTGACATCAAGATTGACATCAAAAGGGTTCCTAAGAAGAAGACTCTTATTGCTGCCATGGATGCTGCTGATGTCAATGGCAAATGGGAAAAGAGCTCTTGGGGGAGGAAGCTGATCGTGCAGAAGAGAAGGGCTTCCCTTAATGATTTTGATCGGTTCAAGATCATGCTTGCAAAAATCAAGAGGGCGGGCATTATTCGACAGGAACTTGCAAAGCTCAAGAATGAGAGTGCAGCCTGAGCATTTTAATTTCTTCTAGTTTATTTCGTATAGGATTTTGAAAGACATGAAATTTATTTTGGATGTTTCTTGTTCTATAATCAGTTGCACAGTGAAAAAGAATACCACAATTTTTTTTCCAAAAAAAAAAGTAACCCGTCGAGACTCGACGGACATAACTATATATTTTATATAATATATACTTATATTATATAAAGTAATAATAAATTATATTTTGAGTAATGAAAAATGTGTAATGATTTTTTTATATATTCACTACAAGGAAAAATGGATTTCCCGACCGAAAAATGCGGTCGGTAACATTAAAATACGGGTCGTTTCGGGGGTTACCGACCGAAAGTGTCGGTCGGAAATTTCTTAGTCCGAAATTTGCCACCGACCAAAAAAAACTGCCGTCCGGGACCTGCCGACCGCGTTACCGACCGCAAGTTGGTCGGCAAAATTACCGACCGCAATTTGCGGTCGGTAATGTCTGGTCCCGAATAGTCCTGGAGACATTTCCCGACCGAATTACCGACCGACATGTGCGGTCGGTAATTCTCTTTTATGCAAAAAAGTGTGGTTAGGAGGGCTCGAACCCAATCCCTCAACAACAACCCCAAACCTTAACCTGTAACACCCCCATTTTCCCTAAAAGAACAGCGGAAGCACAGTGTGGGAAGAATGGGCCGATGTTACCGCCACGCATTCCGGGCCGTCCGGAATACGCTACGGCTAGCAGGCATACTTGCATAAAATCAGAGTTTAATATATATGTTACTTACTTTCCGGATAAGCTAACATATAATTTACGCATAAGCTGATAATGCTGTAATAAGTATAAAATAAGTCTAATAAATTTATTTGGTTTGCATAACCAAAACAGATGAATATATATATATGCACATATATATATTTTTTTTTTGCGTGCAGCGATAATATTGGAATAAATTCAGGGAAATTTTATTTAATAAAAGAGACACTTTTAAAAAAAATAATAGTTTATCACACACATATATAAATATAATCGTTCATCATACATTAAAATACGAGGCGTATAAATTACAGGAACGGATGGAAACTTTAAAATATACATCCTCGCTTATTTAACACACATATGCCAAGTTGTTTAACTTCATTAAGGAGATTTAAAATATTATACATAACTTGCACTCAAATTTAAATTATTCGGAATAAACCCAAACCGTGCCCGATGCGTGAAATGTTTACTGATCTTCACAAATATCAAAACCTGCAAATGAATATGAAAAGTGTAGAGTCAGCGAAAAACAATCGCTGAGTAAGTAGACCCTTACTCCCGGAGGAGGTTGGGTTACGGAAATAATTTAAATAATATTTAGGGAATAAGGCATGCTTAAACGAGAATAATTTATACATAAATGAAATATTAATCTATATCCCGGGAACAGATAATATAACAATATGCGTTACCGAGAAATAATTATCTCAGCCACCGTGATGTGCAGGTTCCCCGCCGTAGGGCCCAATTCGCACATACACTCAAGGGTGTGGGGGAGGTAAGAAATTTCCTCAAACCCACTGTGAGATAAGGTAATAGCATCGGGCTGAATAATCCCAGTGGTCCCCGTGTGGCTAAATATTGCACAACAAACGTGGGAGTTGGGCAGCAGCGACCCACACACAGTCTCACCCCCCCAACAATGCGCGCTCAAAAATCCGTAGGATTTTGAGAATGATTATAACAATTATTAAGCACAGTAAAAATAGCATACCAATATTCCAAAAACAGTAGGGAGCAATAAGCATAAATTTAAAATATAAATGCGGTATTGAAATTTATGCTCAAGCTAAAATAAAATTGGGCTTACTCCAAAGAGTAAAAATCCACTTACCGTTACCGTGGCGAAATGGTATGACACACGCACAGGCTACGAGCAGATACCCCTTTTACAGCTATTTGGCTAACAAAAATTTTAAATTAGTTTTAGTATAATATAATAGTAGTATTTTAGAATAAATAATAACTATACATTTTTTTTTATTAACTCTTACCAGAGAATTTTTTTTTTTCTGAAATTTTACTACGGCTTTCAAAATGGCAGAACTAAAATGTGAGAATAGTTGAGTAGATTCATTGAATTGCAGAACTAATATGTGAAAATAGCTGAGTAGATTCACAAAATGGCAGAACTATGAAAGAAATCAGAAAGAATCACTGGAAATGGAAGAGCAAGTAATGAAAATAAAGCTGGATAGGTGAAAGCTGGAAATGGAAAAGCAAATACTGAAAATAAGGTTGGGAAGGTGGAAGCTGGAGGAATAAGTGGTGAACTGATAAAACTTATGTTGGGAGGTCTTTATAGGCAATCGATATGCCTTCTTCAATTATTCAGCGAGTAGCCCTCATTAACACCAACAACAACCAGTAGTCCCTCCTCATTAACACAAGAAAACAATCGGTAGTCCCTCCTCATTATTACAAGCAACAACCACTACTGCCCCCTCCTTATCCTCCAAATATTTTTTTTTAAACTTAGTCCTACACTAATGAATTTCTTTGGGCACACAACCGGCGGCGATGGAGACTGCGGCGAGGGCGACCGGTTACCGACAATGGCTCTCCTTCTCTATCTCTTTCTCTCAGTCTTGTTTAATTTTTTTTTCTTAATATATTTCAATGGTAGCTCGTTACACGATTTAATTTGTGTTAAATGTTAGTTGGGGTTTTAGGTTTAAAAATGGCTAATTAGTTTCAATTAAATAGTGCTTTGGAAAAATATTATTTTAAATTATTAAATGATCAACAACTAGACTTTAGAAGACATTTCATTTCAGAAAATTTAAATGTCACTTATTTGAAATTTAGATTTTATGCAAAATTTATGGGTGTTATAGTCTACCCTCCTTAAAATAAGGCTTCGTCCCGAAGCCACACAATGTGGTTATGAAAAAATGTTGCATTATAATAAGTAGTTCAATACACTAATATATTCTCTTACATGGTACACCGAGTGATTCTTGGTCTTCAAATCTCGTCGAACAATTCGGGGTATTTTTCCTTTATGTCAGTTTCTACCTCCCAAGTTGCATCTCTCTCGTCATGCCTTGACCACTGCACCTTTACCATCCGGATCGATTTTCGCCTAGTGGTTCGCTCCTTTGAATCCAAGATTCGCACGGGATGCTCTTCATATGTTAAGTTCTCATCCAATTCGATTATCTCGGGCATCACTTCCCTTTTCGGGTCCTGATGGTATTCCTTAAGTTGAGATACGTGAAATACGTTATGAACTCTGGATAATTCTTCTGGTAGGGCCAATCTATAGGCCAATGGTCCGACTCTAGCAGTTATTTCAAAAGGTCCAATATATCTTGGACTCAATTTTCCGCGCTTGCCAAATCTCATTACACCCTTCATGGGAGATACTTTAAGAAGGATCTTATCCCCTACTTTAAATTCGCCAATTCTTCGATGCCTGTCAGCATACATTTTCTGCCTATCTTGAGCCGCCTTAATCTGTTGTTGGACCTTTTCAATTATTTTTCTTGACTCTTCGATCATTTGAGGTCCAACTTGGATCGGATCATTTTTCTCAAACCAACATAGAGGGCTGCGACACTTCCTCCCGTACATAGCTTCAAACGGTGTCATTCCAATGCTCGCGTGATAGCTATTGTTGTAAGAGAACTCTATTAGTGCCAAATGTTTTTCCCAGCTACCACCAAACTCCAAGACACATGATCTCAACATATCCTCAAGTGTTTGAATAGTCCTCTCGGTTTGTCCGTCAGTTGTCGGGTGAAAAGCCGTACTTAAGTTAAGCTTTGTACCAAGTGCCTCTTGAAGCTTCGTCCAGAAATTTGAAGTAAATCTCCCATCACGGTCTGACACTATGTCCTGCGGAACTCCATATCTCTTTACCACATTCTCCACATAGGCCTTTGCTAATTGTTCCATACTCCATTTTTCTCGCATAGGTATGAAGATAGCAGCCTTGGTTAACCTGTCGACGATAACCCAAATTTTATCATATCCCGATGGTGTCCTCGGCAATCCCGAGACAAAGTCCATCGAGATACTATCCCATTTCCAGGTTGGGATTTCCAACGGTTTAACCAATCCGATGGGTTTCTTCTTTTCCGCTTTAACCTTCTGACAGATAAGACATTGCTCAACAAAATCTGCTACTTCCTTTTTCATTCGAGGCCACCAAAAATGTTCCTTTAGACCCTTGTACAACTTATCTCCTCCCAGATGAACCGAGTATGGCGTCTCATGTCCTTCTTCCAAAATTTTTCTTTTTAACTCGGTACATGCTTGTGGTATGCACCAACGTCCCCGAAATTTAATACATCCATCTGCTTCCATTTGGAAGTCTGATGCCTTTCCCTGTTCAATCTTGGCCTTTATTCTCTCCAGCTTGACATCCCCTTGTTGACCAGCTCGAATTTCCTCAAAGAAATCTGGCCGAATAGCAATCGTGCTAAACAATCTTGTTGGTGTCCCTTCATACACCAACTCGATTCCAAATTTGGCTATCTCCTTATACAACTCCGGTGGAATGACCTTCATACTTGTCATATGCGTAGCCCTGCGGCTAAGTGCGTCTGCTACGACATTTGCTTTACCCTCATGGTAAATAATGTCCAAATCATAATCTTTAATCAATTCCAACCATCTCCTTTGTCGCATATTTAACTCTTTCTGAGTAAAAATATACTTTAGGCTCTTATGATCGGTATAGATCTTGCATTTCCTCCCATACAGGTAGTGTCTCCATATCTTCAGTGCAAACACGACCGCTGCAAGTTCTAGGTCGTGTGTGGGATAATTTTCTTCGTGAGGTCTCAACTGTCGAGATGCATAAGCTATAACTTTCCTGAGCTGCATTAGGACACACCCTAGTCCATTCTTGGATGCATCGCTGTATACCTCAAAATCATCTGTGTCTGTAGGAAGTGTTAGTATAGGAGCCGTAGTTAGCCTCTTTTTTAATGTCTCGAACGCAGCGTTGCACTCCGGAGTCCATATCACCTTGCTTCCCTTTTTCAAATTCTGCGTCAATGGTCTAGCAATCTTAGAGAAGTCTTGCACAAACCGTCTGTAATATCCTGCTAAACCAAGGAAACTTCTTATTTCAGTCTGCGAAGTTGGTACAAGCCATTCAACCACTGCTGACACTTTGGCTGGATCCACCGAAATTCCTTCAGCTGATACGGTGTGTCCAAGAAAGGACACCTTGTTCAGCCAGAATTCACATTTTGACAATTTTGCGTACAACTGGTGACCCCTTAGTATTGTCAAAACTTTGCGTAATTGTTCCTCGTGCTCGCGCTTCCCTTTGGAGTAGATCAGAATATCGTCAATGAACACTACCACGCAGATATCCAACAGCTCGCGGAACACGCCATTCATCAGACTCATAAATACTGCTGGGGCATTCGTTAACCCGAATGACATTACTGTAAATTCATAATGCCCATATCTGGTTCGAAAAGCCGTCTTTGGAATATCCTCTTCAGCTACCCTCAGCTGATGATATCCAGATCTCAGATCAATTTTTGAGAATATCCTTGCACCTTTCAATTGATCAAACAGATCATCGATCCTTGGGAGAGGATACTTATTTTTGATTGTCACCTGATTCAATCCACGGTAGTCTATACAAAGTCGCATACTACCGTCTTTCTTGCGAACGAACAACACTGGAGCTCCCCATGGTGACGTACTCGGTCTGATGTAACCTTTATCAAGTAATTCCTCCAGTTGCTCCTTTAATTCCTTGCTCTCTGCAGGTGCCATCCGATATGGGGCTTTGGACACAGGTTGCGTCCCTGGCGCCAAATCGATGGTGAATTCTACTCCTCTGTGTGGTGGCATCCCCGGTATATCATCTGGAAATACGTCCGGAAAATCTCGAACAATTGGGATTTTCCCTAGGACAATTCCCTCAGCTTCCTTGTCCTCAATGTGACAGAGATAAATCGGATATCCCTTAGTTGCTAACTCCTTCATCTTTAGAGCCGTGACGATTTTAATCCTTGGTTTCGATGGTTCCGCATAGATGGATAATCTCTTCTTATTAGGACCATACACCGTTACCTTCTGTTGAGCGCAGTTGATGGTAGCCTTGTGTCGTGTCAACCAATCCATTCCTAGAATTATGTCAAAGTCTTGCAAGTCGAACTTAATCAAGTCCGCTGCAAACACAATCCCGTATATAAGGATTGGCACGTCCATATACTTCTGTGAGCAATTCACCACTATCCCATTAGGTAAAGAAACACCTAAGTTTACTGTACTAGGTGTTCTAAATCCTAGTTGTTCCACTTTCATACTTGATATGAAGGAATATGATGCTCCAGAATCAAATAAAACATATGTCGCAAAACCTTTAACTGTAAACGTACCAGCTATGACGTCGTCAGCTTCACGGAGATCAGCTTGGTTAACCACATTCAGTCGTCCCTGGTTGTTCCGAGCAACTGGTGGAGGGTTTATCTGATTACGACCCTGGTTTGGCTGTAGGTTCCCTGATTTCCCTTTCAAGCATTCCTCTGTTCTGAAGCGAGGGTCCCTCTTGAGATCCTCCCGCAATCTGTTAACGTCCAAACGTATGCCACAATCATTGACCATATGGCCATTAAGGCCACATCTGAAACAGTCCCCAAATCTGGGGCAGGCTTGCATCCAATGACGTTTGTTACACTTAGGGCAAGGTAGTGGAATAGGAGGGCGATTGTCATTTCTCGGGTTGGGGCCATAGAAGTTAGGGCGTGGCCCAAGGTTCCTTCTATCTGGTTTTCTTTCAAAGCGCCCTTTCTTATTAGCAGTAGAGGACTGCCCGACGTTCTCCTCCTTCGCTTAGGTTGTCGAATTCTCTCAACTGTCATGGCTCGGTCATAAAGCTTCTGGAGACTGGAAAACTGTTTTCCTCCCAATCCTTCGCAGATTTCCCGGTTGAGGCCGAGCTCGAACTTCTGAGCCTGTGCATGATCAGTGTTTACCAGTCCCGGAGCAAAGCGAATGAGCTCGTTGAATTTCTCATAGTAGTCGTGGACAGAGCGATTGCCTTGCCTTAGAGTGACGAATTCCTCATACTTAGCATTTTTCACGCTAATGGAGTAGAATCTTACTCGCAGGGCTTCCTGAAATTCTGGCCAACTGATGTTCCGATCTTCCTGGTTTCGCCACCAAGTATTTGCTTTGCCACTCAGGAAGAACGTAGCCACTTCTACCATTTTTTCTGCTGGACATTGCACTGCCTCTAGTAACTTGTCAAATGCTTTTATCCAACCTTCCAATTTGGCCGGGTCCTCATGTCCGGCGTATCTGGGCGGCTGGTACTTGTGGATAGCCCCAATATAATCCGTGGGTTGTTCCTCTTGTTCTTCTTGTCTCGCCAATTGTCGTTCCAAAGCAGCACCAATAGTAAGTAACAACTGTTCCAACCGGGCTTGCTGACCCTCGATAGGGTCTTGTCTATTTCCCGCCGGGTTCTGTGCTCCTTCAACAGGGTTAGGTGCCACAGGTGGGTTCACCGGGTATTTCCTTGGGCGTCCTCGAGGCATCTGAAAAACCATAATTAATCCTCAACTAAAAAAAAAATTATTAATCTTAGCGCATTTATTATTGTTTTCATGAGTAGTTCAAAACCCTTTTAAATCTAAGGCATTCACGGTGCTAAGGAGTGCTAATAGAGTCGAATTCAATTTATTATTTAGTTATGCTATCGCTAAATTCTAAGTTCAAATAAATTTAATAAATGAAATATATTATCCCACGTAGTCTTATGATCGCGAGGATTTGTTGTGGGTTTTTTTTTTTTTTTTTATCGTGACTTATAATTAGAACACCCTATCAAAATAGCTTATTTAATTGGTGCATGACCCACTGTATCTCAATCTTATTAATGTGCCTTCATTGATCGTGACCCACCAACACAATAATTGTCTAATAAATTCCCCTTAAGTCTTTTTCATGTTGTGGCATTTTTTTGTTTTATTATTATTATTATTTTTATTTTATTTTATTTTATTTACTTATTCATTTTCATTCATTTTTTTTATTAAAGGGGCAGAAGATTCAGTTTATTATTTTTTATGCAATAGTTATCTAATACTTTGCTGCATGATTGATTGTGGGTGCATCTTAGAACATAAAATAAAATGAATAGTAGGATGTTTCCAAAAAATCGACTTTTACAAAATTGGCAGAATTGGTTCACAATTTAATTTGTCTCAACTTCGCATTAAATATTATTGAATGTAGGATGGTCAATCTTATCGTGTTATAAGTTATTATTTATTTATTTATTTATTTATTTTTATTAGTATTATTATTTTCTTTTATTAATTTTTTTTTCTTTATTTTTATTTTTTTATTTTTATTTTTTTTTAAAAAAATTATATATACATACTTTTTCTTGGACAGTCTACACCTGTTAAGAAATACTGGTAGCGTCGAATTTTGTATATGGGCAAAATTCTTAATAAAAGTGAACACAGGTAGATGTTGGGCGCTTTTGCTTGACGTGTGCGGGAAAGATACAGTTGGAGACAGCTGGATTATTGTTGGGTGCGTTATGCTGCGTATGGGAAATTCTAAATATGGCCCACAATGGTGTGAATGGAGGGTCACGGGTTTGCATTTCGCATCTTGTTCCAACAATATAATTTTATATTGTTCCACATCTTGCCGAAAGTTTGCATTTCGCATTCACATGATATTTCTGAATTATTATGAATTAATTCAGAAAACGTGTCACGGGTTGCATTTCGCATCCCATCTCTTCCCAAAAAAATGAATACATATTAAGCAAAGATTTCTGCTCGTGCCTATATGCATATGTGTGTGTTCCCATCCCAAAATAAAATTAAAAAAAAATAATAGTACTTGGCATATTACCTATATAAATTAAAATAATTTCGTGCAAAAATTTGAACAATTTAAATGCACTGTTATTATTATTATTTATTAATTTATTTATTTATTTTAGGAAAAATGCTTCCAAATATATATATATATATATGCTTGTAATGACCCCATCAAGAGATGTCGTGCCTCTCCTGATACCAGTTGTTTTGGGAAAATGACTAGCACCAGCTATCACCCCTATTTATCGCCAGTTGTCGGCTGTAATCAAGACATAGTTGAGCACAATTTTCCTGGCTCTTTATGACATAGTGCTCAATTATTAATACTCTAGGACATAGTGCTCAAGCAATTATTAATACTCTAGGACATAGCACAAGCAAAATATATATATATATATACATGCTTGTAATGACCCCATCAAGAGATCATATAGATAATTCCAATTATATATATATATATATTTGCAAAATTTCCTAAAAAAAATTTAGTTGAACATACTGCTTAAAAATAATTTATTATCAAAAATTTTAAATAACTTCAAAGGCACACATTATTATTATTATTATTATTATTATTATTTTCTCAAAAAAAAAGCGCGCTCTGATACCAATCTGTAACACCCCCATTTTCCCTAAAAGAACAGCGGAAGCACAGTGTGGGAAGAATGGGCCGATGTTACCGCCACGCATTCCGGGCCGTCCGGAATACGCTACGGCTAGCAGGCATACTTGCATAAAATCAGAGTTTAATATATATGTTACTTACTTTCCGGATAAGCTAACATATAATTTACGCATAAGCTGATAATGCTGTAATAAGTATAAAATAAGTCTAATAAATTTATTTGGTTTGCATAACCAAAACAGATGAATATATATATATGCACATATATATATATTTTTTGCGTGCAGCGATAATATTGGAATAAATCCAGGGAAATTTTATTTAATAAAAGAGACACTTTTAAAAAAAATAATAGTTTATCACACACACATATAAATATAATCGTTCATCATACATTAAAATACGAGGCGTATAAATTACAGGAACGGATGGAAACTTTAAAATATACGTCCTCGCTTATTTAACACACATATGCCAAGTTGTTTAACTTCATTAAGGAGATTTAAAATATTATACATAACTTGCACTCAAATTTAAATTATTCGGAATAAACCCAAACCGTGCCCGATGCGTGAAATGTTTACTGATCTTCACAAATATCAAAACCTGCAAATGAATATGAAAAGTGTAGAGTCAGCGAAAAACAATCGCTGAGTAAGTAGACCCTTACTCCCGGAGGAGGTTGGGTTACAGAAATAATTTAAATAATATTTAGGGAATAAGGCATGCTTAAACGAGGATAATTTATACATAAATGAAATATTAATCTATATCCCGGGAACAGATAATATAACAATATGCGTTACCGAGAAATAATTATCTCAGCCACCGTGATGTGCAGGTTCCCCGCCGTAGGGCCCAATTCGCACATACACTCAAGGGTGTGGGGGAGGTAAGAAATTTCCTCAAACCCACTGTGAGATAAGGTAATAGCATCGGGCTGAATAATCCCAGTGGTCCCCGTGTGGCTAAATATTGCACAACAAACGTGGGAGTTGGGCAGCAGCGACCCACACACAGTCTCACCCCCGTAACAATGCGCGCTCAAAAATCCGTAGGATTTTGAGAATGATTATAACAATTATTAAGCACAGTAAAAATGGCATACCAATATTCCAAAAGCAGTAGGGAGCAATAAACATAAATTTAAAATATAAATGCGGTATTGAAATTTATGCTCAAGCTAAAATAAAATTGGGCTTACTCCAGAGAGTAAAAATCCACTTACCGTTACCGTGGCGAAATGGTATGGCACACGCACAGGCTACGAGCAGATACCCCTTTTACAGCTATTTGGCTAACAAAAATTTTAAATTAGTTTTAGTATAATATAATAGTAGTATTTTAGAATAAATAATAACTATACATTTTTTTTTATTAACTCTTACCAGAGAATTTTTTTTTTTTCTGAAATTTTACTACGGCTTTCAAAATGGCAGAACTAAAATGTGAGAATAGTTGAGTAGATTCATTGAATTGCAGAACTAATATGTGAAAATAGCTGAGTAGATTCACAAAATGGCAGAACTATGAAAGAAATCAGAAAGAATCACTGGAAATGGAAGAGCAAGTAATGAAAATAAAGCTGGATAGGTGAAAGCTGGAAATGGAAAAGCAAATACTGAAAATAAGGCTGGGAAGGTGGAAGCTGGAGGAATAAGTGGTGAACTGATAAAACTTATGTTGGGAGGTCTTTATAGGCAATCGATATGCCTTCTTCAATTATTCAGCGAGTAGCCCTCATTAACACCAACAACAACCAGTAGTCCCTCCTCATTAACACAAGAAAACAATCGGTAGTCCCTCCTCATTATTACAAGCAACAACCACTACCGCCCCCTCCTTATCCTCCAAATATATTTTTTTTAAACTTAGTCCTACACTAATGAATTTCTTTGGGCACACAACCGGCGGCGATGGATATAACACCCCATAAAATTTTGCATAAAATCCTAAATTTCAAATAGTGACATTTAAATTTTCTAAAATGAAATGTCTTCTAAATTATAGTTGTTGATCATTGAATAATTTAAAATAATATTTTCCCAAACGACTATTTAATTGAAATTTACTAGTCAATTATATTATGTAGTATCTACATAATTAATTGGTACAAGTCCGATGGTACCATCAATTTATAAATGTTGGATTAATATTATTAGATATGGATTAAAATATTAATCCATTCAAGTGTTGAAAAAAATTATATTTTGTCTAACTACTTAAGTAACAATTATCCCTAATTAAGGATTCGGAGCCTTTAATTATTTGATTATTGGTGCCAAACTAATAAATAAAATTTATCCCATTAAATCCGTATGTTTAAATTTTAAGTGTTAAGAATTATTAAGTCCATAGTTTAGATTAATTAGTTGGTTGGATAAAATTGGGCCAGTAAATTGTATGACCCAACAAGTAAAAGAAGAGAGCAAAAATAAAAGCCCAAAACACAAACCAATTAGGCCCAATCCAAACCCTAGCCCAAACCCTAAACCAAACCCTAACCCTAAAAAGAGCTACTGCCGCCGCCCCCAGCTCCGGCACCGCTCTCGCCGCCGGCGAGATTCCGGCGAAACTCCGGCCGCCCACCATCTCCGGCCAACACCTCCCTTAAACCCAAAAATCCGGATCTCAAGCCATCTCCGCCAGCCGGACCACCACAGCCACCATTTTTCATCACCGGCAACACCACCATCTCCGGCCTTCTCTCGCCGCCACACAGCCGCCGCCCAGCAGCTCCCGCGCCACCACCACCCCGGCGGCCTCCTCGCCAACCGCAGCCATCCCCTTCCCTAGCTACCATCGCCACCAAGCCACACCCTCCTGCCGCCGGCCACCACCCGTCGGCCATCCCCAAACACCACCACCCGCCACCACCCTCTCCATCTCCCTCCTCCATTCCCGGATCCAAATACCAACACCACCAAATCAAAAAGAAAACAAGAGCAAGAAGAAGAAGTGGGAAGGGAAGAAGAGGGCCGACCGAGCCCTACTACCACCGCCACCATCGCGGAGCCACTGCCTCCGCCGCGCATCGCCACCTCCCACCTCCTAAAATCTCGTCGCCGGCGAGACAGCTCGAGAAAGACAAGAAAACAGAAAATAGAATGAGGGAGAGAGGAGAAGCAAGAGAGAGGAGCGGGAGAGAAGAGGAGGGAAGAAGAAGAAGCCACCACCAGGGCCCTCACCGCCGCCACCGAACCACCACCACCCCGGCGGCCTCCACCACCAAATCGGGACACCACAGCCACCACCACTACCATTCCTTTCTTCTCCAAAAAAAAAAAAATCTAAACACCCAAACACCCATCAAAATAAATGTAAAAATAGAAAGAGATAGAGAATGAGAGCCATTGTCGGCAACCGGTCACCATCGTCGTGTCTCCATCGCCGCTCGTTGTGTGCCCGGAAGAATTCATGAGCATGGGGCAAAGTTGAAAGGAGAGTTGTGGAGGAGAAGGAGAGTGTGGAGGATTTTTCTTTTTTGTAGGACAAATGATGTTGATAACATTAAAGAGGAACGCGGATAGATGGTTTATAAAACCATCCCCAATTCCTTATCAGCTCACCCCTCTTCCTCCTTCCCAGATTATTCCAGTATCTCCTTCCTATTCCTGCTATACTTTTTTTTATTTTATTTTTCCAACTTTCCAGCTATTCCCACGTTTTATTTTGCCATTTTGAGAGCAGCAGGAGAATTCGGATTTAACAATTCTCTGGTAAAAATTATTAAAAATATATATATATATATATAAATACATAAATAAATAAAAATATGTGTATATATATATAACTATTATTTATTCTAAATATTATTATATTATATTAAATTAATGTTAAAATTTTTGCTAGCCAAATAACTGAAAAAGGGGTATCTGCTCGTAGCCTGTGCGTGTGTCATACCATTTCGCCACGGTAACGGTAAGTGGATTTTTACTCTCTGGAGTAAGCCCAATTTTATTTTAGCTTGAGCATAAATTTCAATACCGCATTTATATTTTAAATTTATGTTTATTGCTCCCTACTGCTTTTGGAATATTGGTATGCCATTTTTACTGTGCTTAATAATTGTTATAATCATTCTCAAAATCCTACGGATTTTTGAGCGCGCATTGTTACGGGGGTGCGACTGTGTGTGGGTCGCTGCTGCCCAACTCCCACGTTTGTTGTGCAATATTTAGCCACACGGGGACCACTGGGATTATTCAGCCCGATGCCATTACCTTATCTCACAGTGGGTTTGAGGAAATTTCTTACCTCCCCCACACCCTTGAGTGTATGTGCGAATTGGGCCCTACGGCGGGGAACCTGCACATCACGGTGGCTGAGATAATTATTTCTCGGTAACGCATATTGTTATATTATCTGTTCCCGGGATATAGATTAATATTTCATTTATGTATAAATTATCCTCGTTTAAGCATGCCTTATTCCCTAAATATTATTTAAATTATTTCCGTAACCCGACCTCCTCCGGGAGTAAGGGTCTACTTACTCAGCGATTGTTTTTCGCTGACTCTACACTTTTCATATTCATTTGCAGGTTTTGATATTTGTGAAGATCAGTAAACATTTCACGCATCGGGCACGGTTTGGGTTTATTCCGAATAATTTAAATTTGAGTGCAAGTTATGTATAATATTTTAAATCTCCTTAATGAAGTTAAACAACTTGGCATATGCGTGTTAAATAAGCGAGGACGTATATTTTAAAGTTTCCATCCGTTCCTGTAATTTATACGCCTCGTATTTTAATGTATGATGAACGATTATATTTATATGTGTGTGTGATAAACTATTATATTTTTTTTTAAAAGTGTCTCTTTTATTAAATAAAATTTCCCTGGATTTATTCCAATATTATCGCTGCACGCATAAAAAAAATATATATATATACATATATATATATTCATCTGTTTTGGTTATGTAAACCAAATAAATTTATTAGACTTATTTTATACTTATTACAGCATTATCAGCTTATGCGTAAATTATATGCTTATCCGGAAAGTAAGTAACATATATATTAAACTCTGATTTTATGCAAGTATGCCTGCTAGCCGTAGCGTATTCCGGACGGCCCGGAATGCGTGGCGGTAACATCGGCCCATTCTTCCCACACTGTGCTTCCGTTGTTCTTTTAGGGAAAATGGGGGTGTTACAGTTTGGTATCAGAGATGCTTTTGCTAAAAAAAAAAAAAACAAAAAAAAAAAACGTTTGCACAAGAAATTATTTTTAAGCATCATTGCTATAGTACATTTAATTTATTATTATTATTATTATTATTATTATTATTATTATTATTATTATTATTATTATTATTATTATTATTATTATTATTATTATTATTTTTAAGCATATATATACATTTAATTTATTTAATTTATATAGTACATTGTAGCAATAAATTATTTAATTGTCAGGTATTATATTGTACTAGATGTTATAGTACATTATTGCTATAGTACATCTAGTGGAACCGTTTGTACTATAGTACATTATTGCTATAAATTATTTAATTGAAGCACCTCCGCGGTAGGCCAGGTATCAGTGGAATCAAACGATTCCACTAGATGTTGGTGCTATAATACATTATTGCTATAGTACAATAATTTATTGCCATAGTACATTAATTTATTGCTATAGTACATTACTACTATATATACATTTAATTTATAAAAAAATAAAAAGAAAAAATTTATTTTCAGTTTGTCTCTTTGAAAGACAAAAAGTGATGCCGGATTTAATGGCATCTTTGATGCCGGTGACTATGCCGTATTTAGTGACTTTTTTTTCAGTTTGTCTTTTTGAAAGTTTGTTTGTTTTTTTTATATATAATTTTTAAACATATATATATAAAATATGCCAAGTACTATTTTTTTTTAAAATATATTTTGGGATGGGAACACACACATATGCATATAGGCACGAGCAGAAATCTTTGCTTTATAGGTATTTATTTATATTTAGAATTTTTCAAACACCATAAAAAAAATAAAAAAAAAATAAAAAAAAATCACTAGAGTGAGTGGCCAAAACGTTCGTATTCATTAATAATAAAGAATGAGATTTTCCTTTCAGAAAGTCCGGCTAAGAAGGTATGGAATGTAGTGTTGTCCAGCTAAAGTATTAACCTGCAAGTGGGGACAATGTGACATATCCAGTTGGTGTAAGATTTATTAGGGGATGATTTATAGTACTAAAAACAAATAAATTTATTCAGACAAGTGTTCACTTGTCTATGTTAGTGTGCGCATCAAATTTTATTGAAAGTGATGTTTGCTGTTGAAATAATTAATTAAATAAATTCATCTACTTTCGGCGCTAATATTGGTCCGGTCTTGTCTTATTGAAGGTCACTATTAGTTCAAAGAATCCAATATATTCGCCTATCTTTGACTTTCAGTCTAGTGCCAAGTGATGTCTGAAATGATGTGATTCTATGTTTAGCCCGGAATCTTGAATACACTTTCGATTCGAGTAGAGTAGTAAGGTTCAGAAGGTAGTCAAGTGCAGATAAAAGAAATAAATAAAGAAATAAAAATAAAATAAAATAAAATAAAATATTAGATATGCGTGAACATGAAAAGATATAAAGGGGATTTTATAGGTAATTATTTTGTTAGTAGGCCATGATAGGTGAATACACTATAACACTCCATAAAATTTTAACTAACATTTTTATATTGTAATTAATAATAACAAAACTTATATAAATAAAAATGCCTCCTAGGTTTAATTATTGGTCTTTAAATAATTTAAATCGATATTTTCTAGGCAGCAATTATTTAATCGATCATAGTCAAGATGTTAAAATTTTTATGTAATTTAAAGGGTTTTGAACTACTCATGATAACAATAATAAATGCGCTAAGATTAATAATTTTTTTTTTTTAGTTGAGGATTAACTATGGTTTTTCCGATGCCTCGAGGACGCCCAAGGAAATACCCGGTGAACCCACCTGTGGCACCTAACCCTGTTGAAGGAGCACAGAACCCGGCGGGAAATAGACAAGATCCTATCGAGGGTCGGCAAGCCCGGTTGGAACAGTTGTTACTTACTATTGGTGCTGCTGTGGAACGACAATTGGCGAGACAAGAAGAACAAGGGGAACAACCCACGGATTATATTGGGGCTATCCACAAGTACCAGCCGCCCAGATACGCCGGACATGAGGACCCGGCCAAATTGGAAGGTTGGATAGAAGCATTTGACAAGTTACTAGAGGCAGTGCAATGTCCAGCAGAAAAAATGGTAGAAGTGGCTACGTTCTTCCTGAGTGGCAAAGCAAATACTTGGTGGCGAAACCAGGAAGATCGGAACATCAGTTGGCCAGAATTTCAGGAAGCCCTGCGAGTAAGATTCTACTCCATTAGCGTGAAAAATGCTAAGTATGAGGAATTCGTCACTCTAAGGCAAGGCAATCGCTCTGTCCACGACTACTATGAGAAATTCAACGAACTCATTCGCTTTGCTCCGGGACTGGTAAACACTGATCATGCACAGGCTCAGAAGTTCGAGCTCGGCCTCAACCGGGAAATCCGCGAAGGATTGGGAGGAAAACAGTTTTCCAGTCTCCAGAAGCTTTATGACCGAGCCATGACAGTTGAGAGAATTCGACAACCTAAGCGAAGGGAGGAGAACGTCGGGCAGTCCTCTACTGCTAACAAGAAAGGGCGCTTTGAAAGAAAACCAGATAGAAGGAACCTTGGGCCACGCCCTAACTTCTATGGCCCCAACCCGAGAAATGACAATCGCCCTCCTATTCCACTACCTTGCCCTAAGTGTAACAAACGTCATTGGATGCAAGCCTGCCCCAGATTTGGGGACTGTTTCAGATGTGGCCTTAATGGCCATATGGTCAATGATTGTGGCATACGTTTGGACGTTAACAGATTGCGGGAGGATCTCAAGAGGGACCCTCGCTACAGAACAGAGGAATGCTTGAAAGGGAAATCAGGGAACCTACAGCCAAACCAGGGTCGTAATCAGACAAACCCTCCACCAGTTGCTCGGAACAACCAGGGGCGACTGAACGTGGTTAACCGAGCTGATCTCCGTGAAGCTGACGACGTCATAGCTGGTACGTTTACAGTTAAAGGTTTTTCGACATATGTTTTATTTGATTCTGGAGCATCATATTCCTTCATAGCAAGTAAGAAAGCGGAACAACTAGGATTTAGAACACCTAGTACAGTAAACTTAGGTGTTTCTTTACCTAATGGGATAGTGGTGAATTGCTCACAGAAGTATATGGACGTGCCAATCCTTATATACGGGGTTGTGTTTGCAGCGGACTTGATTAAGTTCGACTTGCAAGACTTTGACATAATTCTGGGAATGGATTGGTTGACACGACACAAGGCTACCATTGACTGCGCTCAACAGAAGGTAACGGTGTATGGTCCCAATAAGAAGAGATTATCTATCTATGCGGAGCCATCGAAACCGAGGATTAAGATCGTCACGGCTCTAAAGATGAGGGAGTTAGCAACTAAGGGATATCCGATTTATCTCTGTCACGTTGAGGACAAAGAAGCTGAGGGAATTGTCCTAGGGAAAATCCCGGTTGTTCGAGATTTTCCGGACGTATTTCCAGATGATATACCGGGAATGCCACCACACAGAGGAGTAGAATTTACCATCGATTTGGCGCCAGGGACGCAACCTGTGTCCAAAGCCCCATATCGGATGGCACCTGCAGAGAGCAAGGAATTAAAGGAGCAACTGGAAGAATTACTTGATAAAGGTTACATCAGACCAAGTACGTCACCATGGGGAGCTCCAGTGTTGTTCGTTCGCAAGAAAGACGGTAGTATGCGACTTTGTATAGACTACCGTGGATTGAATCAGGTGACAATCAAAAATAAGTATCGTCTCCCAAGGATCGATGATCTGTTTGATCAATTGAAAGGTGCAAGGATATTCTCAAAAATTGATCTGAGATCTGGATATCATCAGCTGAGGGTGGCTGAAGAGGATATTCCAAAGACGGCTTTTCGAACCAGATATGGGCATTATGAATTTACAGTAATGTCATTCGGGTTAACGAATGCCCCAGCAGTATTTATGAGTTTGATGAATGACGTGTTCCGCGAGCTGTTGGATATCTGCGTAGTAGTGTTCATTGACGATATTCTGATCTACTCCAAAGGGGAGCGCGAGCACGAGGAACACTTACGCAAAGTTTTGACAATACTAAGGGATCACCAGTTGTACGCAAAATTGTCAAAATGTGAATTCTGGCTGAACAAGGTGTCCTTTCTTGGACACACCGTATCAGCTGAAGGAATTTCGGTGGATCCAGCCAAAGTGTCAGCAGTGGTTGAATGGCCTGTACCGACTTCGCAGACTGAAATAAGAAGTTTCCTTGGTTTAGCAGGATATTACACACGGTTCGTGCAAGACTTCTCTAAGATCGCCAGACCGTTGATGCAGAATTTGAAAAAGGGAAGCAAGGTGATATGGACCCCGGAGTGCAACGCTGCGTTCGAGACATTAAAAAAGAGGCTAACCACGGCTCCTATACTAACACTTCCTACAGACACAGATGATTTTGAGGTATACAGCGATGCATCCAAGAATGGACTAGGGTGTGTCCTAATGCAGCTCAGAAAAGTAATAGCTTATGCATCTCGACAGTTGAGACCTCACGAAGAAAATTATCCCACACATGACCTAGAACTTGCAGCGGTCGTGTTTGCACTGAAAATATGGAGACACTACCTGTATGGGAGGAAATGCAAGATCTACACCGATCATAAGAGTCTAAGGTATATTTTTACTCAGAAAGAGTTAAATATGCGACAAAGGAGATGGTTGGAATTGATTAAAGATTATGATTTGGACATTATTTACCATGAGGGTAAAGCAAATGTCGTAGCAGACGCACTTAGCCGCAGGGCTACGCATATGACAAGTATGAAGGTCATTCCACCGGAGTTGTATAAGGAGATAGCCAAATTTGGAATCGAGTTTGTGTATGAAGGGACACCAACAAGATTGTTTAGCACGATTGCTATTTGGCCAGATTTCTTTAAGGAAATTCGAGCTGGTCAACAAGGGGATGTTAAGCTGGAGAGAATAAAGGCCAAGATTGAACAGGGAAAGGCATCAGACTTCCAAATGGAAGCAGATGGATGTATTAAATTTCGGGGACGTTGGTGCATACCACAAGCATGTACCGAGTTAAAAAGAAAAATTTTGGAAGAAGGACATGAGACGCCATACTCGGTTCATCCGGGAGGAGATAAGTTGTACAAGGATCTAAAGGAACATTTTTGGTGGCCTCGAATGAAAAAGGAAGTAGCAGATTTTGTTGAGCAATGTCCTATCTGTCAGAAGGTTAAAGCGGAAAGGAAGAAACCATCGGATTGGTTAAACCATTGGAAATCCCAACCTGGAAATGAGATAGTATCTCGATGGACTTTGTCTCAGGATTGCCGAGGACACCATCGGGATATGATAAAATTTGGGTTATCGTCGACAGGCTAACCAAGGCTGCTATCTTCATACCTATGCGAGAAAAATGGAGTATGGAACATTAGCAAAGGCCTATGTGGAGAATGTGGTGAGGAGACATGGAGTTCCGCAGGACATAGTGTCAGACCGCGATGGGAGATTTACTTCAAATTTCTGGACGAAGCTTCAAGAGGCACTTGGTACAAAGCTTAACTTAAGTACGGCTTTTCACCCGACAACTGACGGACAAACTGAGAGGACTATTCAAACACTTGAGGATATGTTAAGATCATGTGTCTTGGAGTTTGGTGGTAGCTGGGAAAAACATTTGGCACTAATAGAGTTCTCTTACAACAATAGCTATCACGCGAGCATTGGAATGGCACCGTTTGAAGCTATGTATGGGAGGAAGTGCCGCAGCCCTCTATGTTGGTTCGAGAAACATGATCCGATCCAAGTTGGACCCCAAATGATCGAAGAGTCAAGAAAAATAATTGAAAAGGTCCAACAACGGATTAAGGCGGCTCAAGATAGACAGAAAACGTATGCTGACAAGCATCGGAGAATTGGCGAATTTAAAGTAGGAGATAAGATCCTTCTTAAAGTATCTCCCATGAAGGGTGTAATGAGATTTGGCAAGAGCGGAAAATTGAGTCCAAGATATATTGGACCTTTTGAAATAACTGCTAGAGTCGGACCATTGGCCTATAGATTGGCCCTACCAGAAGAATTATCCAGAGTTCATAACATATTTCACGTATCTCAACTTAAGGAATATCATCAAGACCCGGAAAGGGAAGTGATGCTCGAGATAATTGAATTGGATGAGAACTTAACATATGAAGAGCATCCCGTGCGAATCCTGGACTCAAAGGAGCGAACCACTAGGCGAAAATCGATCCGGATGGTAAAGGTGCAGTGGTCAAGGCATGACGAGAGAGATGCAACTTGGGAGGTAGAAGCTGATATAAAGGAAAAGTACCCCGAATTGTTCCACGAGATTTGAAAACCAAGAATCACTCGGTGTACCATGTAAGAGAATATATTAGTGTATTGAACTACTAATTATAATGCTAGATTTTTTTCATGACCACATTGTGTGGCTTCGAGGACGAAGCCTTATTTTAAGGAGGGTAGACTATAACACCCCATAAAATTTTGCATAAAATCCTAAATTTCAAATAGTGACATTTAAATTTTCTAAAATGAAATGTCTTCTAAATTATAGTTGTTGATCATTGAATAATTTAAAATAATATTTTCCCAAACGACTATTTAATTGAAATTTACTAGTCAATTATATTATGTAGTATCTACATAATTAATTGGTACAAGTCCGATGGTACCATCAATTTATAAATGTCGGATTAATATTATTAGATATGGATTAAAATATTAATCCATTCAAGTGTTGAAAAAAATTATATTTTGTCTAACTACTTAAGTAACAATTATCCCTAATTAAGGATTCGGAGCCTTTAATTATTTGATTATTGGTGCCAAACTAATAAATAAAATTTATCCCATTAAATCCGTATGTTTAAATTTTAAGTGTTAAGAATTATTAAGTCCATAGTTTAGATTAATTAGTTGGTTGGATAAAATTGGGCCAGTAAATTGTATGACCCAACAAGTAAAAGAAGAGAGCAAAAATAAAAGCCCAAAACACAAACCAATTAGGCCCAATCCAAACCCTAGCCCAAACCCTAAACCAAACCCTAACCCTAAAAAGAGCTACTGCCGCCGCCCCCAGCTCCGGCACCGCTCTCGCCGCCGGCGAGATTCCGGCGAAACTCCGGCCGCCCACCATCTCCGGCCAACACCTCCCTTAAACCCAAAAATCCGGATCTCAAGCCATCTCCGCCAGCCGGACCACCACAGCCACCATTTTTCATCACCGGCAACACCACCATCTCCGGCCTTCTCTCGCCGCCACACAGCCGCCGCCCAGCAGCTCCCGCGCCACCACCACCCCGGCGGCCTCCTCGCCAACCGCAGCCATCCCCTTCCCTAGCTACCATCGCCACCAAGCCACACCCTCCTGCCGCCGGCCACCACCCGTCGGCCATCCCCAAACACCACCACCCGCCACCACCCTCTCCATCTCCCTCCTCCATTCCCGGATCCAAATACCAACACCACCAAATCAAAAAGAAAACAAGAGCAAGAAGAAGAAGTGGGAAGGGAAGAAGAGGGCCGACCGAGCCCTACTACCACCGCCACCATCACGGAGCCACTGCCTCCGCCGCGCATCGCCACCTCCCACCTCCTAAAATCTCGTCGCCGGCGAGACAGCTCGAGAAAGACAAGAAAACAGAAAATAGAATGAGGGAGAGAGGAGAAGCAAGAGAGAGGAGCGGGAGAGAAGAGGAGGGAAGAAGAAGAAGCCACCACCAGGGCCCTCACCGCCGCCACCGAACCACCACCACCACCCCGGCGGCCTCCACCACCAAATCGGGACACCACAGCCACCACCACTACCATTCCTTTCTTCTCCAAAAAAAAAAAAAAATCTAAACACCCAAACACCCATCAAAATAAATGTAAAAATAGAAAGAGATAGAGAATGAGAGCCATTGTCGGCAACCGGTCACCATCGTCGTGTCTCCATCGCCGCTCGTTGTGTGCCCGGAAGAATTCATGAGCATGGGGCAAAGTTGAAAGGAGAGTTGTGGAGGAGAAGGAGAGTGTGGAGGATTTTTCTTTTTTGTAGGACAAATGATGTTGATAACATTAAAGAGGAACGCGGATAGATGGTTTATAAAACCATCCCCAATTCCTTATCAGCTCACCCCTCTTCCTCCTTCCCAGATTATTCCAGTATCTCCTTCCTATTCCTGCTATACTTTTTTTTATTTTATTTTTCCAACTTTCCAGCTATTCCCACGTTTTATTTTGCCATTTTGAGAGCAGCAGGAGAATTCGGATTTAACAATTCTCTGGTAAAAATTATTAAAAATATATATATATATAAATACATAAATAAATAAATATATGTGTATATATATATAACTATTATTTATTCTAAATATTATTATATTATATTAAATTAATGTTAAAATTTTTGCTAGCCAAATAACTGAAAAAGGGGTATCTGCTCGTAGCCTGTGCGTGTCATACCATTTCGCCACGGTAACGGTAAGTGGATTTTTACTCTCTGGAGTAAGCCCAATTTTATTTTAGCTTGAGCATAAATTTCAATACCGCATTTATATTTTAAATTTATGCTTATTGCTCCCTACTGCTTTTGGAATATTGGTATGCCATTTTTACTGTGCTTAATAATTGTTATAATCATTCTCAAAATCCTACGGATTTTTGAGCGCGCATTGTTACGGGGGTGAGACTGTGTGTGGGTCGCTGCTGCCCAACTCCCACGTTTGTTGTGCAATATTTAGCCACACGGGGACCACTGGGATTATTCAGCCCGATGCCATTACCTTATCTCACAGTGGGTTTGAGGAAATTTCTTACCTCCCCCACACCCTTGAGTGTATGTGTGAATTGGGCCCTACGGCGGGGAACCTGCACATCACGGTGGCTGAGATAATTATTTCTCGGTAACGCATATTGTTATATTATCTGTTCCCGGGATATAGATTAATATTTCATTTATGTATAAATTATCCTCGTTTAAGCATGCCTTATTCCCTAAATATTATTTAAATTATTTCCGTAACCCGACCTCCTCCGGGAGTAAGGGTCTACTTACTCAGCGATTGTTTTTCGCTGACTCTACACTTTTCATATTCATTTGCAGGTTTTGATATTTGTGAAGATCAGTAAACATTTCACGCATCGGGCACGGTTTGGGTTTATTCCGAATAATTTAAATTTGAGTGCAAGTTATGTATAATATTTTAAATCTCCTTAATGAAGTTAAACAACTTGGCATATGCGTGTTAAATAAGCGAGGACGTATATTTTAAAGTTTCCATCCGTTCCTGTAATTTATACGCCTCGTATTTTAATGTATGATGAACGATTATATTTATATGTGTGTGTGATAAACTATTATATTTTTTTTTAAAAGTGTCTCTTTTATTAAATAAAATTTCCCTGGATTTATTCCAATATTATCGCTGCACGCATAAAAAAAATATATATATATACATATATATATTCATCTGTTTTGGTTATGTAAACCAAATAAATTTATTAGACTTATTTTATACTTATTACAGCATTATCAGCTTATGCGTAAATTATATGCTTATCCGGAAAGTAAGTAACATATATATTAAACTCTGATTTTATGCAAGTATGCCTGCTAGCCGTAGCGTATTCCGGACGGCCCGGAATGCGTGGCGGTAACATCGGCCCATTCTTCCCACACTGTGCTTCCGTTGTTCTTTTAGGGAAAATGGGGGTGTTACAATGGAGACTGCGGCGAGGGCGACCGGTTACCGACAATGGCTCTCCTTCTCTATCTCTTTCTCTCAGTCTTGTTTAATTTTTTTTTCTTAATATATTTCAATGGTAGCTCGTTACACGATTTAATTTGTGTTAAAATGTTAGTTGGGGTTTTAGGTTTAAAAATGGCTAATTAGTTTCAATTAAATAGTGCTTTGGAAAAATATTATTTTAAATTATTAAATGATCAACAACTAGACTTTAGAAGACATTTCATTTCAGAAAATTTAAATGTCACTTATTTGAAATTTAGATTTTATGCAAAATTTATGGGTGTTATATAACCAACTTGGCTAGCTAATCTAACACATTAATTACATCACTCCATGTGTCATATATTAAGCATTCCCAAATATATTTTGGAAGATGCAGAGAAGATGGCTCGAACCTTGGTAAGGGAGCCTTTCCCTCACGCACGTGCCATTAGGACATCTTGTAGTTCATGTCATGGTATGTAAATTTATATATGTGATACCCATAAAATATTAATAATGGGTATAAACATAATAATAATAATAATAATAATAATAATAAAGATAATAGACATATAAATTAATTAGTAAGTAATAGATATACATAAGATTTAAGGTAATTTAAATAAAGTCAATCCCAACCGAAGGGATATGAGATAGAGAAGAGATGGATAGTTGTTAGACTCAAATCTTAATTCAAAGTCACCAAATCCCCCAAATCTTGCTAAGTAAACTACCGATCCCTAGAAAAATAGAGTTGTATAAATAGATCCTGCCATAATACTTGAAACCCTAAATTCTCATCATAGCCGAGTGGAGTTGAGCAGTCTTCCAAGGGAGCTCCGTGGCCGACCGTTCTGTCCAATAGCAGTAGCAATTTCGTAGCCTTCCCTTGCTAATTGAACTGTAAGTTAATTCACTCTTTCCTATATTCTCCCGTTCCGTGTCTCGCTAATTTGCTATTTTTATAAATTGGTTTTGGTTGTTCTCACTATTTCCCAAACGGAGGGTATAATGTCTATATTTACTAATTATTCAATGGTATTTGCTTCTGGACGAGTCAAAAATTTGCTAGCTGATGGTAGTAGCGCTTGCCTGGTAGAAATTGTTTTGTCTGCTTTTAATGGATGAGGCCAGAGATTGAAAGTGATGTTTCTACCGTTCAGATCATATTTAATTAATAGCTACAAATATACCTGTTGGGGATGTATGTGATTTGCTTATTGAATATCGGGATGGTTGTGAATATATATATATATATATATCTGTGTCTACGGCTACCTATCCGATCCGGAGCTTTGTTGCTATATGATCCATTACATGTTACTGCAATTACCCTTGCCTATGAATTTGTTTTGGAAGTATATGGAGACTAATATCTGGTAGTCATTATCGGGTCAAACATAGTATACGGTGGTTTAGTAGTTTAAATAAAAATGAATTTATAAATTTATATATGAACATTACATGCAAAGGAAAGATATCGAGTATTTGCAGTCATGTTTGAGTAGTCTGTCTGCTATATGATCTTTTTATTTAAATGAGTTTATGGAAAATATATGTAACACCCCGGTTTTTGGTCACCCAGGTCGGGATGTCACCGCCACACCTCCCTAGCAAGACACGGTTTCTCCGAGCTTGCTAAAGAGATGCAAGGCTATGGTTTTTCAGAATTTAAACATTCAAACAGCCCGTTTATATATAATTTAAAAATAGTACATTAAAGTTGCAGCGGAAAATAATATTTACATAAGTATAATGCAGCGGAATTTAAATATAGCCAACACGGCCAGAATACGGGTTAAACAGGCCCGTTCATGCCAGATCTAGTCTAATACAAAAATTCAAATTAATATATCATCCCAAACTTCCCGTGTATGCATATGATGATGCATAATTCTCAACTCTGAAAGAAAAAGAAAAAGAAAATATGGTTTTGGTCAGCACTACGTGCTGAGTAAGTTAACACATACAAGATTATGAGGTTTCAAAGCCATTATTTAATATTTAATGAAAACATGTGCATAATTTAAATAATTCATGTAACCGCATAATTTAGAAGACAGGGATTCATAAGATCATCAATATAGCTTGCAACGTAATTAAATAAGTTGCCATAAATTTAAAAACACAATTTAATACGGATTTTAGTTTGGAATTCTCATGAACTTCTCGTTTCATATCTTTTAGAGATCACCACCGCTAGGGCTCTTATGTCCGCCAGCCTTACGCCTGGGCTCTTATGTCCACAGGTATCATGGTCAATACAGATCTTTTAATTAGAGTTAATCCGTCCGCTAGCCATACGATCAGTGTTTCGCTAGGGCTCTTACGTCAACCTAGACATACACTTGGGCTCTTATGTCCCAAGCCGCAGAGAACATTGACAGTATCTAGCTTAGTCATAACCCGCAATATTTTAATCTTCTTGTTTCGTGTATCGTATTTCAAAGTATTTCTATCCGTTTCAACCTCAAAGGTTAATTTCACCGTTTCCACAAGATTTCAAGTTTTGACTCGGTCAACCACAGTTTACTCTAAAAATTGTCTAAAATCAGATTTAATTTCAAAAATTACGAAATTTCACGCCTGACTCCAAAACGTCGAGATCTACAACTTTTGTGTTTTAACTTTTTTAATCCGAGATACCTAAATAGGTCAAAAACACTAATTTTCACAGAAGTACTGTTCTGTCCGAATTTCATATAACTCAGTTTAAAGATTTCGAATTCTACCATAGCAATTCAACTCCAAATTTAATGAAATTTTACAGAGATCATCTTAAGACAATTATCTACAACTTTCATGTTCGGCTAAAGATCTAATTCGGCCTAGAACCCTAGTAAAAAACGTCAACAAGTTCGAATCTATGTTCTGTCAAGAACTTCAAGATCTAAGTTTCAGCAGTTCGGTTTGGGGTGGATTTCTTATATCAAATCATCACGAAAATTTCTGAAATTTTACGGAGGTGTTCTTAACATATAGATCTACAACTCTTATGTTCAACGCCAAGCCTAGATCGGTCTAGATCTAAGGTAGAAATCACCAACAAGTTCGAATAAAGAATCTATCATCGTTTCAAGATTTAAATCTAAAGCAGGCTCGTTTATGATCGGTTTCGCATATCAAAACACGATGAAAAATTATGAAATTTTTACACAACCTAGATCAGAGTCTTAGGAACGTTTTTCGTGTTTTACGTTTTCCCGTTTGAGGTCGTTTAAAGGTTCGGAAAAATTAGACAAAACTGTTGCGCCGTTAGAAATCACATGTTGACAGATTTACGAAAGATTTGATTAAGTTTCTAGATTCAAATATTTTAACTACTCCCAAAACCGTGTAAGCGTTAACTTACAGATTGTTGAGCGTCCGGGATCTTCGATTCGGAGGCGTGGCTTCCCGTCCTCCGTTTATCCTCTCCGTTTGTCGGGTTCTTCGCTCTCGATTCGAATCGGGGGTTTGGAATAGGAAAAAGGATGAGGTTAGGATCCGTTTTCGAATCAAGAATGTATAGAGGAATAGATCGGATCTTACCAAGGCGATAGGAGACCCCAATTTCGTCCAAGTCAGCTCCTCTTCTCTCGGTGTTGTGCCTCCGACGGCTCCGGGATTAGGGTTTCGACGTATAGAAAGATTTCGTAGGGTTTCTAGTGTATTCGGAGCTCTTAGGAGGTCTTATTTATAGATATTTAAGACCTAGGGCGTCCAAAATCTGACCCCAAGGGTCTTGGGTCGAGATACGTTCAACCGAAAGTCGAAAAATCCGGAATCGGGCGAGAGATTCACGAAATTCGCGAATCTGCCCTCTGGCGCGCACCTGGCGCGGTCCTCTCCTTTGGAGCGCGCGGCGACCGCGCCGTCCTGGCCTGGACTTCGGTCTGGGCCGGGTCGTGCGATCCGTCGGGCGTTTCCTCCTCTCTTTCGGGTTTCTATCCCTCTATGCTCCCGAATTCCGATTCCCGGGGTATATTCGGGCTCCGATTTCCTATCCTAATTTTATTCGGACCTAAATTTATGTTTGGACTCGAGTTATTGAGTCCATCGATGTCGGGTCCCCGTGTAACCATTTATTCAATTAAATTGCCTTCGGCTTCCCGGGTTCTCGGAATTTTGTTTCTTTTTTTTTTTTAATTTAAATTCCATTTCTCATCTTCTATGATTCTTTATTCATTTATCATGTTTATTATATTTATTTATTTATTTATTTATTTTATTGTATTTATTTTATGTTGGAAAATTCTCGGGTATTACAATATATATATATAATACACATATATACAAAGTATACATTATATATTATTGTCCGTGCCTTGTCAAACTTATAGGGAGTACCTCTAAATGATGAACCCTGCTAACTTTTCCTTAAATTCCACTTCACTGATAAACGATTCCAAACTCTTCATGAATTAAAGTAACCCTTGTGTGCATATAAATATTGGTGTAAACGTCAGGGACTTGTCTTCTGCCATCAACATAATTTCAGTATGTATAATCCGTGGTTCATATAAATTGTTGTAGTGAGTTATGGGAATTGTCTCTTTCAATGTTTCATTGGTTGTTGTTAGCTTCGGAATAAAATACTAAGTTCCAGCTTTGGTTAAACATGGTTATTATGTTGTGTGCGGTTAGTTAGTGTTGACGAGTTGATGCTCTTATGTGGTTTATGCGGAATATGCGGTTGAGGGACAGGACCGTGACGGGTCTGCAGCGACGAAACTCGCCCCCTCTGTCACAAAGCGGATTATGCGGTTGAGGGGCAGGACCGTGACGGGTCTGCAGCGACGAAACTCGCCCCCTCTGTCACAAAGCGGATTATGCGGTTGAGGGGCAGGACCGTGACGGGTCTCCAGCGACGAAACTCGCCCCCTCTGTCACAAATTAAATTAAATCTAGGTTGACGAACCTTTGAATATGCGGTATTCTGGGTCTAAACCCCTAACCTCGCCTGCGGGCCTAGGTTAGGGCACCGGTGCTATAGGTTTAGACAAATTTTGCGGATTATGCGGTAAAAAGTGTCCTCGTCAATATTAATTCACCATAACTATTATTTTTGCGGTTATATCTTTTCTTTGGTGTTGTCCTTATGGAACCGTGGGTTAACTTACCAGTTTATACTGAGTTGTGTGTGTGTTTTCCTTTTCTCTTTTTCAGGATTCGCAAGTGAGTAGGCATGAGCACTGCACATTGGGGGCTGGGATCCAAGCTTGCATCTTATTTCATTCTTTGCAAATAAAATCTTTTTAAGTAAATTTATGATGTTCTCGACATTATTCATTTTGGAACCAAATATGATGCATGTTTTGAAATAAAGCTTATATTTATTTTCTATAGCCTTAGCATCTCTTGGCTTATTTTGCGTATAGTATTTTATCCATGAGATGTGGCGGTAACACCCTTCAATTTGGTGTTTTGAAATTGGGGTGTTACAAAGTGGTATCAGAGCCTAAGGTTCCTATTTTTAAGTATTATTTTTAAAACCAGCATATTATTTTAACTCGCATATTATTTTTAAAATGGTATATTACATATGTAAAATATTTTCTTAACTTGCATGCATTATTTTGGAGTGGGGAAACACGAGCACATACATGCATTTTTACAACTCTTAGTATATTTTCCTTCTTCCTTCTCCTAGAGGTATTATATTGCTCTACTTTTGCTTAGTATCGTTACTTAGTCAACTTGTTTTGAATCTTTTTTTTTTTCTTTCCATTCCAAGTCTAGTGTTTTCTGCTGATGTTACCAATTCAATTATGATGAACAAATATTAGAACTCGATATTCTTTTAGTATCGACTTGTTATCACCTGTGCAGTAAAGTATTTAATATATCCCTTTGTATGTATTAGATATATTATGCCTGTAGGATATCTTTTATATAGTATATCTCAGTGAACTATATCTAGAATTTTCAGGAACTAATCGCAGTCATATATTAACCCTATTTGGAGGAAGATATTGGTGACCATAAAATATTAGTATTACTTACCGAATCAAGGTCCAACTTTTAATAATTGGTTATCCTAATCAAACTAAACCCATTACTGCCTATATCTATTAACATAGACGGGTCACACCTTAAGTAATTATACTACTGTTATGGAACTGTATGTGTATATATATGCATAGATTATGACTAAATGCGATTCTGTTCTTTAGCTACTAGACGATAGCGGGGTCATGGTAATAAATTGTTATGAATATTATTACCAAGTCATTGAATTTCAAGCTATTAGAAGGCAGGCGTTTACAACGTGTAAGACCGATCAAATCTCAAATTTAACTTTATGCTAATAATAAAATCCCCCTAGCAGTTAGCAGAACTAGGTTCACAGTTAGATCACCCATATACCTTATTGGACTTAGACGCAACCTGGATTAGTTGACTGTATTAATAACCATGATTAGCAACATTTGAGTAATAATTTTAATATTATGCTAATCATTAATTATTAACTCCCTGAGCATCATTAACAAGTCAGTTTTAGATGAAAACTACGAAGGTGCAACAAACTTTACCCCTTACTAAATTGTGACGTAAAATACTCCCAAACGACCAAATATGATTTGAGTAGTTCAAAACTTTTATATAACCACCAATTTGTTAGTCACTCAAATACGGAGGAAATTTTTTTTACATTGGTATACCAAGTGTGTGTGGCCCTGTAGCCGGCCATATACAAACAAAGAAACATGAGTGACTGGAACATATACAAAGCAGACGAGACCCATCGTATTTTAATCTACTGAATTTAGGTGGTGAACTATTGCTACTTTTCCAATTAACATTGCCTTAGAAGTAAGCTCTCTTTATCCTTAGTTCCCTATGAACATGCTTACATATCTAACATTACCTTTCAGAATGGCACCCCGTGGACGCCCAAGAGCCTACCGCCCTGAGGAAGCTACTGGCGCTAATGCGGTACCTCTTGGTGCTAATCTACCTAATGTTGTGAATGAAGTACCCCTAGGAGCAAATCCGCCGAATGTTGGGAATCAAGTGCCCTTAGGTGCAAACCCACCAATTCCGAATCAACAAAATGATAACGGCGGGCTTAGGACAATGGAGCAAATGTTGCTAACATTGGGAGCCGCATTCCAGCGCCAACAACAGCGCGAAGAGGCCCAAGCGGCGGCTGCTGCCGTTGCACCACCACCTGCACCACCTCAAATCAACTACTTAAGCTTGGTGACCCAATACCGGCCACCATCCTATGAAGGTCAAGAGGACCCGGGCCAACTGGAAGAATGGATTCGAACCTTTGACAAGTTACTAGTGGCCACTCAATGTCCCGAAGGCCAAATGGTGAACGTTGCAACCTACTATTTAGGAGGAGAAGCTGACGCATGGTGGCGTACCTATGAGGATAATGAGCAGTTGACATGGACCCAATTTAAAGAAGCCTTAAGAGATCGGTTTTATCCGATGAGTATCAAAACTGCGAAGTATGAGGAGTTCTTAACTCTTAGACAGGGTACTTCTACAGTCCAAGAGTACCATGCCAAATTCCTGGAACTGCTTCGGTTTGCAACAGACTTAGTGCCCACGGAGCAAGCAAAGGCACAAAAATTTGAAATGGGACTCAACTTGGCCATAAGAGAATCATTCGGGGGAAAGCAGTTTACTTCACTGCAAAAGGTATATGATCGTGCGGTCACGGTGGCTAGGGTGCAGCAGTATAAACGGGGGGTTTCTGGAGACCCCAATCGCACCCAAGGCGGCCTATCTCAAGACAAGAAGCAGCGGTTCGAAAGGAGTCGTGAGGGTACTAACACTTATCGGCAGGGGCATGAACCAAACCAAGGCATGCAGGATCAAGTTAATGGACCTCGTGGAGGGGGTCTAACGCTTTGCCCAAAGTGTAATAGGAGGCATCTGGTGAAAGAGTGCCCCAGTCCTACAGCATGTTATAAATGTGGGCGAGAAGGACATAGGGCGAAGCAGTGTAGGATCCGGCCAGACCAAATCCGAAAGCGGGATGACCTGGTCGATTTCGCCACACAGTTTGGTCGGAATCAGGCCGGACAACCAAGAGCCCCAGAGAGGCGCAACAATGGTGGGACTAACCAGGGTCCACATCAGCAGTGGAATGGAAACCGGGAGAAACGGGAGGTACCGAATGGGCAAAATGGAAGACTGAACGTGATAAACGAGGCCGATCTTCCCGATCAAGGAGAAGTTATGACGGGTACACTTACAATTTCATCAGTGCGTATTAAAGTGTTGTTTAATTCTGGCGCGATCTGTTCTTTTGTCTCTATTAAAGTAGCATCTAAGTTGAAACTGACGAACCCGGAGACGATTAAGTTAGGAATTTCAATACCATCTGGCGAGGTAATTCCGGGTACGAAGCAACACTCAAACGTTCCACTTGTGATAATGGACGTAGTTTTCCCTTCGAACCTTGTAGAGTTGAATTTGCAAGATTTTGACCTGATTTTGGGTATGGATTGGTTAGAACTATATAAGGCAGATAAACTCTTGGAAGCGTAAAATATCCTTGAGAGGGTTAGGTGGGGGATGGATAGCCTACTATACGAACCCACCACAATACTAGTCTTTTCTTTAGTCTCTAAAGGTGTTCGTGAAATGTAGTCATTTAAGTTGTTTTCATAGTTGGGATATAAGTAACTTCGAGGACGAAGTTAATTTCTAAGGAGGGTAGATTGTGATACCCATAAAATATTAATAATGGGTATAAACATAATAATAATAATAATAATAATAATAATAATAATAAAGATAATAGACATATAAATTAATTAGTAAGTAATAGATATACATAAGATTTAAGGTAATTTAAATAAAGTCAATCCCAACCGAAGGGATATGAGATAGAGAAGAGATGGATAGTTGTTAGACTCAAATCTTAATTCAAAGTCACCAAATCCCCCAAATCTTGCTAAGTAAACTGCCGATCCCTAGAAAAATAGAGTTGTATAAATAGATCCTGCCATAATACTTGAAACCCTAAATTCTCATCATAGCCGAGTGGAGTTGAGCAGTCTTCCAAGGGAGTTCCGTGGCCGACCGTTCTGTCCAATAGCAGTAGCAATTTCGTAGCCTTCCCTTGCTAATTGAACTGTAAGTTAATTCACTCTTTCCTATATTCTCCCGTTCCGTGTCTCGCTAATTTGCTATTTTTATAAATTGGTTTTGGTTGTTCTCACTATTTCCCAAACGGAGGGTATAATGTCTATATTTACTAATTATTCAATGGTATTTGCTTCTGGACGAGTAAAAAATTTGCTGGCTGATGGTAGTAGCGCTTGCCTGGTAGAAATTGTTTTGTCTGCTTTTAATGGATGAGGCCAGAGATTGAAAGTGATGTTTCTACCGTTCAGATCATATTTAATTAATAGCTACAAATATACCTGTTGGGGATGTATGTGATTTGCTTATTGAATATCGGGATGGTTGTGAATATATATATATATATATATATATATGTGTCTACGGCTACCTATCCGGTCCGGAGCTTTGTTGCTATATGATCCATTACATGTTACTGCAATTACCCTTGCCTATGAATTTGTTTTGGAAGTATATGGAGACTAATATCTGGTAGTCATTATCGGGTCAAACATAGTATACGGTGGTTTAGTAGTTTAAATAAAAATGAATTTATAAATTTATATATGAACATTACATGCAAAGGAAAGATATCGAGTATTTGCAGTCATGTTTGAGTAGTCTGTCTGCTATATGATCTTTTTATTTAAATGAGTTTATGGAAAATATATATATATAATACACATATATACAAAGTATACATTATATATTATTGTCCGTGCCTTGTCAAACTTATAGGGAGTACCTCTAAATGATGAACCCTGCTAACTTTTCCTTAAATTCCACTTCACTGATAAACGATTCCAAACTCTTCATGAATTAAAGTAACCCTTGTGTGCATATAAATATTGGTGTAAACGTCAGGGACTTGTCTTCTGCCATCAACATAATTTCAGTATGTATAATCCGTGGTTCATATAAATTGTTGTAGTGAGTTATGGGAATTGTCTCTTTCAATGTTTCATTGGTTGTTGTTAGCTTCGGAATAAAATACTAAGTTCCAGCTTTGGTTAAACATGGTTATTATGTTGTGTGCGGTTAGTTAGTGTTGACGAGTTGATGCTCTTATGTGGTTTATGCGGAATATGCGGTTGAGGGGCAGGACCGTGACGGGTCTGCAGCGACGAAACTCGCCCCCTCTGTCACAAAGCGGATTATGCGGTTGAGGGGCAGGACCGTGACGGGTCTGCAGCGACGAAACTCGCCCCCTCTGTCACAAAGCGGATTATGCGGTTGAGGGGCAGGACCGTGACGGGTCTCCAGCGACGAAACTCGCCCCCTCTGTCACAAATTAAATTAAATCTAGGTTGACGAACCTTTGAATATGCGGTATTCTGGGTCTAAACCCCTAACCTCGCCTGCGGGCCTAGGTTAGGGCACCGGTGCTATAGGTTTAGACAAATTTTGCGGATTATGCGGTAAAAAGTGTCCTCGTCAATATTAATTCACCATAACTATTATTTTTGCGGTTATATCTTTTCTTTGGTGTTGTCCTTATGGAACCGTGGGTTAACTTACCAGTTTATACTGAGTTGTGTGTGTGTTTTCCTTTTCTCTTTTTCAGGATTCGCAAGTGAGTAGGCATGAGCACTGCACATTGGGGGCTGGGATCCAAGCTTGCATCTTATTTCATTCTTTGCAAATAAAATCTTTTTAAGTAAATTTATGATGTTCTCGACATTATTCATTTTGGAACCAAATATGATGCATGTTTTGAAATAAAGCTTATATTTATTTTCTATAGCCTTAGCATCTCTTGGCTTATTTTGCGTATAGTATTTTATCCAAGAGATGTGGCGGTAACACCCTTCAATTTGGTGTTTTGAAATTGGGGTGTTACAATATATATAATATGTATAAATATATATATATATATACAGAAATATTAATTTTATAATTATTCAATAAATTGAAACATAAAATAAAAATACATATTTTATTAATTAAAATTTAAAGAATTCTTAAATTAAATAAAATAAATTTTGATAAATCATAAAATTCTCCAATAAAATAAAAAGTGAAATAGATATTTATTAAATTAAAATAAAATAAAATAATTACATTAAAACACAATTCAATTATTAAATTATAAAGTAAAAATAAAACTAAAACAAATTAATTAAAAGAAAATTTTAATTAAAAATTAAAATAAATAGTCATAAAGATAAAATTAATTATTTTGATAATTGAAAATGAAATTATATTAAGAAAAATTCAATAAAACAAAAAATATAGCAAATTCAAAAATAAAATAATGTGAAAAAAATTTACCAACCCCAAATTTCGGTCGGTAAATCGGTCGCTAAATTATATTTTTTATTAACAATTAATAAAGATTTAAAAAAATTTGGCAAAAAATTACCGACCGCATTTTCGGTCGGTAATACCGACCACCTTAGTTGCGGTCGGTAATACAGTCGGTAAAAACACCCCTAACGCAAAACGGATATAAATTCCCGACCACGGATTGCGGTCGGTGATGCGGTCGGTAATACCGACCGCAAAATTTCGGTCGGTAAATGCGGTTGGTGTTCTGGAATTTTCTTGTAGTGATTCAAAAGAGGATGTATATGATAATATAATTTAATAATTTTTAAAACTAACAAAAAAAATCATATTATACCATATTCTTTAGTTTATATGGATTGGCAATACAAACCTAACAGATCAATAAAAATAATTATTAAAATAATATTTTTATTTAATTTGAAATTTAAATTAAGTTAAAATAAAATAAGTATTAAATATTATAGAAAATTTTCCTCACAATTTGTTGAAAATTTCATTGGTGAAAATCTTATTGATAGGGGCTAGTATAACACTATCTTTAAAAATGTCTGAATTTGAAGTGGTGCAGTTAATATTTGTATATTTACTCAGTTAATATTTGTATATTTACTTCAAAACATTACCCCTACAGGATCACCCGTAGAGTTTATAAGAATATCATCCGAAAATGTCACATTTAATTGTACATCTCCAAAATTAATACCAGCTTTACCATCACCTACATCAACTATCAATTTTGTAATTTTTCTATCATATATAAATTTCATTGTAAATAACATTTCTTGTGGTATCTTGAGTTAATCATTCTTAATTGCATATTAATACTTTTAGCCACATCTTGCTAATGACACAAAATATTGCAACATAATTGTTCATGGCTAAAAATTGGTTTTGGAAGATAAAATCCGGCATTCTTTAAAGATTGATATTGACTTTTATTTATAATCATAGCAAAACAAACTGTGAGCGAGAATTTTCTCATCTCAAATAGAATGAAAATTTTGGTTAAATAAAATAGGCTCATAATCATTGTACCAATCAAGAATTTTCTACTTTCATGGTTTCCCGAAAATTAGTTTAACCTCAACTTTCTAGTTCCGCATCTTGGTTACCATCAACCTACTTCCATTACATAATTTATTTGATGAATATATATTCCTAAGACGCATGACTATACAACCATCATTCAACTATATTTTTTATGATTTGGTAATCCAGAACAGTTGTAATACCATAGAAATTACCCGAAATAATTGTAATTCACTAAAGAGACTTTTATTAAATATTTAATCACTTGCTTAAAGAATTAGTATATTGTTTTTTTCTACAAAACAACACTTGAAAAACTATATATGTAAATTTGTCTTTTCCAAAAGAAATATGAATTTCAATATCAAGGGTAATAGAATTATATAGTTTTTAAATCTATTGTTTAAATTATATATATAAGTTTTTATATATATACACATTGGTCTTGAAATTTTTTATGAGGATAGTATGTGAATATTTTAAGTACTTTGGTATTCATTATGGAATAAATTTTTATAAAAATAAAAGTATGAGTTTTTATGTGAATCTATGAGAATTAACTTTTATATATAAGAAAATATATTCATAGATTATAATTTTTATTTAATGATGACATGAAGACTTTGTGGTTTGAGTATTGTTATGAATAAAATAAAACCATGCAAGTATATTATTATTATCTTTTTGAAAGCACATTAATATAAATACAATACTTGAAATAAATAAATAAATATTATATTATCATATCCAACTCATTGAGTATAAATGCATGCCACTAAATAATGGCAAGAATAATGATTTTTCTAGACAAGCTAATACTTCAATCATTTTCATGATACACTACTTACACAAATATAAGGTTAAAAAGCAATTGCAAGAAATTTTCTTCCTAAACAAATAGATGAAAAATCAACATGATTAACAAGTGTCTTGGATGAATGGCTAGCAAAGAAAGGTGATCAATTATCTCTTGAACCCACCAAGATTAATAGCCTCCATAATAGGCAAACCATTATGTTAATAGACAACATGATGGACAAAATTAATAGCCTCCCAAATTAATAGCCTCTTTGTTAGGCCATAAGGACCAAATGAGTGGATACAAATACTCTAACCATTATTGCTCAAGACACACTTAATTGGATGATTGGTGAGGTTGTAATCACTCTCACAATGTGTCATGTTCAATTGTTCAAATCTTAGCCTATAAATAGAGGGAGTTTCTAGCCTTCAAACAACACCAATCTCATCCATCTCATTAGCCAAATTCACTACCCATTTTATTCTTCAAAGTTCTCCCACATAGTGAGCATATCTTAAGGATTGTGGAGTCTTGTAGGCTTGGCAACCTTCATCATTCTAAGAGTTCTAATTCTTCTCAACACTTGGTTAGTAAGATATCATCCTTGAAACTTGTATCTTAGAGATCTAAATCTTTTATTTTTATACTATAAATTGATTTCCCTCTATTTGTCGAATTTCAGCGAAACCCGTAATTTGTGGTGCGAATCTTGTGTTATAACGGCCATTATCTTTGAATCTCCTTGGTCTTATACATCTATTCTGTAAGTTAACACTCTCTCTTTAAGTTTGGAGATCCTCATCCATGTTTTAAGAGTACAAAATTAGAATTCCCTCATTATACCAAAATCTGTCCGTTTTTCGTTTACGTAATGATCCATCTTTTTAAAATATTTTGGTTCATTATACCTCAAAGGTCCTTCATAAAACTTGTTCCTTATTGAGTTGAGTATATTTCTGGAAACTTTTATAATTTTTAGAACTCATATGAAAAAGTTATGGGATCCGCTTTATCGAAAGGTCGAAATCTCTTTTTGTTGAAATCTAAGAAATGATGGTGTTTCTGAAATCCTCATTTTTGAAGGTCTTAAGTGTTTCAAACCTAAATGGTTTATTCATGAAAAATATTTATCTATATGTTATCTACCTTGTAGTAAAATTTTAGAATTTTTGGTCGCGAATTACTATTTTTAAAACCTGTTGAAAATTATAGAGTCACCATTGAATTTCTGACAGAATACATGTTCTGAAAAGAACTCAATTTTTGAACTATTTCCATACCTTATTTTGAAAAGTGTAAAACATGAAACTTGTTCAACTATGTGTTGAGTATCTACAGTTTAAATTTCAAAGCAATCGCCTTTCATATGAATTTTTAAACTGACTTGGCGTAAACTGCGACATTGGACTTGATATTTGGTCCAAATGAGAAATTGTTGGATTTTGAGATCCATGAAATGATATTTTCATATCTATGAGATATTGATATGGGAGTTAAATGTTGAAATGATATTTGGCATTATTGAATGCCCTTGTTATGAGGTTACTCCCGTGAAATTGTTGAAAACTCTTTTAAAGAGGATATTATGTGGAAAAATTGTGAAAAACTCTTTTAAATCCATTGTGCACTATTAACTTGAGTAAGATGCCATACTTGATAGAGGGCTAATGCACTAGGGATGTGTCTTGCGGGGCCTCCCCCTCTAAATATGCCAAGACGGCATTGTTGATAAATTGTGCCAAAACGGCGTTGTTGCTTGTATGAGTCTATACTCTTGGGTGTATCCGTGATGGGTTAGCCAAGGCTCCGGAGTGTGTCTGTATATGAGTCCGCTGCATGCTGATCATGACTTATGATCGATATGATATGATATGATATGATATATGGAAAATGGTGTCCTCTTGTGCATAGTTGCTACAATGGTAAGAATGAAAGTTATTTATTTTGTTAAAGGTAATGTGTGTGATCCCTTTTAAAAGAAAAAGTGAAAATTATTTTTTTTAAATGAGTGTCAACCATTATTTTAAAATCCACTTCTTAAAGTGGAGCGGGTTGACTTACTCAGTACCATTGTACTGATAAAAAGTTGTTGTGTTATCTTTTTACAGATATTGGAGCTGACATGTGAACTGCATCTCATGACATGAGCATTTGGGGATGGGATTACCTTTCATCAAAAAGATTGTTGCTTTAAGGAACCACGTACTTTTAATTATTAATGTCTTATATATTGCCTTTAGTTTATGCTTTCGCGTGAGAAAGAACAATGGCTTTGGTATTAAGTACTTTAAATTTTCTTATGACTATATTTTATAAAATTGGCAATAATTTTTAAAGTCCATATTACAAAAATTTATATGTGAAGATATTTAGCCGTAGCACTTGTCAATTAAGTTAGCCAAAGGGCGAGCCTGACTGACAAGTGTGGCGGTAACATTCTGAAACCTTATGAGGATGAATTTCGGGGTGTTACAACAGTTGATCGTGTTTAGATATTCCAGTGAAAATAATTCATTGGCATTATCTATTTTTTCATCCTTTTGACAAATATTGTTAGAACTGATATATATATATGTATATGCATTTTCATTTGCAGACATACGTTCCATATATGATGTAATTATTGATCATATCAACATGTTCATTGGTAATGGTTAATATATAGGTAAAATGTTTGGATTTGAAGTGACGCAGTTTATATTTGTATAAGTACTCTCAACAATTGCCGTTATAAAATCTCCCGTGGAGTTTATAAAATTATCATCTGGAAATATCACATTTCATTGTACATCTTCAAGATTAATACCAGCTTTACCAATTACCATCACCTAAATGAAGTATTCATTGCGCAAATTTTTGCCATATATATTTCATTATAAATAACATTTTTTATAGTATCTTAAGTTAATCCATCTTAATTATATATTAATAGTTCGAGTCCCCTATTTCCAATGACACGAGATATTGCAACATATCACTGACATGGGTAAAAACTTGATTTTTGAAGATAGAGTTCAACCTTCTTAAAGGTTGACATTCTACCAATCGAATGGTTGACATTTACTTTTTTTAATAGTCACAATAAAACAAAATGCAAGTGGAATTTTTTCTCTGAAATTGAATGGAGAATTTGGTTATTTCAGACGGGCTCATTATCATTCTACCAATCAAGAATTTTCATCTCAAATATTGAGTTTTGTTTTAATGAGAAGAGATGTTAAATAATTTTCTGGAATAATTTTTTTACAAGTAGAATTCTCGTCACAATCTAGTGGAATACCAAATCTAGAATGAGAAGTCCTACATCTTAGAATGAGTAAGGGTATTATTTCATTGGATGCTACAGGCAGCACAATGCCACATCTACCATTAAGGGCTAAACTTAATATTTTCTAGATAAATTATCGATAAATATCTTGTCTGTTCCACCACGTAAAGAAAAATAATCAACACCCATCACTATCAACTACATATATTATTTTATTATAAACATTCTTATGCTCATTAATTAACAAATGTAATAACTTAACATTATCCGCATTCGATTCTTTCTTATTATAATATGTCTCTTCTAGTATCAAAAGATTATTTGTTCTAGACGTTAAAACTTCATTCAGTACTGGCATTCCAGAAAAAATTTTCAAACTTATAGAATTTGCAGAAATTAGCCTTTCAATACGAACTTACTTTGATCTTTCACAATCACATTTTTCTAACAAAGCTAGATTTATATTTGTTTTTCGTCCATTGCAAATCTGTTAAAATATAGATTAATAAATTACTTCATCCGTTTTCTAAGAATTACACTTTCACTTTTTGGATGTAACACCCCGGATTTGGTAACCCAGGCCGGGACGCTACCGCCACACCCTTCCAAACAAGACCCGATTAAATCGAGTTTGTTTAAAAGGATGCTAAGGCTTAAGTTGCATCATCGACTTAAAAATATTTAAAATTATTCAAATAAGCCCGAATTTAATCAGAGTATATCATGCATAATAATAATAATAAGCAGTGCGGAAGCAGAAATAAATAGGGCCAAAACACGCGGCCAAAACCAGAGTCTAAGTCCAATGCATAAATTAAAATAAATAAAATGCGACAAGTCTTCTTTTTAAAATAAAGTGGAAATCCCATCCCTCCATGCGATGCTTACTCTGCGAAATCTGAAAGGAAAAATAAAACAACAATTTATCAGTACAAAGGTACTGCGTAAGTTAATATATAGCACAACGAATTTTAAAAGTTTTTAGGAGAATATACAAAATGATATATTTATTTAAAAGACGAGTAAATAAATTAATTAAAATTCTTACACATATGCCACGAACATTTTACCAATGTTAGTTATGATCGAGGACACCCCATTAACATATCCTAGGGACGAACCCACAGGACCAACCTTTGGGACTTTATACCCACAAGGACTCAAATATATCCTAGGGACGAACCCTTGGGATCAACCTCTGGGACTCGTACCCACGAGGTAAGTGTATGCAGCGGACCCTATACAGACACACTCCGGAGCCCTAGATAACCCATACGGATACATCTAGGAGTATAGACTCATACATCACAATAATCAATGCCGTTTTGGCTACAAAAGAGGGGCGACATAATTCACCACATTGGCATCCCACTCGATCAAAACTTACAAAGTTTTAAAACCACATTTTATCATTTCATAATATTCACAACATGTTCAGATTTCATATATATACAAAACCGAGTAACAATCGACTCGTAGTTCATCGAATAACCAAAATAGCATTTACCGATTAAAAATGCCATTATAACAGTTTCTGAAATCGCATTTAAAAATGCAGTCAACGAATTTTAAAAATTCTGGAAAAATTACAGTAGCTAGAAAACATCAAAATAAGCATTTTTCATAGAAATAGCCATCTCAAAATTCGGACTCTAAGTAGGTCATTTTAATCGATTTCAGAATACTATTGAAATTCAAATTCTCTTGTTTCAGTAAATCCGACCACAGTGAGTTCAAAAATTCATAACAATTTCATATGTGCTCCAAAAATCATGAAATTTTACAGGGATAATCTAGACACATAATGGAACAAATTTCATGAAGACATCAAGCACTAAAAATGATCATAGGCAAGGGTGAATCGAACAACAAAACTGACTACATACATACGTTAAACCTGTTCCCAAATGCGCAGAAAATACCAGATCGAATCTGAGTGACCAAAACTTGTCCAAAAATTATAAAAATTTACAGAGAGCATCTTTAGGACGTTAGGAACAAGTTTCATTTTGGAAGTTTCTCCTAAAATTGTACGGATCATGGTCGAATTCATAGAACAATAAGATTGGTCACAAGAAAACCCTATTTGGCAGATTTTGTCAATTGAAAAGATAAACCTATATCTCGAGTTATACTCAACCAAAACTCCTAAAAATCGACGTGCACAATACTAACTTACTTGAGATGAGTTTAGGATCAAAAATCTTCTTGGAGGAATTCTGGAAAACGACCAACTCGACCCCAACAATCAACACTTCTACCGAATGCACCTATTATGGAGTTGTTGGAGGAAATTCTCAATTCTAGGACAAGGGATTCGAATCTAAGACCAAGGAAATGAAGTAGAACTCTTACCTACACGTAGGAGAAAGGTTTGGACCACTTGAACACGTCCAACTCTCTGCCAAGGATGATGAACAACTCACAAAACTCTCACTACTCTCTCTTGAACTTAATTTTCGGATGGGATGCAAATGAGTGAAATGGAGGCTGAGTAGGGGCTATTTATAGAGGGGTAATTGCTCCAAAAGCTGCCATGAGGTAGTGGGAATGTGAAGGAACAAATTCTAACCCATAACCCCCGAATTAATCCCCTCAATCATCATCCAAAACCCCCACTCTCCCATGACTTCCATAGGATCCCCTTGGTGCCCAAGTTCCATCATTGAGCTGACTTTGTGGGACTTTATTACACCCAAAACCTATCCAAAATCATCCCCACACATCCTCCAACGTCTGAAAAATCAAATTAGAGTCGTTTGGGGTCGCCCACCACCAATTCATGGCATGAAACGCATGAAGCGTTTTGAATCTGCCATAACAGCAGAGTGGCGCGCTGGTGGCGCGCCCCGCGCGGCCCCCGCGCGGCCACCTGCTGTCGATTTTTTTTTTTTTTTTTTTTTTTTTTTTAAATATTATGATTTTAATCTCTTAAAAATCATAATATGAATTATCCGAGATTTTTGGGATAATTCGATACATCTATCTCGAGTCGCGATTATCCGAAATATTTAATTCCGCTCTCTCGGAATTAATTCGATTTCGATAAATAAATCAAATTCTGAAACTTCGGATTTTAAAACTTGATGTCGATTTCTCGGGTATTACAGTCTACCCTCCTTAGAAATCAACTTCGTCCTCGAAGTTGGGTCGCACTCGGATTGATAGTAATACATGTAATAATTCGCACACATAAAATACTTGAGGTTTGAAAATTAAATTCTTACCTCGGCGTGCGACGACTCTCTGCGGGGTATCACATCCTCCCCCCCTTAGGACTACAGTTATGTCCCCATAACTGCTCACGAATCGAGTTGAAAAAGGTTGGGATATTTCTGCTTCATATCCGCTTCCAACTCCCACGTCGCTTCTTCGGTACCATGATTAGACCATAGGACTTTTACCATCCTCACGGTCTTGTTTCTTGTGACCCTTTCTTTGACGTCCAGTATCTCGATCGGATACTCCTCATACGTCAGGTCATCATCCAGCTCAATCACATCAGTTTGCAAGACGTGAGTTGGATCGTGCACATATTTCTTCAGCTGAGAAACATGAAACACGTTGTGCACCCGTGATAATTCCGGTGGAAGAGCCAATCGGTAAGCCAAGGTACCTACACGGTCTAAAATCTCGTATGGACCAATGTAACGAGGACTCAGCTTCCCTCGTTTGCCAAATCGCATCACCCCCTTCATGGGTGACACCTTTAGCATAACCTTATCTCCCACTTGGAATTCCAACTCTTGTCGCCTCGTATCGGCATAGCTCTTTTGGCGATCTTGTGCGGCCTTCATCTTTTGTTGGACAATCTGGATCTGTTTACTCATATCTTCAATGAGCTGAGGTCCAACAACTACAGAATTTTCATCCTTTGTCCAGCAAATCGGACTGCGACACTTGCGTCCATAGAGAGCTTCGAACGGTGCCATGCCAATACTAGCATGGTAACTGTTGTTATACGAGAATTCAATTAACGGTAAGTGGTTCTCCCAACTTCCCTTGAATTCAAGTACACACGCTCTAAGCATATCTTCAAGTGTTTGTATCGTCCGCTCAGTTTGACCGTCGGTCATCGGATGAAAGGCTGTGCTCATCTTGATTTGGGTTCCCAAGGCTTCTTGTAATTTTGTCCAAAAATTTGAGACAAATCTACTGTCTCGGTCCGAAATAATATCATGTGGCACTCCGTGCCTTCGAACCACATTATCGATATATGCCTTGGCTAGTTGATCCATCGACCAATTGTCTTTCATTGGTATAAAGATGGCAGTCTTTGTTAACCGATCAACTATTACCCAAATTTTGTTCATCCCTCGAGGAGATCTTGGTAAGCCCGAGACAAAGTCCATGGAAATACTATCCCATTTCCAACTTGGGATCTCCAACGGTCTCACCAATCCCAATGGCTTTTGCCGTACTGCCTTTACCTTTTGGCAAGTTATACATTTAGCCACAAAATCTGCAACATCTTTCTTCATTCTCGGCCACCAATAGATTTTCTTCAAATCCTTGTACAGCTTATCACCACCAGGGTGTACTGAATAAGGCGTACTGTGGCCTTCCTCCATCAATTTCTGCTTCAATTCCTCACACTTGTGAGGAACGCACCACCTTCCTTTAAAGCGAATGCTCCCGTCATCGTGGACTGTGAATCCTACCGCTTTTCCCTCGTCCATCTTCTCCTTGATCCTCTTGAGATTCTCATCATCCGGCTGAGCTGCCAGAATCTCGTCAAATATAGTAGATTCAATCGTCACGGCATTCACCCTTTCTACCACAGTCCCATAATGGACTAGTTCAGTTTCCAACCTTGCTAAGTTCATATATAGTCCTGACGGTAAAATAAGAGTGTTTGTCGTGTGCTTCGCCTTTCGACTTAATGCGTCTGCCACGACGTTTGCTTTTCCTTCGTGATAGGCTATATCCAAGTCGTAGTCCTTGATTAACTCAAGCCATCTCCGTTGCCTCATATTTAACTCCTTTTGAGTAAATATGTACTTGAGGCTCTTGTGGTCCGTGAACATCCGACATGTTCGTCCGTATAAGTAGTGTCGCCAAATCTTGAGAGCGAACACCACCGCGGCTAATTCTAGATCGTGCGTCGGATAATTCTCCTCATGCGGCTTGAGCTGTCGCGATGCGTAGGAAATAACCCTCTGGTTCTGCATAAGTACACACCCGAGTCCTTCTTTTGAAGCGTCACTGTACACTTCAAAATCCTCCGTTTCTGATGGAAGTATCAGGACTGGCGCTGTTGTAAGTCTTTTCTTGAGTTCATGGAAAGACTTTTCGCACTCTGTAGTCCATTCGAACTTTAATCCCTTCTTCAGCAGTTGGGTCATTGGCCTTGCAATCTTGGAAAAATCTTTCACGAATCTTCTGTAGTATCCGGCTAGTCCAAGAAAGCTTCTTACTTCTGTCTGACTCGTCGGTGCCGGCCAATCAATCACTGCCGATATTTTTGCCGGGTCAACCGACACTCCCTTAGCCGATACTATGTGCCCCAAGAATGCGACTTCCTTCATCCAAAACTCGCATTTCGACAGTTTTGCGTACAGCTGATTCCTCCTCAGAGTTTCGAGCACTTGATGCAAGTGTTTCGTATGCTCCTCATCATCCCTTGAGTAAACTAGAATGTCATCGATGAATACGACGACACAAGAATCCAGCAACTCTCGGAAAACACTATTCATGAGGTTCATGAATACTGCGGGAGCGTTTGTGAGACCAAAGGACATTACGGTGAATTCGTAGTGCCCATATCTCGTACGAAACGCTGTCTTCGGTATATCCTTCTCGGCTATACGCAGTTGGTGGTATCCAGATCTCAGGTCGATCTTGGAAAATACCGAAGCTCCTCTCAGTTGATCGAAAAGGTCTTCGATCCTAGGTAGCGGGTACTTGTTCTTAATCGTAACTTGATTAAGACCTCTGTAGTCTATGCATAACCGAAGTCCACCGTCCTTCTTTTTAACGAATAGGACTGGCGCTCCCCAAGGTGACGTACTCGGTCGAATATAACCTTTGGATAACAACTCTTCTAGTTGTTCCTTCAGCTCTTTCATTTCTGCTGGCGCCATGCGATATGGTGCCTTGGATACCGGTTCGGTTCCAGGTACCAGATCAATCGTGAATTCAATCTCTCGCTCAGGTGGCATCCCTGGAATATCTTCGGGGAAAACGTCAGGATATTCATTTATGACTGGGATCTCGTCGATCTTGTTTCCCTCATCGTTGAGGTTATGCACATAGCATGCATATAAGTGATAGCCCTTCCGTATGAGGTTGTAGAACCTCAAGGCATTCACTACCTTAGCGTTTTTCTTTCGAGGCTGCATGTAATACACAACCTTCCTCCCTCGACTCTTGGCTAAGGAAATCTTCTGCTTCTGGCACTCAATAACAGCTTTATATTGAGTCAGAAAATCCATGCCTAAGATGACGTCGAAATCCCCAAGATCAAACTCAATTAGATTCGCAAAGAATTCTAGATTCTTGATCACTATCGGGGTTCCATCGTATCGTTTCAAACACGATATCACCTTGCCCGAGGGTAATTGAATTCCTAAGTTAATGTTCGTAGGCGCTGGTAGATCTAAGGTAGATATAATCCTTGTAGATATTAAAGAACAGCTCGCGCCTGAATCGAACAAAACTTTAACGGGTACGCTTAAAGCAGTAAACGTACCAGTGATCACTTCTCCCTGAGCGGCCAAATCCGCTTGGTTGATCACGTTCAAGCGTCCCACGGCTCCGCCTTGGTTTCCCTGCTGGTTGCGATTCTGGGGTGGCCCTTGAGCTTGCTGGAACCTTTGTCCTTGATTGTTATGCTGATTCGGCCCAGTTGGGTGATTCCCAGTTGGACGAATCACTAAGTCCAGCCTCTTCTCGATTGTCTCCTCTCGAATTCTACAATCCCTTCTCAGGTGGCCTTCTCTGCCACACCTATAACAAGACCCAGGTTTCGGGCATTCGCGCACCAGATGCGGAATGTTGCATTGCGGGCATCGGGGTATGAAAGCACCCTGATTCCCAGGCCTCCGATTTCCATTCCCTCCTTGGTTGAACCCTTTGTTCTCAAATCTTCTCTGTCCTTCATTCTTCGCCAGGTCGTTCCCTCTCCTAAAGTTGTTACCATTGTTGTTGCTCCGATTCCTCTTATCAAATTGATTCGAGCCCTTGCTCGACTCCCCATGGTCCTTACGCTTCAGCTGTTGAACCCGTGCGATTGCCACTGCACGATCGTAAACAGCCTGCAGAGTTGTGTGCTGTCCGCCAACTAGAATCTCTCTGATGCTGAGGTTCAGCCCCATTTCAAATTTCTGGGCTTTGTCAGCATCAGTTGGTACCAATCTTGGAGCGAAACGGACGAGTTCCTTGAACCTCGTATAGTACTCCTGTACTGTCTGAGTACCCTGACGAAGGTTGATAAACTCTTCGTACTTAGCCGTTTTCGTGCTAAGAGGGTAAAATCTCTCTCTCATCATCTCCTTGAATTCTTCCCAAAAATAAACTTGCTCGCCATCCGCTAGTCCCCCTTGGTGGTTCTGCCACCATTCATCCGCCTCCCCACTCAAATAGTACGTAGCTACTCTCACCTTCTCATTCTCGGGACATCTGACGGCGTTCTAAAGCTTATCAAATGTCCTCATCCAGTCTTCTAGCTTTGCGGGATCTTCTTGTCCTTCGTAATGGGGCGGCTGGTATGGGTTTACCATTGCCAGATAGTTAATACGGGCTGCCGGCGGAGGTACCGCCGCTTGGGCCCTATTAACTTCGGCGTTGCCCAGTGCTATGAGGACTTGCTCTACCGTCCTCAACCGTGCGTCTACGACATTGGGTACAGCGCCCGCCTGTCCTCCAACATTAGGTGGGTTTGCACCCACTGGCCCATTTGCCCCGTCCGGGTTCAGTGGTGCGCCACCTTCGGCTGGTACATTAGGGTTAGCGTTGTTAACAGCAGGGTTTTCCCTTCGCGGTCTTCCCCTTGGCGGCATTCTGTTAGATAAGCACGCAAGGGTAAGAATCAAATTCTACGGTAGGTTAGTAGTCAAGTCAGTAAGTTCTAACATCTCAAGTACGCAGAATTCTAAAAGAGACGACGCAACAAAGGAAAGGGGAAAATGCTTCACTAGATCTTTTAGGAAAAATTATAAAGCAGCTACAATGGAAGGCAAATCAAGGTAATATAAAAATACGGAAAGCAATAGATAATCCAACGATATGATGCGATCAATCTAGTAGATAATCGGGAGAATAGCCGAGGAGTGCCCTGTCATGCTCATACTCCCCATCGGAGTCAAGAGGTATCGGTGGGTCCACTATCTCTGCCTCTGGTTCCTCCTCATCCACGCCCTCAATATCAATATACATGTCCGGGTCCTCCTCCTCTTCCTCTTCCTCCTCAGGTTCCGGTGCATTGAGTCGGTTTTGAAGGTCAACAATCTCATGCTCCAAAGTAAACACACGCCCCCTAAGCATGTGGTTGTTGTGTTGCTCCTCATGAAACAGAGTTTCAAGAGCAGCGATACGGCCCAAATCCTCCTGTCGAGCATTCCTCAATTTCTCCAACTCTTTCTCGATACCTTTTACATGGTCCTTATATGCACTAACCTCATCACGGCTATGTCTTAACTCATGCATGATGCTAGTCATCGAACATAGCATATCGGTCATCATGTTAAAAAGCTTTGGGTCTGCCATCTATAAATAAATATTTAACGAATCAATATCTTGCACATTTCAAGCACATATGTTAATGCATATGCAACCCCCCAAAAATAATATTTCGAGACTTGTCGAATTTTTTGAGATATATTTTCCATGGGTTTTAAAATAAATTTCCTTTCCATGGAAATAATATTTAAAAAGCTTAAAAATAATATTTAATATTTTGGGCCTCTATATTGGGCCGAAAAATAATAGCTTTTTTAAAAAAAATTCGGTCTCTGATACCACTTTGTAACACCCCGGATTTGGTAACCCAGGCCGGGACGCTACCGCCACACCCTTCCAAACAAGACCCGATTAAATCGAGTTTGTTTAAAAGGATGCTAAGGCTTAAGTTGCATCATCGACTTAAAAATATTTAAAATTATTCAAATAAGCCCGAATTTAATCAGAGTATATCACGCATAATAATAATAATAAGCAGTGCGGAAGCAGAAATAAATAGGGCCAAAACACGCGGCCAAAACCAGAGTCTAAGTCCAATGCATAAATTAAAATAAATAAAATGCGACAAGTCTTCTTTTTAAAATAAAGTGGAAATCCCATCCCTCCATGCGATGCTTACTCTGCGAAATCTGAAAGGAAAAATAAAACAACAATTTATCAGTACAAAGGTACTGCGTAAGTTAATATATAGCACAACGAATTTTAAAAGTTTTTAGGAGAATATACAAAATGATATATTTATTTAAAAGACGAGTAAATAAATTAATTAAAATTCTTACACATATGCCACGAACATTTTACCAATGTTAGTTATGATCGAGGACACCCCATTAACATATCCTAGGGACGAACCCACAGGACCAACCTTTGGGACTTTATACCCACAAGGACTCAAATATATCCTAGGGACGAACCCTTGGGATCAACCTCTGGGACTCGTACCCACGAGGTAAGTGTATGCAGCGGACCCTATACAGACACACTCCGGAGCCCTAGATAACCCATACGGATACATCTAGGAGTATAGACTCATACATCACAATAATCAATGCCGTTTTGGCTACAAAAGAGGGGCGACATAATTCACCACATTGGCATCCCACTCGATCAAAACTTACAAAGTTTTAAAACCACATTTTATCATTTCATAATATTCACAACATGTTCAGATTTCATATATATACAAAACCGAGTAACAATCGACTCGTAGTTCATCGAATAACCAAAATAGCATTTACCGATTAAAAATGCCATTATAACAGTTTCTGAAATCGCATTTAAAAATGCAGTCAACGAATTTTAAAAATTCTGGAAAAATTACAGTAGCTAGAAAACATCAAAATAAGCATTTTTCATAGAAATAGCCATCTCAAAATTCGGACTCTAAGTAGGTCATTTTAATCGATTTCAGAATACTATTGAAATTCAAATTCTCTTGTTTCAGTAAATCCGACCACAGTGAGTTCAAAAATTCATAACAATTTCATATGTGCTCCAAAAATCATGAAATTTTACAGGGATAATCTAGACACATAATGGAACAAATTTCATGAAGACATCAAGCACTAAAAATGATCATAGGCAAGGGTGAATCGAACAACAAAACTGACTACATACATACGTTAAACCTGTTCCCAAATGCGCAGAAAATACCAGATCGAATCTGAGTGACCAAAACTTGTCCAAAAATTATAAAAATTTACAGAGAGCATCTTTAGGACGTTAGGAACAAGTTTCATTTTGGAAGCTTCTCCTAAAATTGTACGGATCATGGTCGAATTCATAGAACAATAAGATTGGTCACAAGAAAACCCTATTTGGCAGATTTTGTCAATTGAAAAGATAAACCTATATCTCGAGTTATACTCAACCAAAACTCCTAAAAATCGACGTGCACAATACTAACTTACTTGAGATGAGTTTAGGATCAAAAATCTTCTTGGAGGAATTCTGGAAAACGACCAACTCGACCCCAACAATCAACACTTCTACCGAATGCACCTATTATGGAGTTGTTGGAGGAAATTCTCAATTCTAGGACAAGGGATTCGAATCTAAGACCAAGGAAATGAAGTAGAACTCTTACCTACACGTAGGAGAAAGGTTTGGACCACTTGAACACGTCCAACTCTCTGCCAAGGATGATGAACAACTCACAAAACTCTCACTACTCTCTCTTGAACTTAATTTTCGGATGGGATGCAAATGAGTGAAATGGAGGCTGAGTAGGGGCTATTTATAGAGGGGTAATTGCTCCAAAAGCTGCCATGAGGTAGTGGGAATGTGAAGGAACAAATTCTAACCCATAACCCCCGAATTAATCCCCTCAATCATCATCCAAAACCCCCACTCTCCCATGACTTCCATAGGATCCCCTTGGTGCCCAAGTTCCATCATTGAGCTGACTTTGTGGGACTTTATTACACCCAAAACCTATCCAAAATCATCCCCACACATCCTCCAACGTCTGAAAAATCAAATTAGAGTCGTTTGGGGTCGCCCACCACCAATTCATGGCATGAAACGCATGAAGCGTTTTGAATCTGCCATAACAGCAGAGTGGCGCGCTGGTGGCGCGCACCGCGCGGCCACCGCGCGCCCACCTGCTGTCGATTTTTTTTTTTTTTTTTTTTTTTTTTTTTTAAATATTATGATTTTAATCTCTTAAAAATCATAATATGAATTATCCGAGATTTTTGGGATAATTCGATACATCTATCTCGAGTCGCGATTATCCGAAATATTTAATTCCGCTCTCTCGGAATTAATTCGATTTCGATAAATAAATCAAATTCTGAAACTTCGGATTTTAAAACTTGATGTCGATTTCTCGGGTATTACATTGGATGTTTGGAAATAAGTGTTACATTACTATATTTGAAATGTTTTTAAGGTTAATAATTTTTACTAATTATACTTAAATTATTAATTTTTTATATTCATTAAAATAAAATTCACAAGAAATAAAGTCAAATGTGACTTATTTTAATTATTTGATTATTGTAATTCTTCAACTTAATCAATTTTATTAACTTATCTTAAATCCTGTGTCATTTCCTAGTGTTACACTTATTATAAAATGGAGGAAGTATTCCTTGAAAAATACGTCATCCGTCTTGCACTCAAAGTGTCTTATTTTAACTTTTAACATTGTTTATTGATCAACTTTGACCTAATGTTATCGTAATTATATGCGGAAAAAATATAGTCAAGTTCGGTCTTATTAGATTCGTATAATCATGTAGTTTTAGAATATATATTTTACATAATTTTTACATATATACATTTTAAATTATTAATTGTTAAATAAATGTATTGTACGACGTGTCCAAAAGTTTGGAGACAAAAATAATGGACAAATGGAGTAAATTAAAAAAAAAGTAAATTTTCCTTCTTTATTTAATGATGGATCTATTCGCAACTATATAGTTGTATATTACTTTTAAGAGAATATTACTTTTAAGAGAAGTGACATATTTTTGTGAAAACATGACCTATATATACATTAATTAATATATAAAAATATTTTTATATATTTATTAATGTATCTTTTAATAATATAAATTCCATATATACACTGCGAATTTCATTTAAATTTGAAATTTCAATTTTTTTAAAAACTGAAAATTGTGAGAACTCTATATAAATTAGAAATTAAATATATATTAATATATATAATTGGGATTTTCATATACACATTAATATATACTATTTAACATGAATAAATAAATATGGTGTGCAATGTATATTTTGATTACATTATTCACCACACAAAAAATATAATCAAAATTGAGACTAAACCTACACAAAATTACTGGCATTACAATAAGTTTACCATATTGAAATATAAACGTAACATAATTCTTAGTTATCAGTGCAGAACCTCGTCATAATAATCCTTTGGTGTCAAAACTGAAAATCTATAAATAAATACTAAATGCATCAATAAAATCTAAAATAAAAAAATGCAAAATAATAAAATCTAAAATAGATAAAATAAAAAAATGCAAAATAATAAAATTCAACATAGATAAAATAAAAAATACAAAATTTCAAATTTTATCTTCAATTTTTCTTAAAAGTGAATATATATATATATATATAGTGACACGATATGATGATAGAGTGAGAGTTTATAAGTAAATGATAGATTTTATACACGATAGACTAAAATCTATAATGAATAAATAAAAATGCAAAAAATCTAAAATTAGTAAATTAAAAAAATGTAAAATAATATATATAAAATAAGATTTGCGAAATTTCAAATTTCAAATCTTTCAAATCTTTCAAATCTTTTTAAAAGTGAATATTTTAGGAATTCCATATATTTCAAAAACTGAAAATCTATAATAAATCTATATATTATTAAAACCATTAGTGGTCAACCAAGTCAACATTTAATGCGGTGTCTCTATTTTAAGTTTCCAATTTTTTTAGATTTTTGCATTTTTATTTATTAATTTTAAATTTTTGCATTTGTTATTTATTTTTTATTATTTATGGTAAAATATATATTGATTTGGATATGGAAATCCTAATTTCCATTTTTTAAAAAATACTCCCTCCATTTTTTATTCTTGCTACGGACCACCCAGCACGCAGTCAAATGTAAAATTTAAATCATTAATAACTAATATTCCGTACAAGTAAAAATTTTAAAAGTTCCATATTTAAAAACTACAAGACGAGACGAATCTAGCAAGATCTCACTTGACTATATTTCAACTTCTATAACTATGAAAAAACTTTAATTGAAAGTGTGATGGTGAATGGTGTTAAAACTCTAAATCGTGCAACAAAAAATAAACAGAGGGAGTATGAAATTTTCAATTTATATGGAACTCCCATATTTTCAATTTTTAACAGAGAAATTTAAAATTTTGCATATTTGCCTTTATTTATATTAGATTTTGGTATGTTTTTTATTTATTTATTTTAGATTTTTGTATTTTTATTCCAACAATTTTTATTTTTTAAAAGATTTAAAAATTCAAATTTTGCATTTATTTATTTATTTATTTTAGATTTTTCCATTGTTTTATTCCCACAATTTTCAATTTTACCCAATTTTTAATTTTTAAAAGATGTGAATTTTTAATTCATATGGAATTCACACAATATCAGTTTTAAAATATTTGATTTCATGCATATATTATTTATTTATTTTAGTTTCTTTTATGGTGCGTCACACTTCTGATGACTCTACGTTGTTGAGTTCTTAGCATCTTTCTTGTGAAGAAATGAATTTTTTAGATGATATTAAATTTAAAAGTTGTGACAAAAATTTGATGCTTGAAGGGTTTGATCGATTTATTTTTTTGTTGGGTAAATTAGTTCTTGAGTCTTACTACCTCTGTGTGATGTGTGTGTGTCAGAATTTGATGTTTGAAGGGTTTGATCGGTTTCAATTTTTGCATATTTTATTTATTTATTTTTTATTTTTGCTTCTTTTATTCCCACAATTTTAAGTTTTTATTCATTTATTTTAAAATCTTAGATTTTCAGTATATCTATTAGTAATACACATAATTTTTTTACATAGTGAGTTTGTGTCTCAAGTTTTAATTATTTACTCCTTCGGTTCCACAAAAGTTGGCACGTATTCGTTTTTTAGTATCCCACGAAATTTGGCCACTTTTCATTTTTTGATAAATTAAATTAATATAAATATGATTAAAATCTTAATTATTTTCAAATCCTATTAAAAGTAATTATTTTTACTATTCTGCACAAATTCAAATACACTTTATTTTTCTATACAAAGTTCCTTACATTTCTTTAATTCTTATTATTTCAAAATGGGTGCAAATAAAAATTGTATAAAATATATATTCTGAAACTACATACCTAGACGATTCTATCAAGGCCACACCTGAATATTTTTCTCTAATTAAATCATTACGATAATATTTAGTCAAAATTAAACAATAAATATCGTCAAAATTCATTAGAATTTTAAACACAAATACCCTTCTCACTTTAAACACGAAACTCCACCACCTGAATTAGATTTTTGTATTTTTCTTTTATTTATTTATGCATTTTTAAAGATATCTATTTATTTTTGTTTCTAATTGGTCAGGAGCTCTTTTACCTCGGAAAATTATAGAATTACCTCACGGGGAGTTAGCCGCACCCACGAATGATATAAATACTACTGTTGCTTTGGCTTTACTCACGTCAGTGGCATATTTCTATGCGGGTCTTACCAAAAAGGGATTTTTCCTTTGTTCTCAAATATTTGCTACGAACCCACTGCGCACGCAGTCCAATGTACATTTTGAATCATTAATAACTCAAGTTCGATATATATAAAAATTCTAAAAGTTTGATATTTAAAAACTACACGACGAGACGAATCTAACAAGATCCATCTTGACTATATTTTAACTTGTATAACTATGATAAAACTTTAAATCAAAGTGTATGGGTGAATAGTGTCCAAAAACTAAATGGGGCAAACATTTGAGAACGGATGAAGTAATAATGTGTATATAGAAATCTCAATTTTCAGTTTAAAAGATATGAAATTTCCAACTTATGAAATTTTAATTTTTTTATTGGTAGAATGATTATGAGCCCGTGTGATTCAATCAATTTACACATTCGATTTCAAAGGAGAAAATTCACACTGACAGTTTGTTTTGCTATGACTAAAAAAAGTCGATGCCAACATTTAAAGAATGTTGGATTCTATCTCCAAAAACCAGTTTTTAGCCACAAATAGTTATACACCTATTGCAATATCTCATGTCACTAGAAAGAGGAGACTCAAAGTATTAATATGTAACTAAATTTGATTAACTAAAGATACTACAAGAAATGTTGTTTACAATGAAAGTTATATATGGCAGAAATTTACACAATGGGTATTTCATGGAGGTGATGGTAATTGGTAAAGTTTTTTTTTTTTTTTAAGAACTTTCATTCATATACACATACAAATTACGAAATAAACATCAACAATATCCACCCTTCAAGATATAACACTACTTACGGCTAATTTGGCTATAATCAAGACAAGAAAAACTCACAGCAAATAAGCTAACGCAGCAGACCATCAACGCCCAAGCCAACAGTAGAACCGAATACTTAATGACACTAAAACCATTCCTCAACCTCGCTCTCGCTTGCTGCTCCCTTTCTTGCCCAGAAATCTACCATGTTGTTCCTCTCCCTAAGGATATGCTTGACTATAATCTGCCCAAAAATCTACCATGTTGGTATAGTTGATATTGATTTTGGAGATGTATAATTAGATGTGATATTTCCAGATGATATTCTTATAAACTCTACAAGATATCCTATAGCGTCAATGGTTGATATTACACATACAGATATAAACTGCACCACTTCAAATCCAAATATTCTTAAAGATAGTATTATACTAACCTATACCAATGAGATTGTTGATACGCTAAATGATTACATCATGAAACATATGTCTGCAAATAAAAATGTATATATATATATATATCCGTTCTAACAATATTTGTCAAGAGAATTAAAGCATAGATAATGTCAATGCATTATTTTCACTGGAATATCTAAACACCATTAATTATTTTGGATTACTAAATCATGAAATATTGTTGAATGATGGTTGCATAGTTATGCTTCTTATGTATAACACTCCGAAGAATTTAAAGCAAGAATAGGGATAAAATTTATAATAAAATAAATTTAAGTAATAACTTGCTCGAATCCTTAAAAATTTCAATTAAGGTTATATGAATCTCCCTTAAGCTTAGGGTACATTTGAATTAATTACTTGAACAATACCACTAAGCCAACTAGTTAATAAAATGTTCGATTTATCGATAATTCCGAACGAGATTAATTTATGGTTAAGGTCATACAATCAAATTAAAAATACTTAACTCAATTAAATTGTTGGAAAATTAACGGTTGTCAAATTTATAATGCATGACCATTCCGGAGTGGAAAAAAAATCGAGGATCTTGGTTTATTGGACAAATGGAGCCAAACCAATTAGTAAATTAAATTCAATAAAATATTAAGTCCAAAAATTAATCATATATTAGGTCCCCAATTAGGATTAATTAAGATTAAGTCCAATAAATTAATTAAGTCCAAAAATTTAATCAAGTCCAATAGATTAATTAGGTCTCAACTAGATATTTGGGCTTGGACAATTAAAATGGATACCAAGTGTTAAAAGAGGAAAAGAGCCCAACACCAAGATTTAGCCCAAGCCCACAACATTACAAACCCTAACCCTAATTTGCCTAAGCTGCCGCCGCCGCCGCCCACCTCCGGCCGCCATCGCCGGAGCCTCGCCGGAGCTCCGCCGGCCACCACCCCAACCCACCATTTCCCACCCCTCATTCCATTTCCGGCCCCAAAACCACCATCCGCGGCTCCCCTGCCGCCTCTACCACCACCACCGCCACTGTTTTCCACCCCACAGCCAAAATCCGCCACCACCATCAAGAGAAATCCGGCCACCACCACCTCAAATCCTCCACAATCTCTAAATCCCAAAATGGGGAACAAAATCAAGATCTAACACCACCAAATCTACTCCCTTCCAACCCCCAACAAATCGAAAATAGAAAGAAAGGATGAAAACAAGAGGAGAAGAAAGGAAGGGGTGGGCGGCCTGCCGAAGCACAGCCGCCGCCGGTGCTCGCGGCCACCACCATCTCCGCCGCTCCCACCGCCCTCTTCGCCTCCGACTTCTCCCTCCCGTCGCCACCACAGCCACACCATCCCCACCTCGCCACTGGACCACCCTCCCCTCGCCCAGGGCCGCCGCCGCCGCCGCTCACGCCACCTCTCCCCTGACGCCCATATCACCACCGGACCACCATCATCCCCGCACTCCGAGGCTCCGGCCGCCGCCACCATTAACCCCCATACCTCCCAACCCAAAAAAAATAGAACAAGAGGAGGAGGAAGAAAAAAATGGAGGAAGAGAGAAGGGAAGTGAATCCCCTTTCTTACCAAGGCTCTTTGGTGGCTCATGGATCTTGAAGGGAATGGACATGGGAGACCGAGAAGAAGATAGGATTGATGGAGAGGGGGGGGCGGCGCACACTGCCAGAGAGAAGGGAAAGAAATCTGAAAAGGGATGGGGTGGCGTGTGGGAAGGGGAGAGATTTGAAAGATTTGGGAATCTGTGGGATAAAAGAATGGGGCAGTAAGGGGAGAGTTTGAACCGGATAAAAGGGAGTTGTGATCTCCTCTTTAAAAGCCCACCCTGCACCAATTAAATTCTTGCTCCATTTTTCTCTTGCTGTTCGTCCCTCAAGCCCCAGAATCCTCTAGTTTTCTGTTTTCTCCTCCTTCTGCTATCGTGTTTTCTGTTGGAATCCATGAATCTGTTGCTGATTTTGTCTTGAAGTCCCTCCGGTGAGGTGCTAGAAAGATCAGTTAGGGGTATTGACGGTAACGCTTTGTTGAGGGCTTCTTTAATCACATATTATGTTGTAGAAATATACTGACTAAATGTTTGAAATATTTCTTTGGCTAGACTAGTAGCTGTTCATTAGGAGAATTTTTATCTGCTCGTGGTCTGCGTAGTGTCCCCAAACTATCGTCAGTAACTGTAAGTAGATTTTTACTCCTTGGGGATAGCCCAAATTTATTTTAGCTAAAGCATAATTTTTACCGCTTTATTTATTTTAATTTTATGCTTATAGCTCCCTACTGTTTTTGGAATATTGGTGTGCTCTTTTACTGTGCTTATTTAATTTCTGCAATAAATCGAACGGACTTGGTACCATTGTTACGGGGGCTGGGTCTGGGTATGGGCTGGCTGCCCAACTCCCACGTTGTTGTGCACTTAATCGCCACACGGGGACTCTTGGGGCTATCCAGGCAGTTCCATATCTGATTCCAGTGGTGGGTTTCGAGGAAATTTCTTACCTCCCCCACACCCTTGCGTGTATGTGCAGTCTGAGCCCGTTGGGGAACCTGCACATCACAGTGGCTGGGATTTTACATCTCGGTAACGCATATTGCTGTATTAACTATTCCCGGGTTAGATTAATATTGTCTATATGTATAAATTACTCTCGTTTAGCATGCCATATTCCATAACTGCATTTTAAAAGTTCTCCCTGCAACCCAACCTCCTCCGGGAGTAAGGGTCTACTTACTCAGCGATCGTTTTCGCTGACTCTACATTTTACCCTACTCCTTTTTCAGGTTTTGACATCTGTAAGGACCAATAGTCTTCTTCTATCATCTGGGCACGGTTCGGGTATTCCTAAAGAAATTCTGGGTTTTATGCATGTATAACTTTTAAGTCTCCCAGACGGAGTAACTTGGCATGTGTTTTTGATTTAACTTGAGGACGTGTATTTGGGTGTCTACCCACTTTGGAACTTTTACGCCTCCCTACTTCATCGACTATGAATGCTATTTTCTCAAGAATGCCTATATTTGCAGCTTTTGTGCGAGACACACAATACTTGAATTAAACTCTGATTTTCTGCAAATAATTATTTATGCTGGCCTTAGCGTATTTCGGGATGCCCCGGAATGCGTGGCGGTAGCACTCGCCCATTTAACCCATGTTTTGCTTCCGTTGATCTTTGAGGAAAATGGGGGAGTTACAGTTTGGTATCAGAGCGGTTTTGCTCTATGAATGTTGTGCATTTAAAATTATTTCTAAATCTTTGCACAACAACGTATTTTCAAAAATGGCATTCTATTCTTCTTGTACAATTTAGTATAGCGCATTTTGTCGATCAAATTTCATACGAATATTTTAAAATATACATGCCAAGTATTAAATATTCTATTTTTGGGACGGGGACACACACACATACGCATATAGGCACGAGCAGAATTCTTTTAGCGTATATGTAACTATATATGTACATGCATATGTATGTTTCTGACCCAATTTTCCCCAGATGTCAAACCCAGCCATCACAGCGATCTCCGACTCGATATCTCGTCTGACTGAGCGAGTAGTGAAGTTGAGAAACGAAGTCGAGATACACAAGGAAGACATAACCGATTTGACTGAGAGGATAGCGAGTGCAGAGGCAAGAAAGGAGTCCGAGCAGAACATACGATATCAGGCGATGTCTAAGGGCCTGGAAGACGAAGAGGAGAAAGATGTCACCATTGCAGAGCAGCAGCAGCGGCTCCACTCACTCGAGGCAGAGGAAATCACCATGATGGATGATCTCCGTTTCTTCCACGCGAACTGGGGGCCGAGGAAGAAGGCAAGGGCGGACACCACGGAGGTGGTGGACAAGCGGGTGGTTTGGGAGGCAACTCCCGCCTCTACTAGTGCTGCTAGAGCCGCCCGGGTTACCCCAGTGTCGGATGAGTCCGACCCAGAGGAGGAGGAGGAGGAAGATGCGGAGTGAGGGCCCGTACGGGCATCAGCCGAGCACCTATTTATCTGCTTTCCTTAGTATCTACCTCGCTTGACTAGTTATCTGTTAGGATTATCATGTACTGGCATTGACTACTACTGTCTATTTTCATTGGTAAGATCTCGGGGACGTTTACCCCACTGATAGATCTACCAAGTAGTATCACTGTAAAGGAATGGCTCTGCCACTCCTTATTCCCGGTTATATATTAAAATTAAGAACCATGCTATCTCATCTTGCCTTAGCACTACTTAAGGGCGTGACTTAGGGGATGCCTTAGATTTGGAGGACTACGAGCCACGCATAAGTAAAATAATAATAATAATAACAATAACAATAAAAATATTAACAATAATAATAATAATCTAAATATATGAATAACATAAATGAAGAATAAAATAATGATGACCGAAATAATAACATAAAATAGACAAATAAATATTGATAATTTATGACTAAACAAGAAAGATTTTTCCTCACCGCTGGATTAATTGTTGCCTTTCAGATGCCTCCACGCGGACGCCCAAGGAAATACCCGGTGAACCCACCCATGGCCCCTAACCCTACGGAGGAAGTGCAGGAGTCTGTAGGGGGTGGGCAAGACCCTGTGGGAAATAGGCAGAACCCAGCGGAGGACAGGCGGGACCCTATGGAAGGGCGACAGGACCGACTGGAACAAATGATGCTAACTATTGGTGCCGCGGTAGAACGGCAACTCGCCAGGGATGAAGAGCAAGGTGGGCAGCCCACAGACTACATCGAAGCCGTACACAAATACCAACCCCCCAGGTATGCCGGACACGAGGACCCGGCTAAATTGGAAGGATGGATCGAGATCTTTGATAAGTTGCTAGAAGCTGTCCAATGTCCGGAAGGAAGGAAGACGGAAGTGGCTACATTCTTTCTGGGAGGAAAGGCGAATACCTGGTGGAGAAGCCAGGAGAATCGGGACGTCAGCTGGACTGAATTTCAAGAGGCACTGCGCGCTAGGTTCTACTCCACTAGCGTGAAAAATGCCAAGTACGAAGAGTTCGTCACTCTGAAGCAGGGAAGCCGTTCTGTCCATGAATACTTTGAGAAATTCAACGAACTTCTCCGTTTTGCCCCGGGACTGGTGAATACTGATCACGCCCAGGCCCAGAAGTTCGAGCTCGGTCTGAACCAAGGAATCCGAGAGGGATTAGGAGGTAAGCAGTTCTTTAACCTCCAAAAGCTTTACGACCGAGCGATGACAGTGGAACGGGTCCGGCTACCCAAGCGAAGAGAGGAATATGTTGGACAATCCTCTGCAACCCAGAAGAAGGGACGATTTGAGAAGCAGCAGGACAAGGGGAACCGTGGCCAACGTTGGACCGTCAATGGCCCCAACCAGAGGAATGATGATCGACTCCCTGTACCCGCGCCCTGCAACAAATGTAGCAAACGACACTGGATGCAAGTCTGCCCGCGTAATGGGGAATGTTACAGGTGCGGTCTGACCGGCCATATGGTTTACGACTGTGGCATCCGTTTGGATGCAAATAGGCTGCGAGCTGACCTCAAAAGGGACCCTCGTTACCAGACTGAGGCGTGTTTGAGGGGGAAGCCGAGGAACCCGCAACCAGACCAGGGCCGCAATCAGAGAAACCCTCCCCCAGCTGCTCGTAACAATCAGGGGCGACTGAATGTGGTGAACCGAGCTGACCTGCAAGACAATGATGACGTCATCGCCGGTACGTTCACAGTTAAAGATTCTGCCACATACGTTTTGTTTGATTCTGGAGCGTCGTATTCCTTTATAGCAAATAAGAAAGCGGAACAACTAGGATTTAGAGCCCCTAGCGCAGTGAACTTAGGCGTTTCGTTACCTAATGGGACAGTCGTAAACTGCTCTCAGAGATACATGAACGTTCCAATACTTATCTACGGGGTCGAGTTTGCAGCGAACTTGATTAAGTTCGACTTGCAAGACTTTGATATTATTTTGGGAATGGATTGGTTGGTTCGTCACAAGGCCACAATTGACTGCGCTCAACAGAAGGTGACCTTGTATGGCCCGAATAAGAAGAGAGTGTCTATTTATGCGGAACCGCCGAAACCAAGGATTAAGATTGTCACGGCTCTAAAGATGACGGAGTTGGCAAACAAAGGATATCCAGTCTATCTCTGCCATGTAGAAGACAAGGAAGCAGAGGGATTTGACCTCGAACAGATCCCAGTCGTACGTGACTATCCGGATGTATTCCCGGATGAGATTCCGGGGATGCCACCACACAGAGGGGTAGAATTTACAATTGATTTGGCGCCAGGAACCCAACCTGTGTCTAAAGCCCCGTACCGGATGGCACCTGCAGAGAGCAAGGAATTGAAGGAACAACTGGAAGAATTACTTGATAAGGGTTACATCAGGCCAAGCACATCACCATGGGGAGCCCCGGTGCTATTCGTCCGCAAGAAGGACGGGAGTATGCGACTCTGCATAGACTACCGCGGATTGAATCAGGTCACCATTAAGAACAAATATCCTCTCCCGAGGATCGACGACCTGTTCGATCAACTAAAAGGAGCAAGGACGTTCTCAAAGATCGATCTGAGGTCAGGATATCATCAGCTGAGGGTAGCCGAAGAGGACATTCCGAAGACGGCTTTCCGAACCAGATACGGGCATTACGAATTTACGGTAATGTCTTTCGGATTAACCAATGCCCCAGCAGTATTCATGAGCTTGATGAACGACGTTTTCCGTGAACTACTAGACACTTGCGTAGTGGTGTTCATCGACGACATTCTAATCTACTCCAAAGGGAAGCGCGAGCACGAAGAACACTTACGTAAGGTTTTGACCATATTGAGGGATCACCAGTTATATGCAAAATTATCAAAGTGCGAGTTCTGGCTAAACAAAGTGTCCTTCCTTGGACACAATGTTTCGGCCGAAGGAATTTCGGTAGATCCGGCCAAGGTATCAGCAGTGGCCGAATGGCCTATTCCGACCTCGCAAACTGAGATAAGAAGCTTTCTCAGTTTAGCAGGATACTACAGGCGTTTTGTGAAGGACTTCTCCAAGATTGCTAGACCATTGACGCAGAACTTGAAAAAGGGAAGCAAGGTGATATGGACTCCAGAGTGCAATGTCGCGTTCGAGACGTTGAAGAAGAGGTTGACTACGACTCCTGTCCTAACACTTCCCACAGACACGGATGATTTTGAGGTGTATAGCGACGCATCTATGAACGGACTGGGGTGTGTCCTGATGCAGCTCGGGAAAGTAATAGCTTATGCGTCACGACAGCTGAGACCTCATGAGGAGAATTACCCCACACACGACCTGGAATTAGCAGCGGTCGTGTTCGCACTAAAAATATGGAGGCATTACTTGTATGGGCGGAAATGCAAGGTTTACACCGACCACAAGAGTCTAAAGTATATTTTTACTCAGAAGGAGTTGAATATGCGACAGAGAAGGTGGTTGGAATTAATCAAAGACTATGATCTGGACATTGCCTACCACGAGGGTAAGGCAAATGTCGTAGCCGATGCACTTAGCCGAAAATCTACCCACATGGCGAGTATGAAGGTCCTACCCCCAGAGTTGTATCGAGAGATAGCCGAATTTGGAATCGAGTTAGTGTACGAGGGCACACCGGCAAGGCTGTTTAGCACAGTCGCAATTCGGCCAGATTTCTTTGAGGAAATTCGGGCAAGTCAACCAGGAGACACTAAATTGGAAAGGATAAGGGCCAAGATTGAACAAGGGAAGGCAACTGACTTCCGGGTTGAGGCGGATGGATGTATTAAGTTTCGAGGACGTTGGTGCATACCACAGGCATGTGCCGAACTAAAGAGGAAAATTTTGGAGGAAGGGCACGAGACACCATACTCTGTTCACCCGGGAGGTGACAAGTTGTATAAAGACCTGAAGGAACATTTTTGGTGGCCGAGAATGAAGAAGGAAGTAGCAGACTTCGTCGAACAATGCCCTATCTGTCAAAAGGTTAAGGCGGAAAGGAAGAAACCCATCGGGTTGGTGAAACCTCTAGAAATTCCAACATGGAAGTGGGACAGTATTTCGATGGACTTCGTCTCGGGGCTGCCTAGGACACCATCGGGATACGATAAAATATGGGTTATTGTCGACAGACTAACCAAGGCTGCTATCTTTATACCCATGCGAGAAAAGTGGAGCATGGAACAGTTAGCAAAAGCTTACGTGGATAACGTGGTAAGAAGACATGGAGTCCCGCAGGACATCGTGTCGGATCGTGATGGGCGATTCACTTCGAATTTTTGGACGAAGCTTCAAGAGGCACTTGGCACTAAGCTTAATTTAAGCACGGCCTTTCACCCGACTACCGACGGTCAGACCGAAAGGACCATCCAAACGTTAGAGGACATGTTGAGATCGTGCGTCCTGGAGTTCGGAGGTAGCTGGGAAAAGCATCTGGCGTTAATCGAGTTTTCGTACAATAATAGCTATCATGCTAGTATTGGTATGGCGCCATTTGAGGCAATGTATGGGAGAAAGTGTCGAAGCCCACTGTGTTGGTTTGAGAAGAACGAACCGATCCAAGTTGGACCCCCAATGATCGAGGAGTCGAGAAAAATAATCGAGACGGTCCAGCAGCGGATCAAAGCGGCACAGGATAGGCAGAAAACGTATGCCGACAAGCATAGGAGGATTGGAGAATACAAAATTGGGGATAAGATACTTCTTAAAGTGTCTCCAATGAAAGGTGTGATGAGATTTGGCAAGCGCGGTAAACTGAGTCCGAGATATATTGGACCCTTTGAGATAACCGCAAGAATTGGACCACTGGCTTACAAGTTGGCTCTACCAGAGGAATTATCTAAGGTCCACAACGTATTTCACGTATCCCAACTCAAGGAGTACCATCAGGACCCCAGGAGGGAAGTGATACCGGAAATAATCGAGTTGGACGAGAACCTGACATATGAAGAGAAACCCGTGCAAATCCTGGATTCAAAAGAACGGACCACGAGGCGGAAATCGATCCGGATGGTGAAGGTGCAGTGGTCAAGACATGACGAGAAGGATGCCACGTGGGAAGTCGAAGCCGATATGAGGGATAAGTATCCGGAACTATTTGGCGAATTTAGGGACGAATAGGGACTCGATGTACTATGTATGATCTTACGCTGTTTTAAATTAAAGTACTAATGAAGTATCGAGTCTTCCATTTTAACTTGCATGGCTTCGAGGACGAAGCCTTATTTTAAGGAGGGTAGACTATAACACTCCGAAGAATTTAAAGCAAGAATAGGGATAAAATTTATAATAAAATAAATTTAAGTAATAACTTGCTCGAATCCTTAAAAATTTCAATTAAGGTTATATGAATCTCCCTTAAGCTTAGGGTACATTTGAATTAATTACTTGAACAATACCACTAAGCCAACTAGTTAATAAAATGTTCGATTTATCGATAATTCCGAACGAGATTAATTTATGGTTAAGGTCATACAATCAAATTAAAAATACTTAACTCAATTAAATTGTTGGAAAATTAACGGTTGTCAAATTTATAATACATGACCATTCCGGAGTGGAAAAAAAATCGAGGATCTTGGTTTATTGGACAAATGGAGCCAAACCAATTAGTAAATTAAATTCAATAAAATATTAAGTCCAAAAATTAATCATATATTAGGTCCCCAATTAGGATTAATTAAGATTAAGTCCAATAAATTAATTAAGTCCAAAAATTTAATCAAGTCCAATAGATTAATTAGGTCTCAACTAGATATTTGGGCTTGGACAATTAAAATGGATACCAAGTGTTAAAAGAGGAAAAGAGCCCAACACCAAGATTTAGCCCAAGCCCACAACATTACAAACCCTAACCCTAATTTGCCTAAGCTGCCGCCGCCGCCGCCCACCTCCGGCCGCCATCGCCGGAGCCTCGCCGGAGCTCCGCCGGCCACCACCCCAAACCACCATTTCCCACCCCTCATTCCATTTCCGGCCCCAAAACCACCATCCGCGGCTCCCCTGCCGCCTCTACCACCACCACCGCCACTGTTTTCCACCCCAAAGCCAAAATCCGCCACCACCATCAAGAGAAATCCGGCCACCACCACCTCAAATCCTCCACAATCTCTAAATCCCAAAATGGGGAACAAAATCAAGATCTAACACCACCAAATCTACTCCCTTCCAACCCCCAACAAATCGAAAATAGAAAGAAAGGATGAAAACAAGAGGAGAAGAAAGGAAGGGGTGGGCGGCCTGCCGAAGCACAGCCGCCGCCGGTGCTCGCGGCCACCACCATCTCCGCCGCTCCCACCGCCCTCTTCGCCTCCGACTTCTCCCTCCCGTCGCCACCACAGCCACACCATCCCCACCTCGCCACTGGACCACCCTCCCCTCGCCCAGGGCCGCCGCCGCCGCCGCTCACGCCACCTCTCCCCTGACGCCCATATCACCACCGGACCACCATCATCCCCGCACTCCGAGGCTCCGGCCGCCGCCACCATTAACCCCCATACCTCCCAACCCAAAAAAAATAGAACAAGAGGAGGAAGAAGAAAAAATGGAGGAAGAGAGAAGGGAAGTGAATCCCCTTTCTTACCAAGGCTCTTTGGTGGCTCATGGATCTTGAAGGGAATGGACATGGGAGACCGAGAAGAAGATAGGATTGATGGAGAGGGGGGGGCGGCGCACACTGCCAGAGAGAAGGGAAAGAAATCTGGAAAGGGAGGGGGTGGCGTGTGGGAAGGGGAGAGATTTGAAAGATTTGGGAATCTGTGGGATAAAAGAATGGGGCAGTAAGGGGAGAGTTTGAACCGGATAAAAGGGAGCTGTGATCTCCTCTTTAAAAGCCCACCCTGCACCAATTAAATTCTTGCTCCATTTTTCTCTTGCTGTTCGTCCCTCAAGCCCCAGAATCCTCTAGTTTTCTGTTTTCTCCTCCTTCTGCTATCGTGTTTTCTGTTGGAATCCATGAATCTGTTGCTGATTTTGTCTTGAAGTCCCTCCGGTGAGGTGCTAGAAAGATCAGTTAGGGGTATTGACGGTAACGCTTTGTTGAGGGCTTCTTTAATCACATATTATGTTGTAGAAATATACTGACTAAATGTTTGAAATATTTCTTTGGCTAGACTAGTAGCTGTTCATTAGGAGAATTTTTATCTGCTCGTGGTCTGCGTAGTGTCCCCAAACTATCGTCAGTAACTGTAAGTAGATTTTTACTCCTTGGGGATAGCCCAAATTTATTTTAGCTAAAGCATAATTTTTACCGCTTTATTTATTTTAATTTTATGCTTATAGCTCCCTACTGTTTTTGGAATATTGGTGTGCTCTTTTACTGTGCTTATTTAATTTCTGCAATAAATCGAACGGACTTGGTACCATTGTTACGGGGGCTGGGTCTGGGTATGGGCTGGCTGCCCAACTCCCACGTTGTTGTGCACTTAATCGCCACACGGGGACTCTTGGGGCTATCCAGGCAGTTCCATATCTGATTCCAGTGGTGGGTTTCGAGGAAATTTCTTACCTCCCCCACACCCTTGCGTGTATGTGCAGTCTGAGCCCGTTGGGGAACCTGCACATCACAGTGGCTGGGATTTTACATCTCGGTAACGCATATTGCTGTATTAACTATTCCCGGGTTAGATTAATATTGTCTATATGTATAAATTACTCTCGTTTAGCATGCCATATTCCATAACTGCATTTTAAAAGTTCTCCCTGCAACCCAACCTCCTCCGGGAGTAAGGGTCTACTTACTCAGCGATCGTTTTCGCTGACTCTACATTTTACCCTACTCCTTTTTCAGGTTTTGACATCTGTAAGGACCAATAGTCTTCTTCTATCATCTGGGCACGGTTCGGGTATTCCTAAAGAAATTCTGGGTTTTATGCATGTATAACTTTTAAGTCTCCCAGACGGAGTAACTTGGCATGTGTTTTTGATTTAACTTGAGGACGTGTATTTGGGTGTCTACCCACTTTGGAACTTTTACGCCTCCCTACTTCATCGACTATGAATGCTATTTTCTCAAGAATGCCTATATTTGCAGCTTTTGTGCGAGACACACAATACTTGAATTAAACTCTGATTTTCTGCAAATAATTATTTATGCTGGCCTTAGCGTATTTCGGGATGCCCCGGAATGCGTGGCGGTAGCACTCGCCCATTTAACCCATGTTTTGCTTCCGTTGATCTTTGAGGAAAATGGGGGTGTTACATTATGAATATAGATCCTTCAAATAAACTATGCAATGGAAGTAATAGTAACCAAGATGCGGAACCATATAATTGAGGTTAAACTAATTTTTGGGAAACCATGAAAATAAAAAAATTATTGATTGGTAGAATGATTATGAGCCTATCTGATTTAACCAGATTCCCCATCGATTTCAGATGAAAAAATTCTCACCGTAGTTTGTTTTGCTATGATTATAAACAAAAGTCAATGTCAATCTTTAAATAATATTGGACATTATATTCCAAAACCAATTTTTAGTCATGAACAGTTATGTTGCAATATTTTGTGTCATTAGCAAGATGTGGCTCAAGGTATTAATATGCAATTAAGAAGGATTAACTCAATATACCACAACAAATATTGTTTACAATGAAATTTATATATGACATAAAATTTTCAAAATGGATACTTGGTGTAGGTGATGGTAATGCCGGTATTGGTTTTGGAGATGTACAATCAGATATAACATTTCCGAATTATACTCTTATAAACTCTACGGGTAATCACATAGTGGCAATCTTTTCAACTACATATAGTAATATAAACTGCACCACTTCAAATTCAAACATTTAAAAATAGTGTTATATTAGCCAATACCAATAAGATTTTCAGCAATGAAATTCTCAACAAATTGTGAGGGAATTTTTCATATTATGTTTAATATTTATATTTATATTTTATTTTATTTTAATTTAAATATCAAATTAAATAAAAATATTATTTTAATATTTATTTTTTAATAAGTATGTTTTAAGTTTGTACCTACAAGCCACAGAAGCTAAAGAAGATGATATAATATATTTTCTTTGTTGTTTTAAAAATAATTTAATTTTATTATCATATACATCATCTTTCGAACATATATAAAATCATCACACAATTTTCATTACTCAAAATATAATTTATTATTATTTTATATTATTATATATTATATAAAATATATAATTATACCCGTCCATTGCAAATCTGTTAAAACATTAATATTCCTTGAAAAATACGTCATCCGTCTTGCACTCAAAGTGTCTTATTTTAACTTTTAACATTGTTTATTGATCAACTTTGACCTAATGTTATCGTAATTATATGCGGAAAAAATATAGTCAAGTTCGGTCTTATTAGATTCGTATAATCATGTAGTTTTAGAATATATATTTTACAGAATTTTTACATATATACATTTTAAATTATTAATTGTTAAATAAATGTATTGTACGACGTGTCCAAAAGTTTGGAGACAAAAATAATGGACAGATGGAGTAAATTAAAAAAAATTAAATTTTCCTTCTTTATTTAATGATGGATCTATTCGCAACTATATAGTTGTATATTACTTTTAAGAGAAGTGACATATTTTTGTGAAAACATGACCTATATATACATTAATTACTATATAAAAATATTTTTATATATTTATTAATGTATCTTTTAATAATATAAATTCCATATATACACTGCGAATTTCATTTAAATTTGAAATTTCAATTTTTTTAAAAACTGAAAATTGTGAGAACTCTATATAAATTAGAAATTAAATATATATTAATATATATAATTGGGATTTTCATATACACATTAATATATACTATTTAACATGAATAAATAAATATGATGTGCAATGTATATTTTGATTACATTATTCACCACACAAAAAATATAATCAAAATTGAGACTAAACCTACACAAAATTACTGGCATTACAATATGTTCACCATATTGAAATATAAACGTAACATAATTCTTAGTTACCAGTGCAGAACCTCGTCATAATAATCCTTTGGTGTCAAAACTGAAAATCTATAAATAAATACTAAATGCATCAATAAAATCTAAAATAAAAAAATGCAAAATAATAAAATCTAAAATAGATAAAATAAAAAAATGCAAAATAATAAAATTCAACATAGATAAAATAAAAAATACAAAATTTCAAATTTTATCTTCAATTTTTCTTAAAAGTGAATATATATATATATAGTGACACGATATGATGATAGAGTGAGAGTTTATAAGTAAATGACAGATTTTATACACGATAGACTAAAATCTATAATGAATAAATAAAAATGCAAAAAATCTAAAATTAGTAAATTAAAAAAATGTAAAATAATATATATAAAATAAGATTTGCGAAATTTCAAATTTCAAATCTTTCAAATCTTTCAAATCTTTTTAAAAGTGAATATTTTAGGAATTCCATATATTTCAAAAACTGAAAATCTATAATAAATAAATAAATAAATATGAAAATCTAAAATTAATAAATTAAAAAAATATAAAAATCTATAAAAATTAGAAATTGGGAATGGAGACACCAGATTAATTTTAGGATAGGTTGTTCACTAATGCTTTAATATATATATAGATTATTGTTTCAATACGTATGTGTTTTAGAATGAATCTCAAATATAGGATTGTCTCCAAGGTATGGTTTATGAGACAGCTTAGCTTGTTTGTTGTCCTTGCTGAAAAGCAGCAGGAAGACACGATCTTGATGTGAAAGTCCAAACAGGTGTAGGACAATGTAACCACATATACTAATGCTGAAACGAAACAATAAACTTGTGTTACAATTCCTACATCTCAAATAGTAAAATAGAAAATCACAGAAACAAGGCAAACACTCAGTATAAATTAAATTCAAACAAATTCCATACCTCCCAAAACACACGAACAAAATAATCCAAAATGTAGCCCTTTTCCAACTCTTTTCTTTGTATGCAACCCAAACCTGAAACTTAATATCACATAGTAAGAACATCTTGAAAAAAGAAATGCTGCTGTTAAGAGCCTGTTCTCCTGGACTTATTTCCAGAACTTATTACTTATTCATATTAAAATCAGACCAGATCAAACCAGACACATTCAGATCAGATCAGACTAGATCAGACCACACTATATCAGATCAGACCAGACTAGATCAGACCACACTATATCAGATCAGACCAGATCTTATAAAATTCATATCAGAACACCTTATTTCAGGCGAAGAGAACAGAGCCTAAATAAGGGGCGAGATTGGCAATGAGCGGAGTAGCTTCTATTTTATATGAACCAAGGAGAATCCCACTCGACACAGACATTTCATTGAATAACAGATGTCGTCTCCAACTGGTTTTAAAGCAGCATTTGATGGCTTATTGACACTAGCTAGAAAATGGACTTAAACTATATCTACTAATCTACATGAAGCATCGGAAATGAAACATTACCGACAGTGCAACCACAGCAATGTAAAAATCTACCAGTGTTGTTGACATCCATCTGCACACATGAACATTTTTGTTTAAGGAATTCAATATACAGAAGAGAAAACAAAATGCAAGTGGAGTTATCAATGTACAAGATGGAATTCACAAACAAACCTCAAAAACAGTACCAGATTTTATATATAGTGCTCATGTTTTAAAATAACATTTATTGCGAGAAATCATAATTCAATGTTTAGAAGGAGCTTACGGAGTGAGAACGCCTTGTTGAAATGGAGATCCATGTGTTGTTAGAACACAAATAATCAGTATCCCGAGCATCAGAAAGCCGAGAGCACTAAAAAGAATCCTTGCACTTACAATAGACAGCGTGCTTTTCGTTTTCCTTTCATCCCTAAATGTTGAAACTATTCAGTGAAAACCTTAAAATAGAAGGTGTTAAAACTATAGAAAAACATAACTCACCATGAATGTAGTTGCAATTCGATATTGAATATATGTGTACTCTTTTTTTTAATCATTGCTTAAAAATTAAATGAAATAAAGATGAAAGTCAGTGCCATTAATTTATGGAGGAAAATGTGTTTGCTGCTCACTTCTTTTTACTCAGCAATACAAAGTATATAGGGTCCTCTTTTGATTCTTGAGGAGATAGTTTCAGAAGTTGCAAAACTATGTATCCACATGTAGTGATGCTGCAAGGAGGGAAGAAATTCTTAGAACAAATTTTTGAAACATTTATATAAATATATACTTCCTCCATTTTTTTTAAGTGTAATCGTTTCTCATTTGCACGTATGTCAATGCACATTTTAAACTATTAATAACTCAAATTCGGTACAAGTAAAAATTCTAAAATTTTTATATTTAAAAACTAGAAAATGAAACGAATCTAACAACAGGGGCGGATCTATGTGTATGATAGGGGTGGCACGGGGCACAACTTAAATTGATTAAAATGCTATTTTATAGTAGAATTTTTTTTACATTTAACTAGATTAGGCTTAGTGACACCACTTAATTCTTACTCTGACACCACCATCATTCATTCCAACCAAGCTTTCATTATTTTTTGGGACACCACTTAAAAAAAATTCTAATCCGCCACTCTCCAACAAGATTCCACTTTGCTATATTTTATTTATTTTTTGTATAACTATGACAAAAATAGAAGTCAGAGTATTACAATGACCGTAAAATCTATGTATTATGTGTCATATTTCAGGAACAAAGATTCTACATTTGAGCAATTTGGTTTCATATACAATAATTCTAGGATTAAATTAGTGTTTGCAAATGCTCAACATAAGAAAGCTCAGATCGAAATAATGTGTTGCCAAAAGTATTATTGTATCAATCTGTTAAGTTAAAACACCATAATTAAAGAAAAAGAAACCTTGTCAGTATATTTATAAATGTTGTTAGGTTCCCAGCAACCACAAGATGTACTCTTTATGCACAGTTCAATGTAAGGGTTCAGTCTATCACAATGAACACACAGAATCAAACAACCAATGTAAAATGCTTGACCAGAAAACACATGCACATCGGATAAATAAGCAAGCAACAAGCATAAAGAGTAATTAGAGACGCAAGGGTTGTTGACCCAGTTCGGCCTTCGGCCTACATCTGGGGGATACCAATCCAGGAGAGAGTTTTACTATGTGGTTCAATCATGGTTCACAACCATACACATAAGTAGAACTCGGACAGTGCTTCCTCTTCAAGACTTCCAGGAGGTAGGTTGGTTGATCAGGAACCTTCCCAGCTTCTGACTAGGTATCTCCACCTATTGCAACCCCTCAAAGCTTCCCACCTTGAGTTCTCCTGAAGACGTCAGAGAATGCACTTCCTACAGAGCGACGGAGTCGATTGGAACAGCAATCCCCAAAGTCGCTTGGACAGCCTCCTTCAATGATCGCATACGCACCAAGGAAGGGATCAATTCAGTTGCACGCTTTCTAGTCCAAGTCGAACACTGATTCTTGCAGCTACAGGTTGAGTCGATTCACACGAACGCTGCGTAATCAGTTGGGGTTCTTTCTTTTTCACTTGAGGCTCGACGCTCTTGAGAGTATTTTTGATTATAATCTGATCGATGTAACTCTGTCTCTCAGAATGCCGAAACCCCTCTCTTAAACCAAGAATCCCACAGGCACATTTGAATAATTTTGCCAATTAGGGAAATAGCCGTTGGGATAATTCAGGGTTTAAGAGTACCGGCTCTATTCCTGAAATGGGGGAGTTTTCCTGCAAGAAAGATACGTTAGTATGCCTCCTCCCATTTCAGCAAGGAGCCGTTGGGGTCTTCTCGAACTTTGGTCTCTTTCCCATAGCGATGCCCGAAATGAAAAACAGTACAACCAGAAGTTCAATCCTCTAAGTTCAATCATCGGTTGTGAACTTCCTACAAATTTACATGACTCAACAATCTCCCCCAATTTGGCAGGAAGTGAGCCAGCTATTACAAATTGCAAACCGATGATGAACACACCAACACACTAGAACATATTTCCCATATGGTAAGCTCTTTACATAAGGAATCACAGACAGAACCAATAGAGCTTGTACACAATGAAGGTAGGGAAAATATTCATCTACTAAATGGAACAAAAGATAATCAGTTCACACATCCATTAAGTCCCATAGGCAAGGTGTAAACAAACACACCAGCATAGACCACAAACATAGTCCAAAACATAGCAAGAGTACTAATAAAACAGTCCAAGTAAATAGATATTTAAAAAGATAGGGTTAGAAAGATTATACCAAACATCCAGGGTTCCACAGAGCAGCTGCACTGCAATTTGGTTACTCCCCCTCTGGATCAGCTTCCTTGGCAAATCAATCTGAATCCCCATCATCACCAGAGTCAGCTCCTTCTTCTTGGGCATCTCCTTCGCCAGATTCATCAGCCGCATTGTCAGACCAGTAGTCAGGCAGGAGAGCTAGGGCCTGATCAATCCTCGTTTCCTCTTGTTGGATGATGGCTCGCAGTCCTCTGAAGCGTTCACGGGCCTGGTTCAAGATCTCTTTGGCCCTAGACAGGGCACTTTGATTGCTTAAGGCTCCATCTGCACCAGGTATATCTGGAACCTTGGCCTGAAGTTTCTGGGAGAGGACAAATTCAAAGATCTTTTCCTTTGGAGCAGCATTGTTGCCACGAATCCTCAAGGACTTGAGATACTTGTGAATCAGACCAGGATAGGGGATCAAGGTCCTCTGATCAGAGGACAAGGATTCTGCAATGTTGACCATCTGAGACAACACCAACTGTCCATAGTTGATTGGCACTTTTTGATCAATAGCATAGATCAAATGGCACATTTCTCGAGTCACCAGGGAGTGATTTCCAGTGGGCATCACATTGGAGGCACAGAACTTGTACAGCATGTAGAATTTTTGAGTGAGATTCTTAGGCTGGACTCCTCTTCCTGGCATCTTCTTAATCTTGGTCTTGGTGATGGCATGGGCGACCTGATTGCTGTCAAAGGACACCCCTTTCTTCAAGATTTCAGCAAAATCGACCTCGGGCAGTTCCAACAGAGAGTTGATCTTGGCAGCTGAGATTCGTAGAGTACTCCACAAGAGTAATTCTTGTTGAACCAGGGCGTTCCATCATTGATCACGTCCTTTCTCAGATTGGCATAGAACTGCAACACTAGCTCAGGCTTATAGCTTCTGAGAAGGGTGGCCCATCCCAGTAGTCCACGTTCATCAAGATACTTGGTCCATCCAAGCTCCACATACTTTCCTCCACAGTAGGTGTACTCTTGGCGAAATTTCTTCTTGGATAGGACCTTTGAGAAGTAGGACTCACTAGCTGCATAATAGAACAGTTTGGAGTGAGCTAGATCAGCATCAAGGACTTCTCGCTTCTTGGGCTTGGAGGAGGATGGTCCTCTGATGTCAAGCTTGGATTTCTTCCTGAGTTCAGGATTCTCATCCGCATCTCGAATTCTTTTCCCTTTGCTGACAGACTGACTGGGTTGAGGCACATCCTTAGCAGGAGCTGGAACTTCTTCCTCTGATTCTGAACTGGCAGAACTGTCATCCTCGCCACTGGGTTCATCCTCCGCATTGAACTCACTGTCTGAATCTTTCTCCTTGTGAACTTTAGGAACGGGGACAGGAGCTACTTTGGATCCAATGCCAGTGGGAACTTCAGGCTCTTCAGCACTCGATCCTTCTTCTTCACTGCTTCCTTCAGACTCTTCTCCGGATTTATCTTCTCCAGACTCATCTTGTTCTTCCTCAACAGTCTCCAACACCTTGGAGGGATCATCAGTCTGCGTCTGTTGTGGTGGTATGGAGGCAGCAGAGAGATTTTCCACAACAGTGGACTCTTGAGAAGCTTCAGATGGCTTGGGATCTCCTTGCTGAGGGTGAGCCTCAGAGGTTTCCACAGTCTTGGGCTTCTCGGAAGCTTTGAGAGGCTTCTTGGCTTTAGATGATGTAGTAGAGGCTTTCACGGTAGCAGCAGCAGTGTCCTGAGGGATGTCAGAGGGCTGAAACACAGGCTTGATAATCTTCAGGGGCACAGCTGCTACTACTTCATCCTGAGACGAGGATCCTTTGGCCTTTGAAACAGATTTTGAGGCTTTCTTTGTCTGAGGCACTTCTTGCACAGGAAAAGCGGGCTTGGGAGAATCACAACTCTTTTGCTTCAAGAGAGAGGCCGTGACAGGGGCTAACTCGGCTAGAGCATCAGACTGAGTTTGATCCTCATCCACACTGGTACTCTGAGGGTTAGGGGTACCTGCAACAGAGACATTAGAAGTGGTAGAGGTTTTCTTCGAGACCTTTTTACCTTTCTTGGTGGACTTCTTCGGTTTGGGGCTCCCAGAGGCGGTAGAGGCCAATAACTTCAGGTTTGTCGGAGAGTCCATGGAGGGTTTGTCTTTGGAAAGCGAGTCGACAACCCCTTTTGAAGCAGTGGCTCCTGTAACCGTCGAGGGTTTAACTGCCTGGGACGTGGGTAGTGCGGACGAACCACCAGCGACGGTTGTCTCCCCCTCAACCGCCACACCCGACTCTCGAAGCTCATTTCTGATGTCCAAGGGATCAGTCACACCAGGAGCTTGAGTGGCATTTGCAGTTGACTCCGTCAATTCCAGTTTCTTTTTGGCCACTGAACCTCCTTTCGTCGATTTAGGGTTCTTGGGACCCTGAGGTGCCTTTTCTCCAGAGTTGGAGCCCTTCGATCCTCTGGTTTGAACCATGATATCTGCAATGGAGAAAACTCAAGACACCCACAACCAGTTATGAGAAGAAAAAGAACGAAAACCAAGCAAGACGATTGAGCTTCTCTGAAGAGCTGTGGCAGGAATAGCAGAGAGAGAGAGAATCAAACTCAAGACGTTGATATGACCCTTCCCGCCATAGACTCCTAGAGTCATCATAATATTTCACTGGGCCTGTTGGGCCGGACAATACAAATATTTTGTTTGGGCTTATTTGTCCGGTCTTTGGGCCATGGTCTCCCCCTATAAAACATAATTTCTGCACCCAACAAGTGTTAGTAAATAAAATTTATGGACAAGAGTTGAGTTTAGAAATTTAACCAATGTGTACTGAGGGGAGACCCGAGTGACATAGCTCATATCAGGTTGCAAAGTCCAAGGTCTCTTCTGAGCGATTCAAAGCGATCACTATTTAGAGCCTTGGTGAAAATGTCTGCATGTTGAAGATCAGTTCCAACGTGTTGAATGGACACCACTTTGTCTTCAACCAGCTCCCTGATGTAATGATGTCTAATATCAATGTGCTTCGTCCGGCTATGCTGAACTGGATTCTTAGCAATGCTAATAGCACTCATGTTGTCACACATAAGAATCAGTTCTTTCTGCTCCACACCATAATCCTTAAGCATCTGTCTCATCCATAGGAGTTGGGCGCAGCAGCTTCCCGCAGCAAGATATTCAGCCTCTGCAGTGGACAATGAGATTGAACTCTGCTTCTTGCTGTACCAGCTTACCAGATTTGTTCCAACATAGAAGCAGCCACCCGTAGTGCTTTTGCGATCATCTACACATCCAGCCCAATCAGCATCACTGTATCCAATAAGTTGTAGGCTGGAATCCTTTGAATACCATATTCCCAGATTGGCTGTTCCAGAGATGTACTTGATAATCCTTTTGGCAGCATGTAGATGGGATTCCTTAGGATTAGCTTGATATCTTGCACACACTCCGACAGCAAAGCTTATGTCAGGTCTGCTAGCTGCTAGATAGAGTAAGCTCCCAATGATGCTTCTATACAGCTTAGAATCAACACTAACACCAGTGGGATCAAGACTGATCTTGTCATTTGTCCCAATGGGTGTTCTGACCGCTTTACTTGACTCCATTCCAAACTTCTTGACCAATTCTTTGGCATATTTGGACTGATTGACAAAGATGCCTTCCTTCTTTTGAGTGATCTGAAGGCCAAGAAAGTAGGTCAGCTCTCCTACAAGGCTCATCTCGAATTCATTGCTCATAATCTTAATAAACTCATCCTTAAGAATGTGAGATGTTGATCCAAACACTATGTCATCAACATAGATCTGAGCAACAATAAATCCCTTAGATTCCTTCTTGATGAACATTGTCTGATCAGCACTTCCTCTTTCATAACCATGCTCCAACAGGTAGCTTGATAATCTTTCATACCATGCTCTGGGAGCTTGCTTGAGGCCATAGAGAGCTTTGTTGAGCCTATATACATGATCTGGATAGTGTGGATCTTCAAACCCCTTGGGTTGCTCAACATATGCTTCTTCTTTTAGATACCCATTAAGAAAAGCACTCTTCACATCCATTTGATACAGTTTGAACTCAAATGAACATGCCACTGCAATCAGAAGTCTGATAGCTTCCAACCTTGCTACTGGAGCAAAGGTTTCACTGAAGTCTATTCCTTCGATTTGAGTGTATCCCTGAGCAACCAGCCGCGCCTTGTTTCTTGTGATGTTACCATTCTCATCTGATTTGTTCTTAAATATCCATTTGGTTCCTATCACATTAACATCAGATGGCCTTTCCACAAGATCCCACACATGGTTCCTGGAGAATTGTTGAAGCTCCTCTTGCATAGCAGACACCCAGTGCTCATCAGACAAAGCTTCTTCTACCTTTTTAGGCTCGATTCTGGAAGTGAAACAATGAAGCCCAGCCAGCTCCCTGTAGTCAATCTTCTTCTTGGCTCTGGTTCTTCTTCCTTCATTAATGTCACCAATGATGTCTTCTTCATCATGGTTCCTGTGAACTTTCTTTCCAGAGGGAGGACAGGTCAGCAGAGGGTTCAGTTCAGTAGAATGGACTGAACTCTGATCATCCTTTCCTGGAGAAGGTAACTCAGACGAGTCTGACTGAAGATTGATAATTTCTTGAGCAGAGATATCTGGAGTGGTTTCAGACAAGAGGCTTGGCTTATCTTCAATGACCACGTTGGCCGACTCAATCACTTTCCTAGAGGAGGGCAGGAAGACTCTGTAAGCCTTGCTGGTAGAAGAGTATCCCATGAAGACTCCTTCTTCACTTTTCTCTTGGAATTTTCCCACGTGCTCCCTGTCATTCACAACAAAGCACTTGTTTCCAAAGATGTGAAAGTATGAAAGAGTAGTCTTTTTACCAGTCCAGAGTTCATATGAAGTCTTCTTTGTTGTGGCTCTCAGATGGACGCGGTTAATGACATGGCAAGCTGTATGGACCGCTTCAGCCCACAAGTATTGAGGAACTCCTTTAGCATTCAGCATGACCCTTGCCATTTCTTGAATGGTCCTATTTTTTCTTTCCACAACACCATTTTGTTGAGGAGTTCGAGGTGCAGAGAACTCATGCTTGATCCCAGCATTACTGCAGAATTCTTCGAAGGCATGGTTTTCAAATTCACCACCATGGTCACTTCGAATCCTCTTGATTTTGCAGTCCTTCTCGTTTGACAGTTGATTGCACAGTTTGATGAATGCTTTGAGTGCTTCACTCTTTTCCCTGAGAAAGGATACCCAAGTGTAGCGTGAAAAGTCATCAACACAGACAAGAACATAGCTCTTACCTCCCAAGCTCTTTACATCAGTGGGTCCAAAAAGATCCATATGAACCAATTCAAGGCATTGGGAAGTTCCATTTTGATCAATGGACTTGTGAGTAGCTTTATGTTGCTTGTTCTTCATGCAGTTGTCACATATCCTTTCCTCAGGTTTGCTCAGAGTAGGTAGTCCCTTGATTGCTCCAGTACGACTCAGCTTAATTAGGTCCTTATAGTTCAGGTGACCCAGTCGTTCATGCCACAGTTGGGTTTGAAGAGAACCTGTACTATCAACAAACAGACAAGACTGTGAGAGCATATAACAGTCATTATTGGATCTCTGACCTTTGGTGATGCACTTGTAATTTGAGTCGAGCACCAAGCAGCAATCTTCATCAAACAGGACTTTCAACTTGTTGTCACAGAGATGACTGATGCTTATCAGGTTTGCACAAAGACCTTCCACATGGTAGACAGTTTTGAGGCCAAAAAATCCATCTTCGGTAATAGACCCTTGACCAACCACCTTTCCCTTGTTGCCATCTCCGAAAACAACAAATCCTCCATCAACTTCATGGTAGTTACTGAGAAGCTCCTTGTCCCCAGTCATGTGCCTGGAACACCCGCTGTCAAAATACCAGCAGGACTTCTTCCCATTCTTGGATGTAGAATGGAAAGCCATGCTGCACAGCATGTTGCATTTGATTTTCCATTCTCTCCTTGATATCTTTCTCTTGATATCTTCGCTGGGCCAGATCATTGGCCTCCCTGAAAAAGCATCTCTGGAGAGTAGTCTACAGGTTTCAGTTTTGTGACCATAAGACTTGCAATAGGCACATTCAAGAGGAACAGCTGGAGGAGTCTTCCTTTTGATTTTCTTGGATTTGGATCTCCTAACAGGTTTTGGAGAGTCCTCAGAGTCCTTTCCTGAGGTGGCAGAACTGCTACTCCCTTCTTTGACAAAGGTCCTTGGAGCGGACGAGCTGCTTTCTTTCACAAAGCCAATTCCTCTCCTATCTCCATGGACTTTGGAGGCAGAAAGGATTTCTTGAAGAACGTCCTTCCCTTTGTTCAGCCTGTTTGCCAAGTCCTCAGATTTGGTGACTTTAGAGGTGAGATCTTGGACTTGAGCAGTCAGTTTGGCAATAGATTCTTCAAGCTCTACTTTGTTATCACCAAGTGAGGAGACTTGTTCAATGAGCGCTCCATTCACAACCTTTAGGTCTGTTAGTTGTTCAGTGAGATTGACCACTTGGAGTTGAAAGTTGTCCCTTTGGGTGGTAAGCTCAGCAACTTGCTCTGTCAGCTCCCTTTTTGCTGTCATATGTTCACCAAGCTCAACTGCGAGTTCATCAATCTGGACACAGTACTCCATGTTGGCAGGTTGCAAGTGAGCAGCAAGATACTCCAATTCATCTCTTCTGTGTTCAGCATCCTTAAGAGCTCTCCACTGCTCAAAGTGTGCATCTTTATATTTGTTGAGCTCTTTCAGATATTCTCTGGCCTCCTCACCTTGGACATAGTGCTTGGCAACCAGCTCATCGAGTTCATTGTTGAGATATGCAATCTCCTTCCTGGATATGGTTAAGTCACGGAGGGCACCTTCTAGTTCATCAAGTGTCTGTTCCAACCTGAGATTTGACTCGTCATACATGTTGCTGAGTGCTTCAATCCTTTGGTTGTCATCCCTGTAGGAGGTGGAAGCAGCAGCATCAGATGAAACAATATTGACACTGGATGAGGAAATACCTGTTTCAGACTCAGATTCGGATGCATCATCCCAGGGACAGACAAACGCTACTCCGACCTCATCTCCATCCTCATTGGAGTTGGATTCATCATCATCACTGAGAGTGACATGGTAGGATTTTTTATGCCCAGAGGACTTGTTCTTGAGATTGGCACAATCAGCTCGAACATGACCATACCCCTTGCATTCAAAACACTGAGTCCCTTTTGAATCAGATGATTCTTGAGAGGGTTTCTTGGTATGTTTGTCACTTCTCCTCTTGTCAGGCTTGCTGCTAGAGGAGCTTTCACCCCTTCGATTTCCAAACTCCTTAGATCTCTTGTTTCTGAGGATACGAGCAACTTGTTTGGACAGCAAGGCAAGGTCCTCATCATCAGAGGTGAGGCCTGAGCCCTCAGCAGCAGGGGCAGTCTGAGATTTGGTCTCAGCCTTGAATGAAACAGACTTCCCAGAGAACTTCTTGCAATGGCTCATTTCCCAAGATTGCAGGATACCCATCAACTCATCCACACCTATAGTAGCAAAGTTTTCTTGAAGCTCCAGAGCAGCAATCTTGGCATTGAATCTCTCAGGAAGAGTACCTACAATTTTAGTAACTATCTCCTGTGTGGAGTAGGTCTTACCAAGTTGTTGGGCTTGGTTGGTTAAGGTGCGTACTCTACTAAAGAAACTATTGACAGATTCATTTTCATCCATGCAAAGTTTATGAAATTGAGCATCAATAACAATGAGTTTGGATTTTCTTACAGAGGCAGAACCTTCATGAGAGTTAACCAATATTTCCCATGCTTCAAAGGCAGTAGTGCAGTTGGAGATGAGAAAATATTGGTCATCAGTGACTGCACTGAAGATGGCGTGCAGAGCCTTGGAGTTCATGTTGGATAGAGATTTCTCAGTGGCACTCCATTCACTGATGTTTTTCTCTTTGGTCACACCATCAGCTGTCACAGTTGGCACCTCATACTTGACATTCACAGCGTTCCAAGCCAAGTCATCAATGGACATGAGGAAGGTTCGCATCTTGTTCTTCCAGAAGGCAAAGTTGGAACCATCCAGTAAGGGAGGTTGCGTGTAGTTCCACCTTTGACTCATCTTGTAGTAGGGATCTCTCTCGGAAGAGTGTGGCTCTGATACCACTTGTTAGGTTCCCAGCAACCACAAGATGTACTCTTTATGCACAGTTCAATGTAAGGGTTCAGTCTATCACAATGAACACACAGAATCAAACAACCAATGTAAAATGCTTGACCAGAAAACACATGCACAGCGGATAAATAAGCAAGCAACAAGCATAAAGAGTAATTAGAGACGCAAGGGTTGTTGACCCAGTTCGGCCTTCGGCCTACATCTGGGGGATACCAATCCAGGAGAGAGTTTTACTATGTGGTTCAATCATGGTTCACAACCATACACATAAGTAGAAGTCGGACAGTGCTTCCTCTTCAAGACTTCCAGGAGGTAGGTTGGTTGATCAGGAACCTTCCCAGCTTCTGACTAGGTATCTCCACCTATTGCAACCCCTCAAAGCTTCCCACCTTGAGTTCTCCTGAAGACGTCAGAGAATGCACTTCCTACAGAGCGACGGAGTCGATTGGAACAGCAATCCCCAAAGTCGCTTGGACAGCCTCCTTCAATGATCGCATACGCACCAAGGAAGGGATCAATTCAGTTGCACGCTTTCTAGTCCAAGTCGAACACTGATTCTTGCAGCTACAGGTTGAGTCGATTCACACGAACGCTGCGTAATCAGTTGGGGTTCTTTCTTTTTCACTTGAGGCTCGACGCTCTTGAGAGTATTTTTGATTATAATCTGATCGATGTAACTCTGTCTCTCAGAATGCCGAAACCCCTCTCTTAAACCAAGAATCCCACAGGCACATTTGAATAATTTTGCCAATTAGGGAAATAGCCGTTGGGATAATTCAGGGTTTAAGAGTACCAGCTCTATTCCTGAAATGGGGGAGTTTTCCTGCAAGAAAGATACGTTAGTATGCCTCCTCCCATTTCAGCAAGGAGCCGTTGGGGTCTTCTCGAACTTTGGTCTCTTTCCCATAGCGATGCCCGAAATGAAAAACAGTACAACCAGAAGTTCAATCCTCTAAGTTCAATCATCGGTTGTGAACTTCCTACAAATTTACATGACTCAACAAATGTGGCCCAAAATTCATTTGTGGTTTATCTTACTGAATAATGACATGATGATTATAGATAGCGTATGGATGAATCTGTCCCTCAAAAGGATGTTCGGTTTGTTATCCTACGATGCTTATATCAGCGTTGACTCTCATTAATGAGGAGAAATATCTAAAGAACTGTTTGATAAGTGAGGCGGATTGACCTTGCGTGTAAACCTAGGACAAACAAATCCAAGCAGAATTATCGTAGCAAATACATAGAAACATAGTATAATACATGCAGGTGCGGTTAAGGAGGAGAATCCAATAACAACATACTTAATACGATAAGTATGTTAAGCAATGGTCAATTGGTGAAAATTAATCACTATTGAGTGCAACTAGATAAAATGAATCAATAGATAAATCTTGGGTGAACATTTTGTACCATATTTCGACAGGTTATTAATTCATTCATGGGGTGGGTGTATTTTCTTTCTATGTGACCAATTCAATTCATGCGAAATTTTGCCAATGAAACTGCTACAAACTGTAAGAAAATGGACGGATGCAGCAACTCAGGAAGCGTCGAGTCGAGTTTGGAACTCTTCCCGCAAGACGTTTATGCCCCGGTAGTGCTCCGGCAGCGGCAGAACGTCCCCAAAGGTAAAACGACGAACGTCTCGACGTAGCAGCACCGCAAACGTCGACGACCGGCGAACAGAACAACAAGAGAAGAGGGAGTCGGGAGGAGAGAATGTATGCAGAGAAGAAGATGCAGAGAGCTGTAATCCCTAAGCCTGACCCTGCTGCCATTTATAGGCGTTGGACGAGACGAAACCGCCGGCAGCCATTGATGGGGCGGTTTCAGCTGGATTTTCAACAGCTGAATTCAAATGGTTTCAACAACTCGTGACGGGTGTTGAAATCAGAGTGGGCTTCAACGACTGGGCTTGGCGCATGGGCTTGACAAATAAACTTTGTCTAAAAAATTAGACAGGCCCAAAGCCCACCCAAAGCCCAATTACCAAGATCCAAGTCCAAGTCCACGGGCACGGGCGACGGCGCGGCTCGGCTCGGCTCGGCTCGGGACGGGACGGGACGGGACGGGCGCGCGCGTGTGGGCTTCCCCCACACTTAATCAATCTGTATTAGTTTAATTGTTTCTAACACGCAGAACAATATAAACTAATTTAACTCCCACTACTTAAGCGATGTGGGACGCGCCACTTTAACCTACCCTTTAACAACCATTTAAATACAAGCGTTTCAACTAGCCGCATTCAATGACCCATTTCGACCACTTATTTCTCACTCACCCGACAACGGTTTTGAGAAAATAAATGCACTACGACAATCTACGCGAAACGTAGAATTCGTATACGCTATTTAATTAATCCAAATTAAATATCGTCATTACGCAAAAAGGAGCTAAAAACCCCCTTTTTCCAACAATCCCCCACATGAGTGGAAATAACAGCAGCAGTGAATGCAATGCAGATGCAAATGCCCCGACTCCTTCTTAAAGAAAGGTTACTGCACGGGTTTAAGTAGTTTTTGGCTTTGAACTTAAACCATATCAATATTATCGAGTATACAGGCGGCGTAGTGATTTTACTCTTGAACTATCCCCCACAACGTATACTAGTCCAATAATAAAGAATCAGTAACTTTTCAGACTCTTTGTCCGTTCTCACGTTTGGTTCCATTCCAGGCCATGGAAACCCCCTTTGGATTCATAAGTCTCTACTGAAGCGGCCACACTTCTACTTATATAGGTGATTCAACCAAGTATCCTGTCATACTTATATGAACACACAGTTCCAGAATCATTAAGAGTCATTAAACTCAACCTCTACCACAGACAGGCATCAAACACTTCATCATTGCTTCTGAGGGAAGGATGAAGATTATTCTTCAAAAGTGTTTTCACATTTGAAATCATACATCTTAGTTGTCCCTTTGAACCAAGTTTGTGGGATCTCCACGCATCATGGTTGGGTTACCAATGTAATCATTCTTTAGGTGTGGGTTTTAACCCCATTCCCTCTCGCAATTTGCAAAATTGATCTCTGTTGATAGCTTTTGTTAACGGATCCGCTAGGTTATCTCCAGACTTCACATAAGTTAGAGAAATCACCCCACTAGAGATCAATTGCTTAACGGTATGATGTCGACGACGGATATGTCTCGACTTGCCATTATACATCTCATTTTGTGCCCTGCCAATAGCTGCTTGACTATCACAGTGTATCATTACTGTTGGCACAGGTTTCTTCCAACATGGAATTTCCTCGAGGAAATTTCGAAGCCATTCGGCTTCTTCACCAGCTTTATCTAAAGCTATGAATTCAGATTCCATGGTGGATCGGGCTATACACGTTTGTTTTTGTGACTTCCAAGACACAACCCCTTCCGCAATCATGAATACATAACCACTTGTGGATAATGAATCACTTTTCTCTGATATCCAATCGGCATCAGAGTACCCTTCAAGAACAGGAGGATATCTCGTGTAATGTAACCCCAACTCTTGAGTATATTTCAGATATCTCAAGACTCTCATAATAGCCTTCCAATGCTCACGACTTGGATTACTAGTATATCTACTCAGTTTGTTAACCGAATATGCAAGATCCGGGCGAGTACAATTAGTCAAGTACATTAGACTACCAATGATTCTTGCATACTCTTCTTGAGCAACAGGTTCACCCCTGTTTACTTTCAACTTTTCACTGGGATCCATAGGCGTCTTTGCCGGACGACTATCATAAGCGTTGAATTTACTTAATACTTTCTCAATGTAATGAGACTGAGAAAGAACAATCCCTTCGGGATGCCTTATGATTTTTATCCCTAATATGACATCGGCTACACCCATGTCTTTCATGTCAAAATTCCTTTTTAACATGTTCTTGGTCTGATTAATCATATTCAAGTCACTGCCCATGATCAACATGTCATCTACATACAAGCAGACTATAACAAACTTGTCTGTTATTCCCTTGTAGTAAACGCATTTATCACATTCATTGTACTTGAACCCGTTTGACAACATCACATTATCAAACTTCAAGTGCCACTGCTTAGGCGCTTGTTTCAGACCATACAGAGATTTAACCAGTTTGCAGACTTTATGCTCTTGTCCTTGAACAACAAAGCCTTCTGGTTGATTCATATAAATCTCTTCATCTAGATCACCATTTAAGAACGCAGTCTTAACATCCATTTGATGTATCTCAAGATTGTAAAGTGCAGCAATCGAGAGAAACACTCGAATGGAGGTGATTCTAGACACCGGAGAATAAGTATCGAAATAATTATCTCCTTCCTTTTGTCTAAAGCCCTGAACTACAAGGCGAGCCTTGTATTTATCGATTGATCCATCGGCTTTATACTTTCTTTTAAGGACCCAACGACATCCTAAGGGTTTACAACCTTTCGGTAGATCAGTAAGAACCCAAGTGCGATTCTGCATAATGGATTCTAACTCACTGTTTATGGCTTCTTGCCATAACGCAGCATCTGGTCGAGCCAGAGCTTCACTCACAGTTCTTGGCTCATTATCTAACATAAAAGTGACGAAATCTGGACCAAAATTTTTAGCCACTTTGGCCCTATGGCTACGACGAAGTTCAACTGGTTCAGGAGAAACACTTCCCTTGTCAGTTTGCTTCGGCTGATCAGAACTCGTAGCTTCATCAAACGTTCTTTTATTTGAACATTCCACTCTATCCTTGTAAGGATATATGTCTTCAAAAAACACGGCGTTTCTTGATTCAATTATCGTTCCTTCACTTATACCAGATATTTCTGACTTATGTACCAGGAAACGATACGCGCTACTGTTGAGGGCATACCCTATAAAGATACAATCAACTGTTTTAGGGCCGATTGTAACTTGTTTAGGCGGTGGCACCTCAACTTTCGCCAAACACCCCCACACTTTGAGGTATTTGAAAGAAGGTTTTCTACCTTTCCATAACTCGTAAGGTGTTACTTCCTTACCTTTGTGAGGTATTTTATTTAAAATATAATTAGCTGTTAAAACAGCTTCCCCCCACAAGTTCTGGGGTAACCCTGAACTAATCAACAAGGCATTCATCATATCCTTTAGCGTACGGTTCTTTCGTTCCGCAACACCATTGGACTGTGGTGAATATGGCGCTGTAGTTTGATGAATTATTCCGGATTCGGCACACAATTCAGCAAATGGAGCAACATATTCTCCTCCTCGATCACTCCGAATAACCTTAATTTGGCTATTCAACTGAGTTTCAGCCTCAATCTTGAAGTTTTTAAAAGCTTCAATAGCTTCATCTTTGCTTCTCAACAAATAAAGATAGCAATAACGAGTGCTATCATCAATAAAAGTAATAAAATACTTTTTACCACCCCGAGTTTGAAAAGATCTAAAATCACATACATCAGTATGAATTAAATCCAGGGGTTTAGTATTTCTTTCAACACTTGGAAATGGAGGTTTTGTCATTTTCGCTTCAACACAAATTTCACATTTGTTTTTATCGTTGAATTCCATTTCCTTAAGTAAATTTAAATTTACCAATCTCTTTATAGCATTTTTATTTGCATGTCCAAGTCTACAATGCCATAAATTAAAACACTCAAGCAAGTAAGAAGAACCTTCAATTTTATTACCAGAAGCTTGCTCAACAACTTGGCGTTTAGCCATTACATTAAACTTGAAAAGACCATTGGTGAGATAGCCTCTACCAAGGAATTTTCCAAACTTAGTCATGATAAACTTATCAGACTCAAAAACAAGTTTGAAACCACTACTAACTAGCAGCGAACCAGAAACCAAATTCTTCCGGATATCAGGGACATGCAGCACATCCTTCAGAGTCAAGTTTTTGCCACTAGTCAGCCTCAGTATCACATTTCCCACGCCAACCACATCAGATGATGCTTGGTTTCCCATGTGCAGCTTTCTGCCTTCAACAGTCCGGTATGAAGTAAAGAACTCCCTGTTGGCAGCCACATGACACGAAGCCCCGGTATCAACAAACCAACCTTTAGCATCATCAATATGCAATACTGCTTCAGACACCACTGCACAAAGGTTGTCTTCCCAACCTTCAGGTTCAGCCTGTACCATATGAGAGGCAGGCTTAGCAGGCTTCTTATTCTTCGGCTTTGGGCACTGATTGGCAAAGTGCCCAACCTTGCCACAGTTGTAGCAATTCCCGGAGAACTTCTTCCTCTTTTGGCCATCGGCAACCGCTTTTCCTTTGCCCGCAGCGGTCGGCTGCTTGCGTTTACCGGTCGTTTCAGTCAAGTTCGCCTTAGCCTCCACGGAATGGCTCTTTGACACGGCCTTGCGGTTATCCTCCTCGATTCTGATCCGTGTAACAAGATCTTCAAGGGACATTTCCTTTTGCTTGTGCATCAGGTAGTTCTTGAAGTCTTTCCACGAAGGAGGCAGCTTCTCGATCACAACCGCAGCGTTAAACGCATCGGGCAATTGCATTCCCTCAGCGTGAACGCTATGTATCAGTAATTGAAACTCTTGAACTTGTTCAACCACTGAACGCCCGTCAACCATCTGAAAACCCAGATATTTGGAAACGGCATGCTTTTTAGTACCAGCATCCTCGGTTTTATACTTTCGTTCCAACTGAATCCACAATTCCTTTGCACCTTTTACAGAAGAGTACACAGCGTACAAAGGATCCATGAGAGCACTCAGAATGAAGTTCTTACACATGAAATCACCGTGAACCCATTGTTCTTTGGCGAAGAGCTTCTGAGGATCGGTCTCCATCTCAGACAGGGACGGCCGATTGCTCCTCAAAAACCCGGCCAAACCAAGAGTGGTCAGATAGAACAACATCTTCTGTTGCCACGTCTTGAAATCATGTCCGTCAAACTTTGACGGCTTCTCGGCCACTCCAAATGACCTAGGCAGCGCCATAGGGACAGAACCCGTTGACGGCCCAACGCCCGGCACAAAGGCCGGCTCCGACTGAACATAAGTTGGCAAACTAGTGTTCAGCGGCCCAACGCCCGGTTGCAAACCGGTGTTCATATTATTAAGTCCTGCGGGTGTAACCCCGACTGTTTGTCCAGAAAATGGCAAAGACGCCCCAACGGAAGCGTTGGGCTGGAACGAAACAGTTCCAAAAGAGTGTCCAGAAACAAACTGCCCAGAATTGGGCAGAACGAACCCGCCAGAGTTGGGCGTCGGCGACGGGGGCAGGAAGGCCGCCGTGGGATCAATCAAGTACTGATCGATAGAGGCGTTTGGGTCTGCCGTCGGCAGCGGCAGCGTCACGGGTGGAGGAAGGACAGTGGCAGTGGTCAGCACTGACGGCACCGCTGCGGTTGGGGTAACGGCAGCGAACGCCTGGACAGACCCAGGCATGGGAACGGAGGCGGCGGCGGCAGCAGCGACGGATGAGACGTCAGCGGAGGCGGTGGCGGCAGCAGTGGAACTGTCCATTATAAACGTCTTGCGCTTGTAAGAAAATGGACGGATGCAGCAACTCAGGAAGCGTCGAGTCGAGTTTGGAACTCTTCCCGCAAGACGTTTATGCCCCGGTAGTGCTCCGGCAGCGGCAGAACGTCCCCAAAGGTAAAACGACGAACGTCTCGACGTACCAGCACCGCAAACGTCGACGACCGGCGAACAGAACAACAAGAGAAGAGGGAGTCGGGAGGAGAGAATGTATGCAGAGAAGAAGATGCAGAGAGCTGTAATCCCTAAGCCTGACCCTGCTGCCATTTATAGGCGTTGGACGAGACGAAACCGCCGGCAGCCATTGATGGGGCGGTTTCAGCTGGATTTTCAACAGCTGAATTCAAATGGTTTCAACAACTCGTGACGGGTGTTGAAATCAGAGTGGGCTTCAACGACTGGGCTTGGCGCATGGGCTTGACAAATAAACTTTGTCTAAAAAATTAGACAGGCCCAAAGCCCAATTACCAAGATCCAAGTCCAAGTCCAAGTCCAAGTCCAAGTCCAAGTCCACGGGCGCGGGCGCGGGCGACGGCGAGGGCGGCGGCGCGGCTCGGCTCGGGACGGGACGGGACGGGACGGGACGGGCGCGCGCGTGTGGGCTTCCCCCACACTTAATCAATCTGTATTAGTTTAATTGTTTCTAACACGCAGAACAATATAAACTAATTTAACTCCCACTACTTAAGCGATGTGGGACGCGCCACTTTAACCTACTCTTTAACAACCATTTAAATACAAGCGTTTCAACTAGCCGCATTCAATGACCCATTTCGACCACTTATTTCTCACTCACCCGACAACGGTTTTGAGAAAATAAATGCACTACGACAATCTACGCGAAACGTAGAATTCGTATACGCTATTTAATTAATCCAAATTAAATATCGTCATTACGCAAAAAGGAGCTAAAAACCCCCTTTTTCCAACACAAACTTGAAAAGTAAGTCCTTTTATTATTACATTGCCAGCTCATTATATTCATGTAAGAAATCGAACAAAATTATTACACACCTTCCGAAACAAATAAGAGGAATTATCCATTTCGTTGAATGAAACCAGCTTGATTCCTTGTAGATGATCCACATCTGATATCATAAATAAGAACAGTTTTGTGTTTGAGATATACGTTTAGCTTTTCAGAAGAATTTAATTGACATATATAACACTTATTGTATATGCACATTACATTGGGAAAAAAAATGGAGGGTTTCATCGACAAGGATATGAAAAGAAAAAGAAACATGATAAAAAGTTCTAAATAACAAAGGATATTTTGACACAAATTATGCCGATATATATTTATGGCCTGAATCACAGTGCTAAAATTGCTATATGCAAAGGAAAGGTTTGATTCAAATGGAGAAGGCGGCAAAAATTGGAATAGAAATATCCACACCTCTATTTGGTACAGAGTAGAACTGCTTCACGCCTTGCTTTCGACTTTCTAGGCAGAATTAAAGCATGTTTTCTTGCTTATTTCTTACATGGAGGTTAGATCTATCAAAGTGAAATAGGATCGAAGTTTGCAAGTGATGAATAGGTTCTTTGAAAGTAAGCTAGCTCTCCAACGTATACTTTCCTCGTTCCTTACCCTTTTCTACTATTTTTATAAGACTAGATGTCACACTGCTTCAATTCATGCTCCTATATGGGTTTTAGAGACTCTACCTATTGTAATAACAATAATTCAAAGAAAACAAAAAAAAAAAAAAAAAAGAAGTGCAGCCAATTCTCGTCACGTTCAAGCAGTAATAATATTTTTTGAATCCGTCACTATTCGTATGGGTGGATCAGAATGTGTTGTTCTTTAGGCATGACAGAAGTAGTATTGATGAACTAATTAGCATCATCATTGACATTACTTTGGATTAAAAAAAAAAAAAATCTCATGGGATGAAGATAATTGCATTGCTATTCTCCATTATCGACATGCCTAAATGAATATATGGTCTTCATGTAATTATTACAACCCCTTAATTGGAATATGTACATGCATGGTTCGTTGGTTCAAATTTTCAAACGTGAATAATACAAAACATATACGGCAACATTCTGCAAAATAAATTGCATACCCCAATGGGAAGAGTGGTGATATAGAAATTAATCCATGTAGCTGCCATCCACCTGTCAAAAAAATAAATAAATAAATAAACATGAAATGAAATGTTGCGTTAAGATTATTACTCAATAATGTAATTAGACGAATGTAACAAGATTCAGTATGACTATAATTTATATATATATATATATAATTGCAATATATTATGTTAATGTTGATTAATAAACAATAATAAAAGTCCAGGCCCGGCTTTCCAGCAGGAGCACCCAGTGCTCCTGCTCCGGGCCCCCAATTTTTGGGGGCCCCACAACATAAATATTTTATTTTATATATATATCTATATATTTATATTGCATAATTTAAAAAAAGCAAAATAATTATATTTAATATATATATATTTATATATGTATATATTTTTTATCCTACAAAATTTATTAAAAAATAATTGATAAATTTATAATATAAATAAATATATAGATTTAAATTATTATCCAATATTTTGTTAAATACTAGTGTTAATGTAGGCCAATGAATAATTATATTTTAATGATTTTTTTATTTTAAAGATCACATTTTAAATATATAAATCTCCATATGTTCTTAAACTATTATGCTGAGTGAATTTTTATTATTGTATTTAAGGTGTGCTTATGTTGTTTAAAATATAGTTCGATTTTTTGAACTATGACTAGACCTTACTTAACATGTAAAATTGTAAGTTTATTATAAATTTTGAAGGGAAAAAAGTTCTCTTAAGAAAAATTATACTATTATAATGTATTTTACTACAAAGAAAATAGTACAATAATTTTTATTTTTATTAATTAATAAATATTAAATAAATTATATAAATTAATAAAATTATTTTATAAAAAAATATTTTTAAGTTTAACTACGGGCCCCAAGATAAGAAAGGCTCCGGGCCTCCAAAAGTATCAAGACGGCCCTGTAAAAGTCAAAACGGTCATATTATCTTCGACGGAGGGGTATATATTATTTAAAATATATTCAATATTTAGTGCTGAAAATAATCAATACTCATTGAAGTGTTATTCATCCCAAAACATTGAATAAAGAAAATTTGTCCACCAAATTAATTAATGAATTATCATGCATACATACATGTTACAAAATCCCAACAGAAACAAATCAAACAAAGAGCAATTAATAGAGGGGAAAAAGAAACATACGGCGTAAAGAATTCTTGTGGGAAAGGTATTTCATCAGTGGCAATGGTGTATATCACAGTAGCGGTGATGACACCTTCAAGCACAAGGAACGCTATTGTCAGCCCATTTCCAAGTACTGCCATGCCCTGCATTACCGCTTTCTTTCCTCTCTGTTTCGCCTTCGGTCCTTTCAAGAGTTGTAACTGATCTCAGTTCTGTCTGTGAGTGTGACATTATTGGGAATGGGGAATTTCTTCAACAAACAAGAAAAAGGAAACAGCATTTATATATAGCAACAATCATTTATATTAATTACACCAAACATACATATGGTACTATCTATATATACACTAAGTATATAGTATCTACACCTACATATACATAACTTTTTCAATGCAACAACAATCATACGTACATGTATAATAGCTTTAAATGATTAATGACAATAAACTGCAAGTATATTATTATTAAAAGATACGAATATTGTAAAATTAAGAGTGTTGCTCACTAAGGATTTGGGCTTAAACAGTTGGTTATATTTTCAGCTTTCAAACTTAATCCTAGGGTATGTTCTGCCCAATGGTTGCGAATTGTAACTGTAGCCACAAGTCGGAGCTATCACTATTGATAGCCGGAGAAGAGCTATAGATTTATAGATTTAAATAGGGCCAGACAATTTTAATTTTATGGAATTATACTGCACACAATTTTTAGAAGATATAAACTATTTTTAGATAAATACTACCTCCATTCTTGAAAGTTGTTTACATTTGGTTAGTTGTCACTATTTACCCACAGAATTTTACTTAAAGTTTTATAATAGTTATACAAGTTATAATATAGTCAAGTGAGATCTTGTTAGATTCGTCTCATCGTGTAGTTTTTAAATATTGAACTTTTAGAATTTTTACTTGTACCAAACTTGAGTTATTTGTAGTTTAAAATGTGTATTGAACTGCGTGATATGTGGGCCCGTAAAAAACTTTCAAAAACAGAGGAAGTATCAGGGTATCCCCAGGCCTCGTTGGACCCAAAACTAATCCCTCGAGGATCTGCAAGGGCAATTAAGGGAGCCTCTCCCAAAGCAGTTTTTTGCATACACAAGGCTCGAACCCGATACCTTGCTTAAGCGACTAGAGCCCCATCCACTCAAGGAAGATATAAACTATTTTTAGAAGTAGTTGTAGATTTTTAAATAGTTTTTTTTTAAAAAAAAGTAACTAATTCGAAAGTACTAAGGGATGCTTGCAAAAGCTTATTTTCACAACTACAATAATTAAAAGGTAGGAAAAAGAACATGGCTTTATTTTAGTATAGAATTTAAAACTACCAAATGCTGCAGGCAAAACACATACTAGGTGTTCGAATTCCTTACCTGCTCCTATGTAATTTATAGTGCGATATTCACTTGTTAAATGACAACATATTCCTTGCACTGAAGAATTGGTACTGTATTAATATTTCACTTTTATTATTATAGTACATAGTACATGACAAATTCCATAATCTGAAAACAAGAAGTTCCCAGGTTGTTTATTCACTTTGCACCAGATCCCTACAACAAATTGTCGCTCATCACCCAACATCTGCATTATGATGCCCGTAAAATTCCTTCATAGCCATTTCCTGCCCTAACAACATTAACAAGAAACACAAAAACCTTATAAGTACCATATGGGTTCCTTATCAACAATTTGAATCCATAAAATACTATTGTTTTTTTTCCCCATGTTGAGAAACATTTGGAATTTCTTGGCTGCCTCCAAGCCTTATGACACTTGCCTGTTTTTGCTGCTGAAAAGAATAAAGAAGACGGGATCTTGAGCTGAGAGACGAAAGAGTTGTAAGACAATGTAAGCGCACGTAGCAATGCTGAAAGGCACAGAAAATGTGGGTTAAAAGCTGGAATATCATCAGCCACCGTATGGATGGGGAAAATGGAGAAGTAACCGGGGTGTTAGAACAGATAAAAATTATTGGGACAGCTGACCTTCCAGTACAGATCAACAGTACAATCCAAATTGCAGTAGTTTTCCAACTCCCTTCTTTATATGCGACCCAAACCTAAGATACATGAAAATTTTAACTGCATTCACCAATAGGCACATCAAATGAACCAAATTAAGCAAGTGCCTGTACATAGTCCATAGTGTTTAACACATTACATATTCTGTTCACTATAATTAGTAATTGAAAGTTCCTAATGATTACAGGATGGAAAAGATTTTAGTACCCCACAAGCAGTGGCGGATCCAGAAACCCACCTTGTTTGGTAATAGATACGCCAATGCCCACAAGGGAATATGTATGTTGTAGTCAAAGCTTCATATTGCATTGCATACATCAACGTTATGTGTAAAAATGGATGATGCATACTGATAGATATGATACACATCATTTAATGTAGATCCTTAAATGAGGGTTTTATTTATTTTCTCCCTAGATGCAGATGGTTAAATAAGTGTCATGCATACTCAAGTCTGCTACACTTGAGTGTTAGATCGTACAAATGTATACATTAAATTTAGATTTCTCAGCATCTAAATAAATGTAGGCCTATCTAGTATATTGGATTATTGGGTACTTCCATTCCATACATAATTAAATCTGAATTAGAGTTATTCAATTACAATCAATAGAGCTTCTAAGTTGCATGTGCAGATGTGATAGCCGAAGCTAGAAATTGAAAATGTGTAAATGGATACTTACCGATAAAGCAACTATGTTGACGTAAAAATCAACCAGCGTAGCTGAAAGCCACCTACACAAAATGACATTCTTTGTATAAATTGAAAAAAACATAAGTGAAAAAATGCAGGTTGTGAGAAATGTATAGCCATTTACACATTTGCAAACTGTCAGAATTTTGGTTACAGTTCCAGTTTCAGAATTTGAATTGCATAGCCATTGTGAGAAATAATTATGCTGTAAGGGTGAACCATGGGAGAAACAACACTAAAATTTGCATCTTGCCCGCCTATTCATATAAATAGAATTTTCGCATGGAAATGACAATATAAATGAACAAGCTTCCGACGCATTATATTTGATAAGAAAACCAAAAAAGATTCCGCATTTCCTCGCAACATGTTACTTTTAGATTTCTACAAATTGATTCACAACCAACTCACCATGTTACAGTGGCATTTGGGAAGTTTTATTGTGTATCAATACAGCATTCACTCATCAACATATATGAGTTTGTTCATGTAACCATTTTTAATTGTTTCTCAATATATACACACCATTACACACTCTGGTAACTCATGTACTACAATAATGTTATGAATCATGCATCGAGTAAAGAAGGGAACAGTAAATGGCTATGAACAAGTCAACAGCAAATATCATGTTCATTTAACATGGGCAAGAATAGACTTACGGAGTCAAAACATCTCTGCGAAATGGAGAGCCATCCGTCCATATAGTGTAAACCAATGTCCCGAGCATAAGACAACCCAAAGTAGCAAAAAGAACCTTTGCTATTACAACAGATAGTATACCCTTTGTGTTCCTTTCATCCATAAAAGTTGCAACTATTAAGTAAAATCACGAAAACAGTAACCCAACAGAAAAGAAGATGATTATCCTACTGAGTGTTCCTTTCATCCATAAAAGTTGCAACTATTAAGTAGAATCGTGAAAACAGTAACCCATTCCTTTCATCCATAAAAGTTGCAACTATTAAGTAAAATCGTGAAAACAGTAACCCAACAGAAAAGAAGATTCTTAGCTACACTATCAAAAAGAAAGAGAATAAGACGAGTAGTTTAAAAGAAGAAAAGAAAAGAAGTAGTTGTGGATCTTAGTACTTTATAACTGGAGCTAAAATAAATGCAGTGACATGAATATGGAATTTATCCTTCTGAATTTGATATTGGGTATCTAAAATTCAGAGGACTCCATAAAGAAGCCAAGGAGCATAATTACAATTAAAGACGACTCATTTTTTATTCATACAAAATATCCATTCTGTTGCTTAAAATCAACAGAGAAAAAGTTACAACTCATTGACATTAATTTAGAGCCAAGTTATGGTTGTTACTTACTTCTTACTTAGCAAAACAAAGTAAACAGGATCCTGTACTGATTCTTGAGGAGACAGCTTTATAAGCTGCAAAACAATGTATCCACATGTAGTGATGCTGCAAAGGATAACATGAAAATTTTAAAACATCCTGAAACATATTTAAAAAAAAATTAAAAATTCTCATACATATACAAGAAGCATGATGTCAAGAAAAGAGTAGCATCTCAATAAGGCCATTGGTCATTTAAGCAATTTCGTTCCTTAGTCAACAAACTTGGGTAAAGAATCTTTTGTTTTTACTTTGTGTAAGTGACTACCAGAAGAAATGAACCTCAGATGTCACTCATGGTTCGCCAACAAATATAGCGGTAACAACACATTTTGATAATTCATAAGTTAAAAATAAGGATTAGAATATAAATGTATCACAAAAATACATATATTGATCATCTTGACGGCAAGTAAATAAATTAAGCTACTTAGACACAAGGATTATCACTAAAGACCACCCAACCAGAGGCGGACCCAGGATTTTATCCATGGGAACCTAAACGCCATTGGGAATAGGATAGGCCATGGCTAGAACGACCTAGGTTTATTTTAATTTTATAAGACCCGAGTCTGGCCTATTAGACCTATTTTATAGGCCTAAACCTGACCTATTTATTTAAATATGTCAGGTTTTAAGTATTTCATAAATTATAAAATTTTATATTAAAGTTTTAAATAGGCCGGCATAGTAGACTTAACAAACTTTTTATAAGGTCTTACCTAAGCCTATTTAGCTAAATAGACTTTTAAAATAATATAAAATATGTCAGAGTATAGCACATGTCCGGTAACCTGGCCTATTTCCATCCCTAGGTCTTATTTTGACAATTTTTAGAGTTTGAGAAAGAGAATTTCATAATTGTGGATTTACAGGAGATAGAGCGAATTTGGGAAGTATTTATGACTTGAACTTAGGCTGAAAAAGAAGAAAATAACTAAATGGAATAGACAAAAAATTGGTGGGGCCTAGGCCCATGTAGATGCATGTCTAAATGATGGCTCAATGATTTACATATCTGATAAGTTCAACAAAGAGAAAAGTGATCGAGTTGGGCATCACATGTCTGAGCATTTTTAGAGTGAAATGAAACGGAAAGTTTTATTATATGACAGATGTATCATAACCAAAAACTAGCTGTTAACCTTATTGAAGACTTGAAGGTCAAGAGCCTGAATAATACAATATCCCACATGCTCACCATTACTGGATTTGCTTAGTGCTGAGAGAGAGAGAGAGAGAGCACAAAGAACGAAGATACGCATACTTTCACATGCTTAGTGATCATTATAACATAACTAAGTCTGGAAGTCAGTATCTATCATTGACAAATTCACAGAAACTTTTTAAGCATCCTCCTGTGTGAATACTTTGTGACGTGCTAAGTACTAATAGATTGTTTATGTGCTAAATTCACAAAGTACGTTGAAGTAACTTGAACACAATACCTTCTTTTATGAGTCTAGGATTAATAATAGCCAATCAATTTGTATACATAAACAAGATTAAAAAGAAGCCATGAAAAAAAAAAAAAAAAAAAAAAAACAAAAACAAAAAAAAAAAAAAAACAAAAACTAGCTTCCTCCCAAGTTTATTTGCATTTAGAAATAAATGTAAATTGCTGAAATGAGGTTTCCATAAATATTTACGAAATTATATTCAGTAAGAGCATCTTACCTTCCAAAACATATAAGAAGAATTATCCATATCAAGGAAAGAATCCAGCTTGATTCCTTGTACATAACCCATAGCTGATATGAAGAGTAAGAACAAAAATGTGAGATGAGTCTTTAGCTACTCGGTGAAAACATAAACATCATGGTTTGTGAGCCTGTGCTAAATTGACTAATATAGCCTATCATGCCAACCATACCCATAACCCATTAACTGGAGGAATAGTAAAATCCAATAAAAATATTCCTTATATACACACAATGGAGGATCATGAGTTCTGTCTTGCTTTCAATTTATTGCAATTATATAAACAAGCATAAATACCTAACAAATGCTCTGTTAATGAATACACATATTTCATGAATCCAGATTATCTGTATTATCTCAAACTTATTACCAACTTCTGCCTAAATATGGGAGAATAGGTCAATAGAAGATATGATGCCAATTTTCCCCAGTAAAAAACTGAAATAACACATACTAATATTTTATAGCATGGTGAAAATTGCATACCCCTATTGCAAAAACATTGATATAGAAATCAATTAGCGTAGCTGCCATCCACCTGCCAAAAATTTCACACTTAAATTCAGCATGAAAAGGATCACCCAAAAATTAAGTCATTCCACACATTTATAAAGGTAATTAAATATGCAACATATTCCACACTATAAATGAGGTGAGAAAACATGAACAGCTGAACATGCACAATTTGAGATTTAACTCTCATCTAAACCTGTCAACGGTCAATGCTGGTAAATAATAACAATATGAATTAGTAATTTGTTGATTCTTCTTATGTCCAAATATTATTCTTGATATCTATCCTTACCAAATTTTCTTACTTGACGATTCTAAAGTCACCTGCAAAATATGCCAAGTGACAAATTTTCCGCATGGTATAAAGTTGCATATGAATTTTCTTTTACTTCATTTATCTTGCTTCACATCATGTCTTAAACTTACGTTCCTAGTCCTTTTCTGTGTGGAAAATTACTACATTTATTCTATTCATACTTGTACGATCACTCAAGCCCAAGTTTCTACCTCCAAGTACTTTTTTCCCAAGTCCTTTTTCTCCCCATATTAGCCTATTCTCCTCTTTCTTGTGGAAACAGGATTGACCTTGGGTTCACTTTTCAAAGCCCTCAAGTGTCTTAGTTGAACTCGAACCACCTCTCTTGGAACCTCAAAGGCAATACTTCCAGTTCAGCAGAATATATACAGTTGGACTTATGCATATTTTGCTTAGTGTTGTATCAAGCCTAATAGGGAACACATAGAAACAGGGGTGAATTCACATATGTGCCCAAAAACCTTAATGTTCATAATGTGGGAATAACTCTGACCATGCATATTGGTGTTTAGCTTGACAGCTTTTCCATACGAGACACTGGTTTAAGTTTCCCACAACTTTATTCCAACAACAATTCACCAGACTGACTATGGAATTTCTACAATCATACTTGTATCAAATTGCCTATGTTGAATGCATTTTCAAAAGATTTCAATAGACCAAATAAACCCCTCAAGAAAAGGAGTTTAGGAAAGCAAACATATAGGCATCTGAAACTCCAAGAACACAAATTCAGATTCATCACCATGAAACTAAAGGCCCTATATAAAAAAAATAAAAATAAAAAGAAAAAAGGAAATGGGTTCAATATAAGCAACCAAAAAATTACTGGACATTTCATACTTAGTGTACAATTTAGATAGGAGGTTCCAACCCAATCCAGGTACCATGGCTCTAATACTATGTTACAATTTGGATACAAAAAACACTTAGGATAATGTTGAAACCAACTATCCTGGCAAAACTTAAAATAAATCCATAAAGGAATACATTAGTATCATAGTGATCATCGTTCCCAATCAGGATATGGATTAGCAACAAGCACTTCCTTCAATTAATCAATTTTACCCTATCCATCTACAAATCTCTGAGACAAAGGAAAACAGGGAAAGAGAGAAACAAAACGTTAATCAATGAAGCAGTCATCAAGCAGTAATCACGTTCTCCAGTATACTGTATACTCATGCATGCTTATTGCCAAAATGATTTTGGACCCAACAATTGCAGCAGCTTGCACACAATAAATTCGTTTTATTTGCAAGTAGTTACTGCTCCACAAGTGGGATATAACTTGAGAAAAAAGTCACAAAAATGTAGTAAAACAGCATACATACGGAGTCAGAAGCTCTTTGCGGAAAGGGGATCCATCGGTGACGCAAGTGTAAATAACAGTAGCGGTGATCACGCATCCCAGCAGCGCAAAGGCCGACCGCAGCCCAGTTGCAAGTGCTGCCGCCATAAGTTGGACACTTCTGGGTTTTGAACTGTGATTGTGATTTGCTGAATCGGTTTTTGGGAAAGATTGCAAGACTCCAAGGGCACACCGCACACGCCCAAAGAACCTACAATAATGTTTGAAATTTGTACTAAAAGAGAAGAATATGGAAACGTAGACCAGAGAGTTTATACAGCAGACTGCAAAGTAAAGAGGGCGGAACTGAGAATGTGGAAGGGATGAACCCACGTCACTCGTCAGTTGTCATACTCAAACGACACCAACATAAGCTTGGGCCTTGCCCTTGGCTCCCGCAGTGTCCTTTATCTTTCCGTTTCTTCAAACTTGGAATTGGTTGGTCTGACGCTTCCCAATTGGGTAGATTGCGTGTGGGACCCACAGAATTTAAGGCTTTTCTTTATTAAGAAAAAATCCAAAAATATTAGTAATATGTTATAGAAATAATGATATATCTATTATATATAAATGCGAGACAGTATTTTCAAACAGTTGACCGTATTTTGGAACAGTTGTTCTCTTAGGAACAGTGCTCAATTTGTTGATTCATATTCACCTCAGTTTCGTCTGACGCAGCACGCCCTAATTCCTCTTTCATCCCGCAATAGCTCCCACGAACTTGCTCTCGTCGTCGAACCGCCGTCCTTGCCCACCCCCACGCTCTCTTTTCCGTTGCATCACCACTCTACGGCGGCCCCACCGCTCGGCGGTGTTGATTTTTGCTGTGCGCCGGTGCATCCCCTCGGATTGCCACTTCGTCGCGGATCTGACATCCTCCTTGCTCCGTCCTGCAGGGTGTCGCCCGCCTCCTCCTATGCCTTCCCGGCCTCGTTCGTGCCGGCGACGTTCGTACCGGCGTCTGACACAGCCGATCGCGCCGTCGCCTACCCCGGTCATTCCTCCTTCGGGTATCCAGGGCCGCTGAGCAGCCGTTCTGCATCGGCCCCCTTCCGGCCTGTCCCTCATCCGTCTGGCTCTCGTCCTCCCGCCGTTCCCCGTCTACCAGCAACTCCCCAAAAAAAGGTAAGTCGGCCCTCCTCCACGGGCAACTTTGCACCGTCCATACAGACATGGTTTCATCCATTTTCAGATTTGTTCAATAGAATGCTTATTGTGCACCTGTCTAGCCGGACTCGTGCGAACTGGAACCTTCCGGTGTGTGGACTCTGTTGAATGTGTTATATTTGTGTGCAATGACTGTTTCTCCTTTGACCATAAGGTATTTCATATAATGCCTCTTCCAGAAATGCCTAGGGCTGTGTCGGTTTGCTTAAACTGTGTGTGCGAGATGGCTGTGTCTGTTGGGTTTGTATTAAACTTTCTCCCATTTGGCTCATCGAAGTTCGCTCTTGCTTTGTATGCATTTTTCCATTCAAAAATTGCCATTTATGTTTCTGCTACGCCAGCTGGAAGCCTAGGCTTGTAATCTGCGCTACAGTATAAATTTCCATTTAGTTGTGTATGTTCAAAAAGAATTTGGAATTGGAATTTGAATTGGATTGGGAATAATGTGACTCTTTTGGGGCTCAGTTGGAGAATGGCAAAGGGTTCTCGGTGTAAAATCTGAAGATACAATGCTGCTGTAGATTTGCTGTAGTTGAAGAAAATTTAACCAGCTACTATTTGTTTATCTCTGCGGTTTACAAATCTGAATTCTTTGTACTGTATTTTTTGACCAAAACAGTGCTTGTTTCTTTCATCTAATCATTATTGTATTATTGATACTTGAAAATTGATACTTGTTTCCTTCACAGTATGAAACCCCAGTCATCAATTTCAGTACAAGGCTGATATTTCTGGACATCCCTTTGCCCATTCACTTGTCGCAAAGGCCAGCATCATCATCATCGTCTTCTTCCATATATATTGTTGGTGGAAGTAGTTGAATTAATAGTATTAATAGTCTCATTTTCTTTATAAATTTATCGACTCATTTTCCCGTGCATTTAATTTGGTGACTTAATTGTTTATGCACTTCAGCATGAAATTGTGATTTTCTAAGAACAATCAAATTTGGAAAGCATAGTTTACTTTAGTAATGGGGAACCTTATATTTTAAAATCTCTTGTTTGTTTGCACCCACCCTTGTTTTTATTTATTGCGCTTGAGTTTGTTTGTTTCTCATTTGATTTAGGCTTGAGTTTTTTCATTGGATTTTTGTTGCTATAATTTTTAAAGAGCTCTGACCATTTTCGTTTGGGGATGTCCATTCTTGCAGCGCTGTTGCGCACCAACGATTGATGGATTTCGGTCCTCGGATTCGATTGATTTACATACTTATTGTTGTTGATTTACAACAGTTCACATTCAAAGACCTGTGCGACCTCCATTTGCCTTTGGTATGTACAATTCCACCTTGCTCCATATCGTTGAATAACTTTGCTCCCGTCTCCTGATAATTGGACTTGCTGATAGCAAATATTAACTTTTGATGTGTTTCTTTTTTCTTCTATTCTTGTTAGTTCCTCCAACAATTTGTCCCCATGGGTTAATCCTTTTAGCTCTCCAGAGTCCTCAGGTATTTCAGTGTATATGTGGTGTGAAAGATAGAGTATATTGGTTTCTTCTTTATCTTCGAATTAATATTCTAATGTGATAGGTCAACAACATCCTGGCATACCGGCTCATTATGTAAGGACCTTCCTAGACTCATTAATATGATGGAAACTGATAATCTTTAACTGATCTTCATTCAGTTAGTTACATAATTCATTTATTCACATAATGATTATGATTGTAAACTTTACAGGTCAGATTCCTCCAGGTTCTAGACCCAATATCAGGCCTCAAGCTTCTCCTAGTGTTTCAACTCATTCAATGTTGAAGAGACTAGCAACTGAATATCCTCCAGCCATGTATACAAGTCAACACCGGAAAATTGTTCCTCAACCTGATCATGTAAAATGGGAAGGTAGGGATCGTACTTTGATATGCCAATAGTTTTTTTTTTTTTTATAATTTTTTACTCCCTCCGTCCCATTCCAAATGTCCTACTTACATTTTTGGATGTCCCATTACAAATGTCTTCTTTCTATAAATAGAAATAATTTTCCCCTCCAACAACTATGTGGACCCCACCATATACTCACAAACCAACTCTACCTTAATTCCCGTGCCCAACAGTAACCAGACACTTGGAGTGGGACGGAGGGAGTATTTTTTAAAAAATGCTTAATATCAAAATTTAGTGATATTTAAATACTTATTTATCAAGTTTGTGCTGCAATCAGCCAATCACTTGTCACTTACATTCAAGGTATTAAAATTGTTAGAAAGTCTGTTTAGAATACCACGCTTTATCCCCCACCCCCCCCACCCCCCAACCACTAACATTAGTAATGCCCATGTTTGTAGGTCTTGAATTGCCTCTTAAACCAACAGGACACAAGTGTTACTTATGCAAGAGGGACCTGTCATTTACAGCTGAAGGCCCGGTGTATCATCCTCCTACTCCACAACTGTCCTACCTTGTGGGCTGTGGCCATACTTTTCACGACCATTGCTTGCACATAATCACGCCTGAAGACCAGTTGAAAATTCCTTCATCCATTCCTTGTGTCATTGGTGAGACCTAACTAACACTTCTTCATTCCTTGGATCTAATCTGTTTGCATTGGAATTGAAGATAGATGAGATTATATTCCTAGAATTTTGGTTATTAGGGATCATTTTGAACCAAAAAAAGGAAAAAAATGAAATATTTGAAGTGCTGGTTGAGCTGGCTATATAATTCATGAAACTGTACATATATAAGGTTATTGCCCAAGCTCCATGATGAGGGGTTTTTGCACTGAAAGTGCATTTTGTTCATGTCAGCCAAATGAGGAGTTTTGCTCTTTTTCGTTTCATTGCACAGTTTATATTAGCTCCTATAGTTTCTAATTGGACTTATATGATTGATTGATCTATGCAGTTGCCCAAACATTATTTTAAATATAGAATCTTCCAAGAATAATGCTTTGAGAATTTGAAAATAAGTTTATACTATTTTTTTTTTAATATTTCTTAGGCAACCATTTCCTATCCCTATTTATTTTTAAATAATTACACAGCAAAATCAAGTATGCGTAACAGTTGTAATAATGTGCGTAATTTCCATGATTTAAAGGTTGGCATATCTTTATTTATTTAGTTTTTGGCATATGGCATGGAGTTTTTAGCTTTTCACCTTTTCGCGTTTTAGCTGATTAATTTGACTTGCTCTGTTTTCATATTTTCATGTAATAGAGTGGCATGAGGAATCTGGAGAAAGAGTAAAAGCAAAACCTATATACCGGGTACGTGAGTTGGTTAAGTGAGCAATTGAGAATGAATTGCTAAATAGTTGTCTGAATATTATTCTGAAAACTTGAACACATTTACAAATTGTAGGAGATTCAAATGTTGGAAGAAAAGTTTTGGCTGCTTATTGTCCTTTGTACATTATATATTTTTTTGCTCAATATATACATGAATACCCATTTACAAAATATGTAGATTCCTCAAACACAATGGTTAGTGTGCAGTTGTGAATATTTTTTTCTTCCCTTTGTTTGGCTCACTCAGAGATGTTTTGGAAGAATTTTTGCCTGGTGATGTTCTATCAGGTTCAACAACAGAAGGGTTCCCGGTGTGTAATGTTTTTCCCTGTGGAACTTCTTTGGATAGGACTATTTATGGTTTTCTTTGTGGTGTTATGGACTATGTTGCAACTGTAAATTTAAAGTTCAAAATACATTTAGACTATTTAATCCCCTACTTATAAAACTTAGAGGTGGTTCCATGGTGCATGTTCTCTGTGAGAAGAATAGTAGTTACAAATGATTTTGAACGAATGATTTGATCAATGTAGTGTTCACTTTTATCTTTGAAAGAATGATTTCATATCGATAGTTAAAAATGCATATATCTAGCTCCATGGTCAGCAAGAATGTTCAGAAATCATCTATGCACTGACCATTGCTTGCACATAACCACACCTGAAGACCAATTGAAAAACCCTCCATGCATTCCTTGTGCCCATGGTCAGACCTAACTAACACTTCTTCATTCCTTGGATCTAATCTGTTTGCATTGGAATTGGAGATAGATGAGATTATATTGATAGAATTTTGGTTATCAGGGATCATTTTTAACAAAAAAAATTTCAATCTTTGAACTGCTGGTTGAGCTAGCTATATAATTCATGAAACTATACATATACAAGGTTATTGCCCAAGCTCCGTCATGAGGGTTTTCGCACTGAAAGTGCATTTTGTTCATGTCAGCCAAATGAGGGGTTTTGCTCTTTTTAGTTCCATTGCACAGTTTATGTTAGCTCCTATACTTTCTAATTGGACTTATATCATTTATTGATCTATGCAGTTGCCCAAACATTATCTTAAATTTGATTTCAAATTTATTTAGTATTTTCTTTATAGGTTTAAGATTTCATTTGTGTCCTTACACTATTATGGCTTTAATTTTGGGAACCGAGTTTGCGGTGATGGGCTTCATTCTGGATTTTGTTTTGGTGATTGGGTTATTTGCAGAAGTGACAGATACATTTTGTTTTGCGAGCTTGTCTGCTATAGATAAAGTGCTGAAGAATTTTGACACCAGTCATGACTGTAGAATCGATCCAAATAAGTTCATTCCAGTAATTAGGGGATGGATTACAGAAGCCAGGAGTGCCATACTTTCCAATAAGTTTGATTTGATGAAACTCTGATGAATTCCACTTGGTATGTTGAGCACTTCTGGGGATGATTTTGCACGAAGACATTAACTTGTCATTTTTATACCCATGTCCTCTTCTCATAACTGTTTTGCTGTGCTCCATTTTATTCTCTAGGTACTTTCCAAAAAACAAGACGCAGAAGAATACAGGGGCTCCATACTTTGGTTTCTAATAATTAAGAGGTTTGTTTATGGTTTTGCTACTGTTCAGGTATCTCTAAATCATAATCTGATTTCCTCATTGCGCTCCCATTTTATTTTTGGGGATTCCTTCCTGCCATTTGCTATCCATTCTAGGATTGTAACGGGAGTTTCCTATGATTAAATTTCCAGTGTTGCTTATCGGTTGTTGCTTCTTTATTCTTGCAGATATGTATTTTGAATTTGGCTGTAATTTGACAGTAACACCTATGGGCTATGGTCCGCGCCTGTAATTTCTACAGCCACCTGGCAATCCGTGTTGTGCAGCTGTGGCACGGTTGCAATCTCTAAGTTGCCTTGTTTTGAAAATTTGAGCCTTTGTTTCCCTTTGCATTATCTATTTTCATTATAGTACTTAGCTAAAAAAAAACCTTCAATGGATATACAATATTGTTTGTTCGATTTATAGTTATTGGATGTCTTATTACAGTTTTCTATATTGTTTATTCCTCACCGGGCGCGCGCAGCGTAGCGCGCCCCATAAGAATTCTAGTATATATATATATATATATGTGAGTATAAATTATATGTGTAATAATATGTTTGTTGTGTATATATATATATATGCTTGAGCTTAGGAGTGGTAATGACTATAATTATCTTAAGAAAACAATAATGAACAAAAGAGCAAAGGTAGAGAAAATAGCAAGATGAGGAGATTGTATTAATTTCTATATCTCAATGAACAAACTCATCTATTTATAGGCAAATATAATCCACCTTATATGACATTAAGAGCCACCTTATATGACATTAATAGCCACCATATTTTACTTTCTCATCATAGCAAGACATTCAATATGCATGTTTTTAATGCATGTATTTAGAACACCCCCTGAATGTCTTGAATACAAAGAATATGCCTCGTTAAAACCTTACTAGGAAAAAACCCTCTGGGAAAAAATCCAAGTTTGGAAAAAGAGTACATGATTCTTGTGTATTTACTTCTCCCCCTCATCAGTTGAGATTCCTCAGTTGGCGCATCCCGATACGTTTCACCAATTTTTCGAATGTTGCTGTTGGTAGTGCCTTGGTAAATAAATCTGCAAGATTATCAGCTGAACGGATTTGTTGCACATCTATTTCACCATTTTTCTGTAGATCATGAGTGAAGAAAATTTTGGTGAAATATGTTTCGTTCTATCTCCTTTAATATACCCTCCCTTCAATTGTGCTATACAGGCTGCATTATCCTCATATAAAACTGTTGGGGGTATTTTCTCTTCAGTAGTTATGCTACAATTTTTCAGTATATGGTGCATCAGAGATCGCAACCATACACATTCTCGACTTGCTTCATGGATTGCTAAAATTTCAGCATGATTTGAGGAAGTAGCAGTCGAAGTCTGCTTCATTGATCTCCATGAAATTGCAGTACCACCGCATGTAAAAACATAGCCGGTTTGAGATTTGGCTTTATGCAGATCTGACAAATATCCAGCATCAGCAAAGCCGATTATTTCATGTCGAGAATTATTTGGATAAAATAACCCAAGATCAATAGTTCCTTGGAGATAGCGAAATATATGTTTAATTCCATTCCAATGTCGTTTTGTAGGAGATGAACTGAATCTCGCTAATAAATTTACTGCAAATGATATATCTGGTCTAGTGCAGTTTGCGAGATACATTAAAGCACCTATGGCACTTAAATATGGGACCTCTGGTTCAAGAATTTGTTCACCTTCATCTTGTGGTCTAAACGGATCCTTTTTTATATCAAGTGATCTTACGACCATTGGAGTACTCAATGGATGTGATTTATCCATATAAAATCGCTTTAATACTCTCTGAGTATAAGCTGTCTGATGAACAAAAGTTCCATCATTTTAATATTCAATTTGCAGACCAAGACATGATTTGGTTTTACCAAAATCTTTAATTTCAAACTCCTTTTTCAGGTATTCAACAGCATTTTGAAGCTCCTCTGGAGTTCCAATCAAGTTGAGATCATCAACATAAACTGCAATAATTACAAACCCTTGTCCATTTTTCTTAATGAAAATACATGGACAAATTGGGTCATTTGTATAACCCTCTTGTATCAATGACTCACTGAGTCGGTTATACCACATTCGCCCGGACTGTTTCAGTCCATATAGGGATTTTTGTAATTTAATGGAATACATATGTTTAGGATTTGATTCATATGTCTCTGACATTTTTAATCCTTCTGGGACCTTCATATAGATATCTGTATCTAAATTTCCATATAGATACGCAGTAATAACATCCATTAATCTCATTTCAAGATTTTGATGGACCGCTAAACTGATAAGATATCTAAATGTTATTCCATCCATTACGGGGGAATATGTTTCCTCATAATCAAATCCGGGTCTCTGTGAGAACCCTTGGGCGACTAATCTCGCTTTGTATCTGACAATTTCATTTTTGTCATTTCTTTTTCGGACAAAGACCCATCTGTATCCAACTGGCTTTATACTTTCTGGTGTTTTGGCAATCGGTCCAAACACATTTCGTCTAGCCAGGGAATCCAATTCAGATTGGATTGCATCTTTCCATTTTGGCTAATCTTTTCTTTTCCGACATTCATCAACCGAATTTGGTTCATGATCCTCGTCATCATTTATGATGTCAAGTGCTATGTGGTACGAGAATACATTATCTATGATATTTGCATCTCGATTCCAAACATTTCTGCTTGTGACAAAATTGATTGATATTTCATTATTTTCAAGTTCATTCTCCTCTGGAGCTGTTTGCTCTTCAAGAGCGTCTTTTTCCTCTGGAATATTTTCTGTAATTTTGTCACTTTCAATGATTTGTGATCCTCTTTTCTTTCGAGGATTTTTATCTTTGGAACCTGGTGGTCTACCACGCTTTAAGCGTGCAGTAGATTCATCTTTGGCACTTGTAATTGGTCCCTCTGGGACATTAATTTTGATTGGAACATTTGCTGCCGGTATATGAGATTTAGTTACTCTTTTAGAATCGCATAATGCATCCGGCAATTGATTTGCAATACTCTGCAAATGTACAATTCTTTGTACTTCTAGTTCACAATCATTTGTACGAGGATCGAAGAAATCTAATGGTGTTTTCCAGTTGATTTCTTTTTCTTTCTTTGGTTGATTTCTATCTCCCCCTAATGTCGGGAAATGAGATTCGTCAAAATGACAATCTTTGAATTTCGCAGTAAATAAATCACCAGTTAATGGTTCGAGATATCGAATAATCGATGGTGATTCATACCCGACATATATTCCCAATCTACGTTGGGGACCCATCTTTGTGCGCCGAGGTGGTGCAATCGGGACATACACAGCGCAACCAAATATTCTGAGATGGGATATATTGGGTTCATGCCCAAATGTTAATTGTATAGGGGAGTATTCATGATAATGTGTCGGCCTTAACCGCACCAATTTTGCTGCATGTAATATTGCATGCCCCCAAGCTGTCAATGGCAATCCAGATCTCATTAATAATGGTCTGGCAATTAATTGTAAACACTTTATAAGCGATTCAGCAAGTCCATTCTGTGTATGGACATGAGCAACAGGATGCTCAACTGTTATGCCAATTGACATGCAGTATTCATCAAACCTCTGGGATGAATATTCACCAGCATTATCCAATCGGATATTTTTTATTGTATAATCAGGGAATTGTGCTCGTAATTTAATAATTTGAGCAAGTAATTTTGCAAACGCATGGTTACGAGATGATAATAATGATACATTGGACCATCGTGTTGATGCATCAATTAGCACCATAAAATATTTAAATGGTCCACATGGTGGATCTATAGGTCCACATATATCACCCTGAATTCTTTCAAGAAAACTGGGGCTTTCAGTTCCCACTTTCGTTGGTGAATGTTTGGAAATCAATTTTCCTTGGGAGCAAGCAACACATATATAATCATTATGTTGCAGCAACTTTTGTCCCTTTAATGAATGGCCATGACTATTTGTAATAATTCGCCTCATCATTGTAGAGCCAGGATGGCCTAGGCGATCATGCCATATCATATATTCATCATTAAGCCTATGGCTTCCAATAGACTTCTGGCCTATTTTGGGATGATATATATTAGTGGGACTCTGGCCATTAATAAACCTCTGGTTTATTTGGGGAATATTAGACCTGTGGTCTAAGTGATAATTTTCAATTGTATTTATCTTTGAAAAATACAATCCAGAAGACAGAGCTGGTAATTTTTCCAATATATATTTCTTACCATGTGTGGTATTTGTAATTAATAAATATTCGACATTCTCTGAAGTCGATGTCTCGAGATGATACCCATTTTCTCGGATATCTTTTAAACTTAATAAATTTCTTCGAGACTTGGGAGATAGGAGTGCATTTTTCACAATTAATTTTGTTCCCTTTGGGAAAATAAGGTTGGCTGTGCCAATTCCTTGTATAATATTTGCACTACCACATATTGTGTTTATATTTGTATCTCCCATTTTTAAATTGGAAAAATACCTTATGTCTTTTAGTATTGTGTGCGTTGAAGCACTATCAATAAGACATATATTATCACTTTTAAAATTCCCCATTTTGCTGGAATTAAAACAAGATATAATTAATATTAAAACAAGATTTAACATAAGTGAAATATTACAATACAGAGACAATAAGATAGCACACATACAAAAGTAAAGACAGATACCGAAGTTCAAAGCGCAATAAAAATAATAATACAACATAACAATTAAACCAAATCATTATATAAATCTTCAACTTGAAATTCTGGGATATTGGGCATATTCTCCTCAGAATTCATTCTGTCAACATGGTTTGTTTCAACCACCCTTTTTCCTTTATCCCTCTGGGAATCTTGATAAAGTTTCACCCAATGATCTCTGGTACGACAATTTTTGTACCAGTGCCCTTTTAGGCCGCATCTATCGCATTTTGCTTCTTCATAGTTCTGTTCTTGGACATCACCTCTGGTTTTGCCTTGATTCTGATTACGTGTGTCTGTCGTGGGCCTAATGTAAACATTGTTGCGGAAATGATTTTTCCCACGGCCTCGGTTATACCCACGACCACGAGGTCTCTGACCCCGGCCACGACTACGGCCACGACCACGGCTGGAAGATTCAGTCACATGTGTCTCTGGCAATGGACTACTGTCAATTGGTCTCATTTCATGATTTTTTAATAATAAATCATTATTCTTTTCAGCCAATAACAAAAACGTAATCAGATCAGAATATTCAGTGAAACCCTGTGCTCGGTATGTTTGTTGTAACACTGTATTGGAGGGGTGGAATGTAGAGAATGTCTTCTCTAGCATTTGTTTATCAGTAATTGTCTCACCACACAGTCTTAATTGTGATACGATATTAAACAGAGCAGAATTGTAATCATTTACTGATTTAAAATCCTGGAATCGTAAGTGTGACCAGTCATACTGGGCTCGAGGGAGATTAATTGATCTTAAATGATCATATCTTTTTTTCCAAATTCTCCCAGAGTTCAATTGGGTCTTTGACCGTTAAATACTGTGTTTTCAATCCCTCATCAAGATGATGGCGGATGAAAATCATAGCTTTCGTACGGTCTTGGTTTGAAGCCTGATTATCTTTTTCAATTATTTTTTCAAAACCCATTGATTCCAAATGGATTTCAACATCCATTTTCCAAGATAGATAATTATCTCCAGATACCATCAGTGGTCTGAAATCCTGCTTTGTCAAGTTAGCCATAATAGAATTATTGAAATACAAAATATTACCTCAAAGAAATTCCGACAGAGCTCCGTTCGTAGCTCGTGCTGATAACGTGTTATAGAAATAATGATATATATATATATATGAGTATAAATTATATGTGTAATAATATGTTTGTTGTGTGTATATATATATATATATATGCTTGAGCTTAGGAGTGGTAATGACTATAATTATCTTAAGAAAACAATAATGAACAAAAGAGCAAAGGTAGAGAAAATAGCAAGATGAGGAGATTGTATTAATTTATATATCATCTCAATGAACAAACTCATCTATTTATAGGCAAATATAATCCACCTTGTATGACATTAAGAGCCACCTTATATGACATTAATAGCCACCATATTTTACTTTCTCATCATAGCAAGACATTCAATATGCATGTTTTTAATGCATGTATCTAGAACATAATACTAGTAATTTTTTATTTGTAATAAACAACCATTTGTAACAATTTGTAATTCGTGTGGATGAGCTCCCACCATCCATCCATCCACGGCTTAAGACTATATTTAGAAAATAATTACCTTTGGATTTTAGAATTAATAGTGAAATAATTTTAATTTTAAATAAAATTGAGATAATTTTGAGCAACGATATTAGATGGGGATGAGGACTTAGCTTAAGTGGTTAAGTCTCTTGACTTCCAACGAAGGTTGGAGGTTCAATTCCTCACTGGCCCCCTATCCCTCCCTTTAATTTATTTGGCATGAACTCCCACCACCATTTCCAGACCTTCAATCGCTCCTAAAAAAAATAAAAAATTGTTAGATGATATTAAAAGTTCAAATTTGCAGTTTGGAGTTTGAAAAGTTAAACACTAAGGTTGTTTCCCAAAAACAGCCTAAATACAGTTTTAAGTTTGGGAGATCAGACCTTTTTTTTAAAAAAAATAAAGATCATCCAAAAAATATTTGAAAACCAACCTCAGGAACACAAAATTACAGTCCAGCGGTGGAAATTCAAAATTAAGAGCAAGGTTAGGCATCAAAAGAATAGCTTATGACTTTTGTTGTTAAAAATAAGTTTGGAACTGAATAAGTATCTGTTTTGGTTTTTCATCTTAACACGCTATCCAATACTCGCTGTCATAAAAAAATAAAAATAAAAATAAAAATAACATTTCAGGTTTTCACACAATCAAATACATATTTTTAAAAAATAATATCTTAAATTTTATAAAATAAAAATTATAAAAATTTAATATTATAAAACTATGTAATTAAACAAATCAAACAAAATTTCATTTGACTGTCTCGGGTTCGAGCCTTTGTGTATGCAGAATTCTGCTTTGGGAGAGGCAACCCTTCAATGCCCACCCGATCCTCGAGGGATTAGTCTTGGGTCCAATGAGGCCTGGGGATACCCTGGTATTCACCTAAAAAAAAAAATTTCACTTGACTATATTTTATCTTATATAGCTGTATTAAAAAATCGAATCAAAATTACTTACTGAATAATATTTACTATGTCAATATTAACTTAACTATATTTTATCTTATATAGCTGTATTAAAAAGTCGAATCAAAATTACTTACTGAATAGTGTTTACTATGTCAATATTAACATTATTCAACGTCGGAGGGAATACATTATTTAAATGATTAATAAGAATTTTTTGGAAATTAGCGGATCGTGTATTTGGGTGTGTGTTGGTAGAGGATGTTCAAAAGTGCTATTCATTACCTTAAAATAAATTATACGCGCAATATACTTATAGTACATCATACAACCAAATTCCTACCATTTAATTGAATCCGATGATTGTAGATAATAGACACACACATAATATCAATCTCAAAAGGTGTCTAGTATTTATATATTGCATCATGGTGGTTGCATTACATTATCAGTATTGGATGTGTATAATTGAAGGAATTCCAATTCTGGATACCATACCATACCTGCTCACAAAACGAAAACCTGGAGAGGCTTAATGATAAGCAAATAAATGAATAGAATGGGCAAAGGAAAAGGGAAAGGGGAAAGGGGGGCTATTAAATGTAGTTATTTCGAGGTTTGCACCAACAATGTTTCTAAGAAAATACGGTAAAATTATCTAATCGATGGGGTGCTTGTCAGCCTGTCGGGACGTGTAATGGGCAGAAAGCAAAAGCAGGGAGAGGAATGCACTCGCTACAAATATAGCATCAAACCATCTGTGGTAGAAATCGAACTGAATATCGCCTCCCAATACATCCGTAATTATCAGCCTGCAAGCAAAGAACGAATGGCAAATCATCAATCTCGAACTTTCTAAAAGCAATGGCATGAAAAGCTAAGTTTGCAAATCTGGAAGGCATTGTCAGCAATACAATTAGGTATGGAATTGGCATCTAAAGGAAGCTTATGTTAACAGGCAACTGACGGTAGGATTACTTACAGAAATCTATTTCTGTGTAGTAAAAAGTAAGGCCTGAAAAACTAGGTCTGATTTTCTAGAGAAAAGCTCTTTTATGTTTTTTGCATAGCTGCACCCACTTAAACAGACACAGACAAATTTGATAGTGGTGTCTTGAGGTAATTTGCTCCAAAAGTTGTCAATATTTTTAATTTGCAATGGTGATAACTGATAAAACATTAGTTTATGTGTCAGCCTCCAGGGGTTTTTTTTCTTGTCAACCGCCTTGCTCTTTATGCACACTATCCAACTATGCATGTCGGTATATCAGTGAAAATAGCACGGGAGAATTAAGCCCTTTCCAAGCTCCACAAGCTCAATTCAAAGCATACCATCTCTGGTGTCACAACTCTAAATTCTACTCTAATTTACCAAGGCAATAAAGGTGGCGACAAAGGCAGAAAGAAAGCAAAATTGATGACAGAGAATAAATCAATTCACCGGTAACTCAAAATCTGTAAATTTGCAACAAGTATCGTGATCTCGTGATTAAAAAATTACTAGCAAAATGCATCATATAGCAATAATGAATAGTACCTGTATTCTGTTGCCAAGCTCTTCCTAATCAACAATATGGAAGAGACAAAATACATCCCCATTATCTCGGAGAGGAAAAGAACGACATTGCTTGAAGATCCACTTCCAACTCTTGATACAGCAAAAAAGAACTGTATGAAAGCCAATAAGTTAACAAGCAGACAGGAGATGGTGAACACTATGATTGGAGATGACAATGAATATCCATGCACCGGTAGTAATAAGATAACAAGGTGCCACATGTATTTATTAGTTGTAGACAGGAATAAAATCACTACAAGATTAAACATAATTCTGATGGAGGATTAGAATGATTCCAATGATTTTTTGATTCCCTCCGTTCTTAAATATTTAATACTTTTCAACCTTTGGATTTAGACATTTTTAACCATTAATAACTCAAATTGTATACAAATAAAAATTATAAAAATTTAATATTTTAAAACTACGTGAGAATCCGAAAAGATCTCACTTGACTATGTTTTTCTTATACTCCCTCCGTTTTTTTAAAGGTCACGTTTTGACTTTTTTACTGTTCATTGTAGCACTTTGACTTCTATTTTTGTTATAGTTATAGAAGACAAAATATAGTCAAGTGAGATCTTGTTGGATTCGTCTCATCTTATAGTTTTTAAATATCAAATTTTTAGAATTTTTACTTGTACCGAATTTGAGTTACTAATTGTTGAAAATGTGCATTGGCATACGTGCAAATGAGAAGTGTAACCTTCAAAAAAAACAGAGGAAGTATAACTTAGGTCAAAGTTACTCAATGAACTATATGAACTATGTCAACAATGCAAAAATATCAAATAAAAAGGAACGAAGGTAGTAAATTATTAACTGAAAACTTCGAATTTTCATTTCAATTATAGTTCACATGTTCCAATTTCCATCTACATGGCAAGAGAGAACAACTCTCCCTGGCATCTCAACAATAGCCAGCTTAGTATTAAATTGTAAACTACTAAGATGGACAATAGGACAAGGAAAGGAGTAAAATGCTACCTTCATCAAATTTGACAAGAATCCCCGGACAGAAATGACTATCAGCACCCCAATGAATAGAAGAGAAACGTACTGCATAACAGACGAAAGATAAAGGTTGATCACAAACTACATTATCAGAGGGATATCCGAAGTTAGAACATAAAACACTGAAACCTGAGAGGTTTTCATTTCAATTGTCACATGCATGTTAACAAATTTCTTCATTAGAAGTTATTCACTTTAGATCCACATTTCACACAAAATGCATATTAATTTTGTATTTAGTTAAGAACTTGAATTGTTTTTTAATCTAGATCCAACATAAGTTCTTGACATTTAGCAGCTAATGACCCTCAGCTTGTGCGTCAGCACTCAACAGTCAATTATATCCATCAGCAGTCCCTGGGACAAGGGAATTGATCATGCAACAGGAACATGTTAAAACATGAGGCATCTGGGCACCCACCATCACTCACCTGTGATAATAAAGTTACATTGATCCCTATGTCAAAGAACTGCAGAAATATGCTGATTGTCTTGGTTACAGGATCAACATAACCTGCCTGCAAAAGGTTTGTAATACTTTTAAACTCTGCAACAGAATAAACTATGATGCATATCATATGAAAAAGAAAGACAACTTAAAGGGGATAAGGAAACCAAGAATTACCTCCTTGAATACAACACTTTGCAAAGACTGCACAATAAAACAAAAAATATCATCATCCGGAGCAATAACAGTTCAAATCTTAAACATGTCAAGTTTCCATTTAACTAATGTGTAAAAAAATCGTTCTTTGTTAAACAATTTTAAACAAATCAAAACAATTTTCAATCAAATTAAATTAATGAGAATCACCTTTATCATTTTATACACACAATACACTGAACAAGCATAGCCCAGCAAGTTCTGCATATGACCCTTCCAGGTCCGCGAATAAGCTGCAGCTTCCTGAAATAATATGCAAACAGAGATAGAAGGTATGATTTAAAAGAAACTTGAAAGTCGATCCACAGAGCCCATAGAAATCTTATCCTAGTAGAATGTTTAATTTGCAACATTCCCGAAACTACACATCACGCAATCTCCTAGTATACCTTAGCCTGACGAAGCTCATAGATTTCCAGGAAAAGTTGCTTCGAGAGCTCCTCCAGCGCTTGTACCTCTGCTTCCATGGTTTTAATATCTTCACATAACATAGAGAAGATGCCAAGAAAAGAACCATTAATTCTTTCTCTCCTATCATCATCATACTCCAATAAAGTGATGTGTCAAACTTTAATACGTATCTTTCTAAAGGCTTACTATGTATGTTATAAAGAGACAAAATTTTGCCTATTCATCAATGTACTTCCAGACATGTGCAAAATTGAGATTTGTATGGAGTGTGTATTTATATCATTGGTTTGGATGGCTTAATATGGCGGCAGAAAGAAGATTGACATTCAACGCCATGAAAATATAAACTGCATAACATAACCACAGGAGAAGAAATAAATAGCCGGAATAACCCCAGCATTTATAAATCTGAAACTTGCACATGTTGAAGAAAAAAGAGAGACTGCAGACCAAATAGAATTTTGATTATTTATAGCTTTATAAGAATTCAGGGTTTTTTACATTTTTAATTAGGACAATGTAATTTCAGTAATTTGTAATCACTAACCTTGCACCTTTTGGTCATCGTGAACAGATCTAACAACTGTTCCAACTAATCGCTTTAGGAAGGATCTGTTGTTTGAAATCTGTCATATTAAAGCATACAGTGATTATAACATTCTGTTTAGTTTGTCATATTAAAGCTAGCAGCAATCGCATGCCACTCACATGCAAGTACAGTAGTACACTAAACATATATCCTTCCACATCCTCAGGTTTACTAAATGTCAAACTCAAAGTCTCAGAAACAACTGCAGGGAAGCTATGTGCATGGCTGAATTCAACCATCTAGAATAACTTTCAAACAGAATATTTCCATTTCCATACTTAACAAAGTGTGCTAGTAGCCCAGTTTCTTTGGCAACATTTCTCAATTACTAAACTGAGATCATGAATTGTAAGGATTCAGATCTACCCAAAAGTATAACTTTTATCCTTATAAATGAAGATAGCAGATGTTCCACATATATTCCATAATCCATATTCAATATTCAAACTTGTTGGTAATTATTGTACCAGCTTGCTAAACCACATAAGAAGTTCACCTCCAGATTCCAGTCTTGTTTATTCTTCTTTCTTACTCTGAGCATGTTTAACTACTTGGAACACTTCTGCCCCTAATTGTACTCAAGTTTGATTACCTACATTCAGTTGACATTGGAGAGCTTACCCAGCAAAACAAATAAGAGTGATGGTAGCTGGTGGGAACAAAAGGGCGTTATAAGCATCACACAGAAATGCCGACACTCAGCCATGATCCTGAAGTATGAAGCTCAAAACCACTGGAGGCAGAATACTGTAGTTGCAGACCTCTTTAGACATTAGGTTAACCAGACAACTATTTGTTCTTTACAGACAATTGCGATTTTCGATAATCCATGTTTACAATCCTTTCTCACATAGTTGTAGAACATGGCAGTAACAATACCAGTTTAGGAACCACTTTTATCTCAGTAGAAGATAGTTTTTTTGTGTATACTCATATAGTTCAATTTGTGTGGCTGGAAATCCCCGTATCAATGCACTTGAGAAAAATGAATTTCCATTTCAAGAAATGAGAAGGCATTCAGAAAATAAATATGAGCAAGGAATTTAAAAGAGAGATATATACAGTTAAAATGGGTATCAAGGTAAGCACACCTCTTCGGCCCCCTGTTTCCGCTCAATCTCCATTTGACCGAGAATTATTCTCTTCTTCTTTGCAATGCAAGTCTCAATTGACTGCATTAGCTGCCTCTCAACTGACTTGATTTCTGATTCATCAATTTCTCTTCAAATTGGACGAGAAAAATTATATACATACATATATTAGACAGGGAAATTGCTTACAGTCAAAGTTAACACCGACAGGTTTTAAACTTAACATAAAAAAATCTTTACTTGAATGGTAGGCAGTACAGCCCAATATGAGTGTAAATTCAGAAACACAATTCATCTTCCCATTGGCTCCATGAAAAACAGAGGTTAAGAACATTAGAATAAAGAGTTCATATATCAGCCAACTATGAACATTTTTTATCTAATAAGTTGTTCCTTCAAACCATAGTTACAACTTACAAGCTCTATAAAAAGAACTTGTAACTTTGAAAGTTGTTGCATATAAATTTGTTAGGTAAATTTTCAAATAATATTACCTCATACACTTAGAAAATAAGTTTTGAAACATATGAGCTCCTTACAGATAAATCTTTTTGAACTTATAAGCTATTAAATAGCTAGTAGCTACGGGCAGTTTTATAAAGCCTATCAGATGGGTCAACACGAGTTTCAAATCTGAGTCCCCATGCCCAAATCTCAATTTTCGAATACAAGGCACTAAGACGGGCTCACGGGGCACACCTATCCTAAAGGATCATCTTGGAGAAATTAATATATAAAATAAATATAAAAAACGATACACCTCCATTGACCTTACAATAAGATAGTCACTCTATTTCATTAGTACTTAGGGATGGCAATGGGTCGGGTCTGGGTCGGTTCCGCCAAGACCCAAGACCCGACCCAGTGCTCGGGTTCGGTTCGGTTCCGGGTCTGACCCGGACCCATTGCCATCCTTAGGGATGGCAACGGGTCGGTTCTGGGTCCATTTTTGTAAGACCCAAGACCCGACCCAAGCTCGGGTCTTTCTCGGTTCTCGGTTCTGACCCGGACCCATTGCCATCCCTAAGTACTTATTAGTACGTTATGATAATATATATTCTTATTTTACCAGACATTGTACTTCTTTTAAGCTTTAAAAACACCACATAAATCCATTTATTATATCACTCAAACAGATACAGATACTATTTTAAACCAAAACAGTAAAACTTTTTTAAAATACTTTTCATATAAGATATAAGTAATTATGAGTTCTTAAAGAAAAGTTTGACCAAACAACCATTACAGAGAACTCCGTAATAAACAAAGTATAAAGAAAATAACGCTAAAAATATTGTTGAGAATGAGATCCCGCATATGGGATAGGGGCCCATCCACTCATTATTATTGGTTGAGTTAAAAACCCCTGTTCGTTGTCCTTGTTTAACATGGTGTAAAAGCCATGGCCCCATGGGTACCCGTAAAGGGAATGTATTAGATCCTTAATGTGGGATTTGTTTCGAGATGAACTCATCTTGAGGGGTGTGTTGAGATCCCACACCGGAAATGTCGTGGAAAACCCTCTGGTTTATATGGGATAGTGGCCCATTCACTCATAGCCAATTGGATTTAAGTTGGAGCCCTATCCCTTGATTAACAAATGTGATGATAGTGGACCATGAAGCTGGTGCCACTAATACCTTTTAGCACCAAAAATTTATTTACCGTTTTATGGTGCCCCTTAATCAGTAATAGCAATTTAATCATAGAATGTCCCATACAATAACATTAGAAGTTCTTTCACCAATAAACCACCAAAAAAAAAAGAAAGAAAAAAAACATGCAAAAGAGTATAGCTCTTTAGTCTTTCATACAGTAATTTCAGGCACAAAACAAAGGCATTCTTACCTAATAAAGAGAGAAAGATAACTGTAAGGCAAATTCACCGCTCCAAAGCCAGATAATACGGCCATGACGGTTACACCAATCACACCAATTCTGCTCACCAACTGTGGAGTGGTGAAAAATCCTGAGAGGCACAATCACAAATAACAAATAAATTCCTTTTAGAGGATTGCATCCTCTAGGTAATTGAAATAGGAAAAATAGGAAAAGGTTAGCACAAACCCTATTTGTACTCCAGATAATGACACGCAAGCTAATACATGAAGAAAAAAGAACTAACACAATTCCATAAAGAAAAAGGAGCTTTTCATAGTCACGGCCAAATGCTCAAACAAAAAATTCCAGACAACATTACAATACATCTATAATTTCCTAATTTCTTATACAGAAAAATTAATGTGCACATGAATCAACGCCAAAGTGTGAAAAACAATTATCGACTTATTCACTATGATGCATCACCTCCTTCCAGTGGAAAAAGTATGGAGTCCAAGACTAAATAGAGAGTAAATCTTTTCCCAAAGAGTCCAATTAAAAATGTAATGAATAGATAATTGTGAGACTTTTGTTCAATTCTCATGGATCAAATGCTTGGAGTAGACCCTTTGTAGTTGTGACAATAAAAGGCTTAAAACTGTATGCAGCAATAGACCTTGTAATCCCTTGTGAAATACAATTCCATTCTACCTTTATCTGGAGAAGGCATAGGAAAATGAACACCCATTCGCCAAAAAGCATAAAGAAATGCCAATAAGAATATAACAGCACCAAGTGAAGCACGCTTCTTTCTAAGACCTGAAACACAGTCAAACAATATGATATGTGAGGTGTCAAATTTTGGAGTAACTAAATGATATTGCCCCTTAGATCCCCATCAATTGAATAATCAAAACACCCCATTTATAGAGAAAAATTACAAAAATATAGATGAACTAGAACTCCAAAGGGCAAATCTTGAAGTCTACTAGATATAAGAATCTTACTTTAGATCAATATTAACCCTATAAAATGAGAACAATTCATAAAGTATTACACTAATTGAAATTTCAAAGTTTCTTTAAGTCCTATTTTAGAAGATCGTTATGCGTCAATTACACAGGGAAATTCTGTAAATAGCTCTCACTATGGGCAATTGATTTTGTATTCTTCAAATGGAAAAATGATGCAAATCCGCCAGCAACTATCACATCTCAGAGGTTGGTAACAAGTATTGTTGACTTGAAAACAAAAGCTAAAATGGTACTGCCAGATATCATTTGGTATGAGTAAACTGAGAAGAATTAGAAAGTTGTAGATATGAAGAGTACATATTTTGAACAGTAACAAAGCAAGCATCAGCCACAACATTATAACAAAAAATTACTCCCTCCGTCCCACTCCAAGTGTCTTGTTACTGTTGGGCACGAGAATTAAGGTAGAGTTGGTTTGTGAGTATATGGTGGGGTCCACATAGTTGTTGGAGGGGAAAATTATTTCTATTTATAGAAAGAAGACATTTGTAATGGGACATCCAAAAATAGTAAGTAGGACATTTGGAATGGGACGGAGGGAGTACATCTTAATGTACAGCATCATGATTGATTAACATAACCCAAATTAGGGCTCCAGAGAGAAGAGCCTAAGGTCTAAGATCTCATACTAAAAACCAGAAGTCTCAGAAAAGAGGAAACCACCTAAGAGTATCCTACAATAATTAAATCTTAATCGCAATATAAACAATAGATATAATCCTGCTCAAAAGATCTTGAATCAAAAAACTTCTAACAAATGAAATTTTATATATGAAGAAAAATTGGAATGGAAAAAAAAAAGAGTTCTTTCCACAATTATCATAAGCTAAAGGAACAGATTTTCTTTAATGCACACAACACTTGATGGAAGTGCAAATAATTAAGAAACGACATACCATGCCATACAAACATAATCAGACATCCTAGCATTCCCAATCCCTTTGTATGAACAAACCAAAATAACAAAACGAAACAACATGCAGACACTTTATGTAAAACTGGAGGTGTCAGACTCACCGCTGTTACAGAGCATGAGATAGCAGTGATAGTATGGCAACATGAAGACGAGCAACATTATTAGACAAAACAAATCCACCTTCCAGTTCATCCTTCTAGCCCTACAAATGATGGCAAGTAAAGCAAGTGATTAGATCTAAGTTCTAGTGAACCTCTAATGATCAGGATTCAGGTCATATAGCCAAAAATATGACAGCGACATCATAGTACCAAGTCTCGTCCATCAATGCAAATAAAATGAGATCAGTCGATTCTCAATTGTGTGATCTAATTAAAGATCATTTATATAAACCTTCACATGCTATTCCTAAAAGTGGAAGTAAAGGTAATCTACTCCGCGAGGAACACGACCCTGAACTCGAAACATTTCACTTACTAGGAAACTAAAGCCCCAACTAAAAAGGGCATATTGCTCGAACAGGGTAAAAACAGCATAAAATTGATTTGCTTACTCTTTAGAGAGAATGGGAATAATCTCGAAGAGAACGAGCTGGAAGAGATTGCACGAGAATGCAAAAACAACGCTGAATATAATCTGGACCAACACCCGCTTCTCCTCGTACTCCTTGTAAAGCCTCCGATTCAAGAACCAGAGCCCACCCCAACCCAGAAGCAGAAGCGACCCAACCGCCACCACTCCCTCGTACACCGCCCTTCCCCATCCCATCTAGATGCTGCTTGTTCTTTCTTGTTGTGTTCTCTCGGGATCACAATGCTGTAACTCCGCTTTCAACCGACCGTTAATTCGGAATTACGAGCATCACCAATGGATGTGGGAACTTGTTGAACACAAAACAGATGGGGATTAAAGAAACCCTAATTGAGATGGAAAAGAAAGAGGAATTGCAGGGATCTTGCAATTGTAAACACCGATTCCAATGCAATCAGGCGAATAGTGATTTCCCTTGGCGAAAAAATGATTAATTGAGCTTGTTTTCCACGGAGCCCTGTGCAGATATAATATGGTGGGGACAAACAAAAGTGAATTTGGAAGAAGAGGATTAGAGCAAGAAACGAGGGAAGGAGTTGCAAAGAGAAGTTGAGAAACACGAATGCAACGATGAGGAACGAGTGCCAAAGACGTTGGAAGAGTAGAAGTATGCAGAAAAAAGCTGTTTATTACAAAATGCTGGAACGATTATCCGTCGATCCTGTCTGGGTGCACCGACCACGAGACTATCCTTTCAAGAGTCAATCTTCCAAAGTGCAGACCGAAGAGCACAACTGGGGAAAGGGTTTTGTGTGCGTTCGGCGTTCCTGCCATTTTTTACTACGTGAGCCTCTTCCTGGATTTATTGTTAATTAGTACTCTGTTTATAAATTTAGTTTTTGGCTACAAAGGAAAGACACCAACACAAAATATACTTGCGGTGCATTATCTCAAAACAGCTACTAATAAAATATTCCCGTCACTCCTCTATTCCTCCCTTTTATTTCCCTTTGTAATTGTGTAGCATGAGCTCCCACCACCCCTTTCACAATGGCTCATCCAAAAAAAATAAAATACTTCCCTCCGTAATATTGGTCACTATTCATTTTTAGGCGTCACACCAAGTTTGTTCACTTTCTATTTCTTTTAAAAAAACTAAATTAATATATAAATTTGATTAGAATCTTAATTATTATCAAATCCCAATAAAAGTGATCACTTTTACTATTCTGAACAAATTCCAATGCACTTTTACTTTTTTACACAAAGTCTCTTACATTTCTTTAATTCTTAATATTTCAAAATTGATACAAATAAAAATTGTATAAAATATGAATTATGAAACTTCACGATTGGATGATTCTAACAAGATCATACTTGAATATTTTTCTCTAACTATATCATTACATAATGTTAAGTCAAAGCTAAACAATAAACAGTATCAAAATTCATTATAATCTTAAACACAAATACATACACCACTTTAACTACTAAACTCCACTGCCTAAATTACCGTGCCCAAAAGAAATGGGTCAAACTTCGCAGGAAGGAGGGAGTACTTGGCGATGGGGACTTACCCCTAGTGGTCAAATTCTCGATTCCCAACCTATAGGTTGGGAGTTCGATTCCCCACCCGGCTCCAATCTCTCCCCTTTATTCCCTTTGTAATTTGTGTGGCATGGGCTCCCACCACCATTTTCTAGCCTGTATAAGATATTCAGCAAAAAAAAATTCTTAGGCCATGTTTGGCAAAACAGTTAATCAATCAGCTATTTTGTAAGAGAATTTAAATAAATTATTTATTTAAAAAGACAATACGAAGTACCGTATAACTTAAAACAGTGTTCAATCAGCTCTTTTTGAAACCGCTTCAAATAGAAGCATTTTGGATTTTAGCTTGTTTTAGGCAAAGATTTAGTCTCGAAATTGTCAAACAGCTAATTTTAACTAATTGTTACTCACAGAATCAATTAATTGCTAACTGCTAATTCTCAAATGGCCTTCCTGTTTGGGAACTAGTTGTTAGCTGTTAATCGATTTTGTGAGTAATAATTTAGTTAAAATTAGTTGTTTGATAATTTCAAGACTAACTTTTTGCCTAGAACATGCTAAAACCCAAAAATGTTGCTATTTGCAGCGATTGCAAAAAAAACAGATTGAACATTGTTTTAAGTAATTTTATCTTTTTAAATAAACTAATTTAAAATGACAAAACAACATAAAATAGTGTTTAATTAGCTCCTTTTGAAACCGCAACAAATAGCAATATTTTGTAATTAGTTTATTCTAGGCAAAAAGTTGGTCTCGAAACTGCCAAACAACTAATTTTAACTAATTTATTACTCACATAATCAGTTAACAACTAATAGTTAATACCCAAATAGGTATGACCTATTTGGCAAAACAGCTAAATCCAATCAGCTAATTTGTGAGATAGTGTGAGATAAAAATAGCTTTTTAAAAAGTGATAAAATAACTTAAAACAATGTTCAATCAGCTCTTTTTGAAACCGCTACAAATAGCAGCATTTAGAATTTCAGCCTATAAATGCACACAACGTAAAGAAAATACTGTAAATTCCAATAGAAAAGCCACTTGATTAATTAGGTAGAAGATATTTAAATAATTACAAAATAAGATTTTTATAAACTAAACTACTCGAAAGAAATATAATTACCTAAGAACATGAAAAGAAGTTGAAATCAGTCTAAAGCCTTGTTTGATAGATTTTGTCAAAGTCTCTTATTACAGTTAGTTAACCTTAGTTGTTTTTAATATGAGCCTTTGCTGAGGGGAGTGGATATGGTTCACGTGTGTATGTACCTACAGATGTGATGGAGTAGGTCATTTATGTGATGTCAGCTATGAAATATTTCCTCCGTTTTTTTTAAAAGTTACATTTCTCATTTGCACATATGTCAATGCACATTTTCAACGATTAATAACTCAAATTCGGTACAAGTAAAAATTCTAAAAATTAGATATTTAAAAACTACAAGATGAGACGAATCCAACAAGATCTCACTTGGTTAGATTTTGTCTTCTGTGACTATAACAAAAATAGAAGTCAAAGTGCTACAATGAATAGTAAAAAAGGCCAAAACGTAACATTTAAAAAAAACGGAGGGAGTATGTGATAGTCATTCGTGTGATGGCCAAGTCCATATATGTGATGGTATATTTTTTTGTATGAGAATTGTCATCACATAATAATAGTCTATCATCATATAGCAGATGCCCTCTCTAGAAGGAAGATATTGACTGCATACGTACACACTTGATCGGATTCGAGCACATCTGCGAATTATATAACACTAATGCAGATTTCAAGAAAATATGGGAGAAGACTGAGAAACGTGCTTTTAAGGAATACTCTCGTCTGGAGGGATTCCTTTATTATGTGAATCGCTTGCGTATACCTAAGGGATCAGTCAGAGAGATGCTTATTAAGGATGCTTTGTGGAGATATGATGGGGCATTTTCGGAAGAAATGCAACTGCTTCTAGTAAGAGAGATGCTTATTAAGGAAGCATATTGTGGAGATATGATGGGGCATTTCGGAAGAAATACAACAGTTTCTATACTGACTGATTGTTTCTTTTGACCAGGTTTAACAAAGCAAGTGGAGGACTTCATCGCCAAGTGCATCATCTGCCTAAAGGCAAAATCAAATGTGAGCTCCATGGACTGTACAAGGCTTTGCCTATTCCAGGAAGCCCTTATGTGGATCTGTGAATGGACTTCGTTATGAGTTTATCTAGAACTACGTGAGCAAAAGACCCAATTTTTGTAGTTGTTGACAAATTCTCCAAAGTGGCCCACATCATCCCATGTGGAGAAACAAATGATGCCCATCACATGGCCAAAATATTCTTCAAAGAGGTTGTACGCCTACAAGATATTTCAAAAACAATCGTGTCGGATTGGGTTGCCAAATTTGTGAGTTATTTCTAGAAGTCGCTATGGTCCGAAATCGGTATAAAACTTCTTTTCTCTATGGCATATCACCCGCAGACAGATGGCCAAACAGAGTCGGTTAACCGAGTCTTAGGCAATATGTTAAGGATAATCACCTCATCTAATTCTAAAAGTTGAGATAAATGACTTTCATATATAGAGTTTGTCTATAATAGACATATACACAATGCCCACACACGTCACCGTTCGAAGTTGTTTATGGCTTTAACCCTCTGACACCATTGGATTTGTTGCCACTTCCACAAAGTGAGAATAAGAATGTTTTTGGAGGGCAAAAGCATTCCAAGAATTGCACAAGGATGTGAAAGATAGTCTGGAGAAAGCCGCTGAGACTTATACAAAAACAACAATCGCGGCAGGAAGAAGCTCATACTACACCCTGGGGATTGGGTTTAGTTGCATATGCGCAAGGAGCGGTTTTCCGCAAAACGACGAACTAAACTATCGTCCCTAGGGGATGACCCATTTAAAGTTCTAGATAGACTTAATGATAATTAATATAGACCAGAACTTTTGAAGAATATGGACGTAATCCTAATTTTAATGTTGCAGATTTACATTTGTACGATAGGGATGACGAGGATGCTGATCGGTTGATGGTTCAACCTTCCTAATGGGGAGGGGCTGGCATGGGAGCCAAGTCAATGACAATGACCATCCCGGAGGGACCATACTCGAAACAACGTGCTAAAAGATTTTTGACTGCAGTTGCCAAGTTATTGTTAGAAGTGTCAGATAAATGGGAGTTGCACAGATAAAGTCGGAGAAAGTCTAATAATTAATTGGGTTAAAGAAATTGAGCCCAATTTAATTAATGAATAAATTGGGCTGATCAAAGAAATTCAAAAAATGGAGGAAGAATGCCCTATAATCGCGGTCCAAGGAGAAGAATGACGGAAAGTCCCAGGAAGAGACAACAACAAATTGCGATCAATGCTTGTGCGATGGATCCCACCCATCGCACAAGAGACAACAACAAATTGCGATCAATGCTTGTGCGATGGATCCCACCCATCGAAATTCCCTGTGCGATAAACCCATGTTGTGCGATGGATTTCTCCATCAAACATGTTGTCCATCGCACAACAATCAGGAAGTGCGGATCCCACCTCTATGCAGAGCATGCGACCACGTGTGAAGGATTTTCAACATGGTGCGACGGATAGCGACACATCGCCCAATGGTCCATTTTGAAGATAAAAGCTACGTGCGATGCTTGTGCCCATGTGCGATTGACTTCCATCTTTTGCGATAGACAAAACCTCCTGAAAAAATGGCCAAGTCATCTTCAATTCAGATTTTTCCATTTTGTGCGTTCATTCTTGATCATATTCGACCTCTCTATCCATCGCACAACATGATAATTCTAGGGTTTTCTCATTTTAGTTATTATTAGCACTTTTTAATCATTTGTTTAGCTTTAACTAATTTTGTAATTAGGGATTGCCTATATACAGGCATCCCCAAACCTTTATTTCACTCCTTTGAATTGAATGAAATATTACCTTTTCTTCAAGAGTCATGCGAGAGTTTGTTTACTCTCAAATCTGGATTTACTCCAACTTGGTTCCATTTCACAATCGAGGATTGAGACACCTCGATTGTTTCACTTTGAAGGATTGAAATGAGGGGATGAGTCATGATATTGGAGGTGTGGTTGATTCCAAGTTTCAATCCGAATATGTGAGTCTTGTTACCTATTTTATTGTTCTTGTTCTTCATTTACCTATATATTTCAACTATCTGATCCGTGGCAGGATCCACGTCGACCTCTTATTTTATACTCCCCGTCTCGGTGAATGTGTCTTGTTTTATTTTTTGACACTGTTAATTGTACAGTTTTGATTCAATTTTATTGCAAGTATATATTTGGGAAAAATAATCAAGTTGGGTCTTGTTAGAATCGTATGATTACGTGGTTTTAAAATATGTATTTTACATAATTTTTCATTGTACTACCTCCGTTCATTTTTTATTGCCATAGACCCACATTTCACGTAATCCAATACACATTTTCAATCTTCAATAACTCAAATTGCGAACAAGTAAAAATCATGAAACTCTGATTTTCTAAATTTATGCGATTAGACGAATCTAACAATATATCACTTGACTATTTTTTCTCCTATATAACTGTATTAAAAAGTCGAATCAAAGTTACTCAATGAACAGTAACAAAACTCCTACCGTGTCAAATAAAAAGGAACGGAGGAAGTATATATTTGAGATATTAACAGTTAAAAAATGTATTAAATCTATGCAAAAGTCAAACAAAACAAGTTAAATGAGACAGAGAATACTTATTATTATTATTTTTTAAATCCAAGTAGGCTGCCCAAATCCCAATTGATGGAAATGTTAGTATTAAAAACCAAAAATTTACTCATTTCATTTGTAAATAGTTATCTCTTTAATTTTAGCTTAATTTCAATAATAAAAATTTACATTAATTAACCCGGAGATTTCTATTTTTTTTCTTCAACTAAACTTTTTTCGTAATATATCAAGAAATAATATTTATATTAAAATAAAAGATAATATAAAAAAATATAATGTAACTATCAAAAATTAAAATGATAACTATTTTGAAATATTTTTTAATTTAAAAAATGGACAAATTTGAGTTAAAAACCAAAAGAGTGTCAATTAAGAGCCCGTTTGAATAGCTTCTAGGGAGAAACTTTTGGCTTTTGTTTCTGTCAAAAACACTTCTAGTAGAAATAAAAGGGTGTTTAGAATGGCTTTTAGCACTTTTGGTGGAAAATAAAATTTTGGTTTGGCTTTTCAAAAAAAGCAGAAGCACCTCGAAAAATTACAAAAGTGCTTATGGTAGAAGCAGCCCAGGGGTGCTTCTCCGAAAAGTAGAAGCCAAAATCACTTCGTAAAATGTACAAAGACTTAAATAGTCTCATTATTTCATATAAATTACACTACAAATATATCTTATTATCATATTAAGTAGTATGTCCTTTTTGGTAATTTATACATTTCAAAAGCATTTTTCACTTTTACACATCCAAAGACATTTTTAAAAAAAGTTGTTTGAAAATATTCCATCCAAACACAACAAAAGTTAACTTAAGGCCAACTCCATCCAAAAAAGCTGTTTGAAAAATATCATATTTGTAAAATTGCAGGGTCAAAATGCAGGGTGGGGCTCCAACCCACCCTGCATTTTTGCAGCACCCTCCCTCCCAAATGGGAGGGTGCTACGGTGTTCCGTCCATTTGGGCGGAACACTGTTCATCACCCTGCATTTTTTTTTTACTTTTTTTCTTTTTTTTAAAAAATTCTGTATATTTTTTTCTTAATAAAAATAAATATATTATTTATATTTTGTATAAAAATGTTTATAAATATTATTTATAAATTAAAAAAATCTTAAAATAGATTATATGGAGAATATTTTTTCATCCTGAAAAAATGAAGGGTTGGATTGAAGATGAAATTACTATAGCTATCCTATAAAAATAGTGATTTATATTATAGCTCCGAAATATAGGGTATGATTAGAGATACCTAACTGCTTCTGTGCTTTTTGACTTTCACTTATACATTTGGCTTTTGCCCTATCCAAACGCGCCTTAAAAACCTCAATAATATATGAGCCATAGAGGCATAGATGAGTTCCACTTCCATACTTGCACTAAAGTCTAAAACTGATAATATATCAACACCTCACTACACACTTCACCGGGAATCTATTCGAAAAATGATCGTTGCCGCCGTTCGCCGCCCTTATCTCCGGCTGCTTCTGCCCATAGCAGCACTGCTACTCTTATCGCCGCCGCCGCTCTTCGCTCATTCTGATGCTTCGTCAATCCTATCTAGATTCCAGGAATACCTCAGAATCAATACTTCACATCCCAATCCCCGCTACTACGAAGCCGCCGATTTCATCGCCGCCCAAGCCAAATCCCTCTCCCTCGATACGCAGATTCTCGAGTTCGCCAAGGGGAAGCCGCTGCTGCTCCTTAAGTGGACCGGGAGAGACCCTTCCCTCCCTTCCATTCTCCTCAATTCCCACACCGACGTCGTGCCGTCTGAGCAAAGTAAATGGAACCATCCCCCGTTTCAGGCGCACCTCGACCCTTCCTCTGGCCACATCTACGCCCGTGGCTCTCAGGACATGAAGTGCGTCGGCCTTCAGTACCTGGAGGCCATTCGGAAGCTCCAGGATTCTGGATTCCGCCCCCTGCGCACCGTGTACTTATCATTTGTTCCGGATGAAGAAATTGGAGGGCACGATGGCGCCGAGAAGCTCGCAAATTCGGATGTCTTCAAGAGCATGAATGTAGGGGTGTTGTTGGACGAGGGATTGGCGTCGCCTAATGAGAATTACCGGTTGTTCTATGCGGAGCGATGCCCGCAGTGGCTGTGATTAAGGCTTCTGGAGCGCCTGGGCATGGGGCTAAGCTGTATGATAACACTGCTATGGAGAATTTAATTAAGAGCATTGAGAGCATTGTGAGATTCAGGGCAACTCAGTTTGATTTGGTGAAGGCTGGACTCAAGGCTGAAGGAGAGATTACTTCTGTTAACATGGTGTTCCTGAAAGCTGGGACGCCGACGCCTACGGTCAGTGGAATCCGTTTGCTGTTGGATAATTAATTTTGTTAATGAATAGTTCTTGCTGCTTGTGCAACTTCAAGTTTTTGTTACTGATTTCGGATTAGAAGCTATTCTGCCATAATAAGCTGATCAAGAAGTCTATATTTGCCATGATTTCTGCATCAAGGTTCTTAAAAGTTTTGGTGAGGCAAAACCTGCATTTTATGTTTTCTCTTTCTATGAAATATGTTTGATACTTTTTGTTTTTGATTAATTTTCATTTTATCCTGCGCTTACTTACCTTTATACTATGCACATTAAGTAGGCTAGCTAGTCATGCATGGACGGGAAAAGTGTAAACCGAAACTTCTTGCGGTGGTTTTTTTATATTCTTTGTCTTTACTCTGGAACACGTGCTTCCAGTTTCATCCATTGAGTTGTCATGTGAAAACCTTGACAGACATTCTTGAAAAGGATTTCTAATACTGGAATAATCAGGTTAACTCCTTGATTTACAGTATTCATCAACCTTCTCTGTGTGTCGAAGCATTTATATTTTGTTTACACTTGGGGTCATTTGATACTCTACCTTCAATATAAAATCCATCACAATTACTGAACATGCTGCTGTATTTTCCCATCACCCCTTTATTTTGTTTAGTGACGACTGATGAAATTGAATCATTTGAATGAATGCATGCAAACTTTCATTTCCTGCTGTTTTAAACTGGATTGCAGGGGTTCGTCATGAATTTGCAACCATCAGAAGCTCACGCAGGATTTGATATTCGGGTACCACCAACTGCAGACCTGGCTTCTCTGGAGAGAAGAATTGAAGAGGAGTGGGCTCCTGCTAATAGAAATATGACTTTTGAGGTATGGAAATATGCTGACTGCTGCTGAGGAGAAATAAACATTATGGTTCTTTTGTGAATTTCAGGATTGTGGTGGTGCATGTTTTTATGCATTGTGTTTCTTTACGTTTCGAATTTACTTCTTGAAGTTGACAATTTGACATCACCGACTGCCTTCTATGTTTAAATACATGCTAGACGTTCTTAAATAAATTCCTCTTAACATCTTGGTTTGTTACCTATGATAAACACACATCTTGTATGTTAGTGAAAATGTGAAATCTCCATGCAACAAGGTTTGATATTTAGAGATTATCATTTTAACTAATATAGAAATTGTTATTGTAGAAATGTGAAATTATGAACATAACCTGTGATGCTCGGACTCGCCTAAATGGCCGGAGTACCGGTGTCCGCCGGACACGACACGGATTCCGGTACGGGATCCGTGGCGGGTGCTTCAGGCGGCGGAGCGGACACGGCAGTTTTGATTTTTTTTTTTATCCCCCTCCACTTCTAAAAAGCTTCGAAGAAGAAGGCTGAAGAAGATGGAGAAGATTATACTTACCAGGAAGGGGGAACGGCGCCGGGCGGGGAACGCGCAGACGGCGCCGGCCGGGGAACCGCAGCGAAGAGGAGGCGGAAGAACGAAGGGAAGAAGATAGACGAAAGGAAGAGATACGACAGAAAGGAGATGAACAGTATTGGATTTGGGAAAAGCTGTAAAACAGCTGTAATTAATGTAATTAATTGCCACTTTTTTTTTAACAGTCAATGATACTTTTTATTTTAAATTAAGCAAAAGAATTTTCCCTCCTAAACCCAAAATGTAAATTGTTCGGCCCAAAAAACAAGAATTTTATTAACTTTTTAACTTTGCCCCAAGATTTTAAAAGAATTTTAAAATCTAAACAAGAATTTAACAGTATTCCAAATCTAAATTTAGTTTGCCCCCAAACTTGTCATGGATTGGTGCATATAAATATATATATAAAAATACTTTCCGCCGTGTCCCCGCACCCGTGTCCTAATTCTGGATCCTTTTTTGCCGTGTCCCCGTATCCTGTTTTTTAAAATAATAAGTGTCCGCTACATATCCCCGCACCCGTGTCGGACACCCGTACCCGAGTCCGAGCAACATAGAACATAACTTGGTTATTGGTTCACCATCTATGTAACAAATATGTTGATTTTCCCATTCTAATCTATCACCAATATTCTAAATTTATGCTATAAATTTCTGGCTGGGACAGTTTAAGCAGAAAACACCTATATATGACAAATTTGGGAAGCCAGCAGTTACAGCTATTGATAGTTCAAATCCTTGGTGGGCTTTGCTAGAAGAGGCAATAAAAGAAGCTGGTGGGAAAGTCGGGAAACCAGAGATTTTTCCTGCTTCTACTGATGCTCGCCATTTTAGAGATCTTGGCTTGCCAGCTATTGGCTTTTCCCCAATGGCAAACACTCCCATTTTACTTCATGACCACAATGAGGTGACACTTTCTCCTTTCATCTGTTTGAGGCTTTGTTAAGTTTGGTTTTAAAAATGTGTAGTATAGCTGTTTTAAATAAAAGAAATACAGTATTATGGCTAATGTATTTTGCATTTAAGAAAACTATGTTAATTTGTGACAGTTACTCTTTACCTTGTGTGTGTTCTATTTTGAATAAAATCGTAAAGTATCATTTGTAAGCTTTACGCCTTCATGTTCATCTTCTCACTCTACCCATGCACACTGGAGATAAGCTTAAATTACTTGTCAACATTTGTGCTTAAGATTGCACGTGCTGTATAAACTTGATTGCATAATTAAAGGAGTATGCACTAAATTTTTAATCTTTCATGCAGTTTCTGAACAAAGACGAGTATTTGAAAGGAATTGACATCTATGAGTCAGTAATCAAAGCATATTCATCTTATGTTGGTTCAACGACTGACGAAGAGTCTAGAGCGGAGTTGTAAGTATGCAGCTTGCCTTCTTTTACTTAATGAAGTATGAGCACTGTGTGTCTTTATCTGTTAAACCTCCATTTTGTTTAGTTTTGATTTTTGAACAGCTGCTTTTCTGCCTTGCAAAAAAAAGTAAACCTCTTGGCATGGCAATTATGCGTGCATTAACATGTAATAAATCCTTTGTGTTAGCTAGAAGTGTGCAACTAAACATCTTCATAAGATTTTACAGAATTAGTATCAATAGATGCTACATCTGCAAAGACAGAATCTCAACCCAATCGTTGGTAGCCAATATTCTATGCACATGCTGTTATTAATGAATGTGTGAATGATTGAAAGAATTGTGTTCTATGTATCGTCGTTACAAAATAGTTTATCTATGACAGTCAATTCCGTGTTCTATATATCTCAAAAGTCTATTTTACTTTGAAACCTGGCTGAGTTACCATTTGAAACACTACAAATTTGGACTCTCCTCTCTCCTCTTATAATTTCTTTTCCTTTTCTGTTGTCTTTTCAATATAGACAAATCATGTTTCCTGATTCCTCATTTCTCTTGAAAAAGTTTAAAATGCACCTACTTGAAGTTGTAAATGTCGTAGGTGCTAATTTCTAAGTTGACGGTACAAATGATATATGACTGAAATCCCTTCTTGAAACTCTTCTGCGCGTAATTGACCATACATGCATGGATATAGCAAAAGCATTAAAAAACTGCTTTTTGATACTCAGACCACATCTGTAATTGACCAATTTTCTTTAGAAACAATTGAGTTCATTAAAAAAAAAAAATGTATTTTGTGTTTTATTGCGCACCATGTATCATTAATTTGATCACAATAAAGTCCTTTATCGGGTGATAAATTGGTCTCGCTTGGCTTCCTGCAGATGAGGTTATGAGATTAATGATACCAGAGACAACCACTGTGTTTATGTGGTGTATGATCTCCAGGGTGTTGTATGATACATGGGTTTTCTTTCTCAAAAGAACTGCTGTATTGATTACTCTTCCCTTGAATTAAATGTAGCTATTTTGTAGTCAAAGACTTGAGATTTGGCAACACTTCCATTTCTTACTTGAATCATCTAGTCGTGGTTGTGGTCGGGCCCGAGGTCAGAGACCTCGTGGTCGTGGATATAGGCGAAGCTGAGGGAGAAGTCATAATCGCAATAATGTTTATATTATGCCTACAGCATATACACATGATCAGAATCATGGTAACACCAGAGGTGATGTCCAGAAACATAATAATCATGAAGCACAAAAATTGTCGTACAAGAAAGCATTGGGTGAAGCTCTATCAAGACTCCAGAGGGAGAAAGGAAAAGGGGTTGAAACAAACCATGTTGTTCAATGGAGTCTTGAAACAAACTCTTTTCCTTTGAACAACATGGTTTGTTTCAACCCTTTTCCTTTCTCCCTCTGGGAGTCTTGATAAAGTTTCACCCAATGCTCTCTTGTACACCAATTTTTGGACCGGTGCCCTTTTAGACCACATCTATGGCATTTTGCTTCATCATCATTATGTTTCTGGACATTACCTCTGGCGTTGCCATGATTCTGATCACGTGTGTAGGTCGTAGACCTAATATAAACATTATTGCGGTTATGACTTCTCCCTCGGCCTCGGCTATATCCATAACCAAGAGGTCTCTAACCTGGGCTCCGACCACGATTATGTTGATGATTTCTTTGATGATAATGTGTAATGTTTTTATTACGCTTTAAACTTTTGTATTTTTTATCGACTTTTGTATTTGTGCTATATTATTATCTCTGTATTGTGATATCTCATTTATCTTGTTTCAATATTAATGATATTTTGTTTTAATGCCAACAAAATCAGAATTTTAAAAGTGATAATATATGTCTTATTGATAATGCTTCAACACATATGATGCTAAAAGACATAAGGTATTTTTTCAATTTAAAAATGGACGATACAAATATGAATACAATATGTGGTAGTGCAAATATTATTCAAGGAGTTGGTTCATCTAACTTTATTTTTCCAGAGGGAACAAAATTAATTGTGAAAAATGCACTCCTCTCTCCATAGCCTCGATGAAATTTATTGAGTTTTAAAGATATTCGAGAAAATGGGTATCATCTTGAGACACCGACTTCAGAGAATGTCGAATATTTATTAATTACAGATACCACGCATGGTAAGAAATATGTATTGGAAAATTACCAGCCATGTCCTCTGGATTGTATTTGACAAAGATAAATATAACTGAAAATTACTTAGACCATAGCTCTAATATTCCCCAAATAGACCAGATGATGTATATAGAAGGGCAGAGGTCAATTGATGAATATCATTTCAAAATAGACGAAATGTCTATTGGAAGTCATATGCTTACGAGTGAATACATGATATGTCATAATCGCCTAGGCCATCATGACTCTACAATGATAAAGCGAATTATTATAAATACCCATGGTTATTCATTAAAGGAACAAAAGTTGCTGCAACATAATGATTATATATGTGTTGTTTCCCAAGAAAAATTGATTACTAAATATTCACCAACAAAAGTGGGAACTGAAAGCCCTATTCTTGAAAGAATTCATTGTGATATATGTGGACCTATAGATCCGTCATATGGATCATTTAAATATTTTATGGTGTTAATTGATGCTTTAACACGATGGTCCAATGTAACATTGTTATCATATCGCAATCATGTGTTTGCAAAATTACTTACTTAACTAATTAAATTACGAGCACTCAATTATACAATAAAAAATATTCCTTTGGACAATGCTGGTGAATATTCATCTCAAAAGTTCGATGAATATATACCACATGTCAATTAGTATAACAGTTGAGCATCTCATTGCTCATATCCATAAACATAATGGACATGTTGAATCACTTATAACACGTTTACAATTAATTACCAGACCATTATTAATGAGATCTGGATTGCCTTGACAACTTGGGGACCATACAATATTACATGCAACAAAATTGGTGTGATTAAGACCGAAAAATTATCATAAATACTCCCCTGTACGATTAATATTTGAGCATGAACCCAATATATCACATCTCATAATATTTAGTTGAGCAGTATATGTCCCGGCACCACCTCAAAGCACAATGATGGCTCCCCAACGTAGATTGAGAATATATTCGGGTATGAATCACCATCGATTATTCGATACCTTGAACCATTTATATGTGATTTATTTGCTGCGAAATTCATATATTGTAATTTTGACGATCACATTTCCCGACATTAGGGGGAGATAAAAATCGACCAAAGAAAAAGAAATCAACTGAAACACCATTAGATTTATTTGATCCTCGTACAAATAATGGTGTTAGAAGTACAAAGAATTATACATTTGCAGAATATTATAGATAAATTGTCGGAAGCATTGTGCAACTTTAAAAGAGTAACTAAATATCATATTCTAGCAGTAAATGTTCCAATTAAAATTAATATACCACCCCCAGAGGGACTAATTACATGTGCTAAAGATGAATTTACTGCATGCTTGAAGCGTGGTAGACCATCGGGTTCCAAAGATAAAAACCATTGAAAGAAAAGAGGATCACAAATCATTGAAGGTGACAAAATTACATAAAAGATTTCGGAGGAAAAAGAAGCTCTTGAAGAGTAAACAGCTCTAGAGGAGTAGGAACTTGAAAATAATGAAGTATCAATCAATTTTGTCACAAGCAGAAATGTTTGGAACCGAGATGCAATTATTATATATAATGCATTTTCATACCACATAGCACTTGACATATAAATGATGACGAAGATCACAAACCCAATTCGATTGATGAATGTCGGAAAGAAAAGATTGGGTAATATGGAAAGATGCAATCGACTCTAAATTGGATTCTCAGGCTAAAAGAAATGTCTTTGGACCAATGGTCAAAACACCAGAAAATATTAGGCCAGTGGGTTATAAATGGGTATCTGTAAGAAAAAAAAAAAAAAACGAGAAAAATGACATTGTCAAATATAAAGCGAGATTAGTCGCCCAAGAGTTCTCAGAGAGATCAGGATTTGATTATGATGAAACATATTTTCTTGTAACTGATGGAATAACATTTAGATATTTTATGAGTATCAGTCCATCTAAAAAACTTGAAATGAGATTGATTGATGTTATTATTGCATATCTATATGGAAAATATAGATACATACATCTATATCAAGGGTCCAAAGGGACTAAAAATATCATAAACATATAAATCAAATCCTAAACATATAGACTATATTCCATCAAATTACAGAAATCCCTATATGGATTGAAACAATGCAAGCGAATGTGGTATAACCGACTCAGTGACTCTTTGGTACGAAAGGGTTATACAAAAGAAAATATATGATATGATCTCTTTTCTTTTCCCAAACCCAAAATAGTCATTTTTCTATTTTTTTTACCCTATTGATCCTATACGTAATTACGTATACACATAATATTCAAAATAGTCATTTTTTTATTAATCTTGTAATTTAGCTAATTATTTTCTTAATTATATCACGTAGAATGTTTAAAATTTGATCACATGTTATATATATAACATGGAATATTAATAAAATAATAAAATAAAACTGAAATAAAATAAATTTAAAAATAATTAAAGTGAAAAGCTTTAACACAATAGTATTAAATTCCATAATTAAGTATAAATAAAATAAAAATATAAATTAATTACAATAATTATTTAAATATAAAATTAATATATAAATATCAAAATAGATTAAAATATGAATAAAATTTTTAAAATAAATTAATTAGATAACTAATAAATTCAAGAGTCAAATTAAAAAATGTGCATTAATCTTATTAGATTCGTCTTCTCTTATAGTTTTTAAATATCGAACTTTTAAATTTTTTTACTTGTATCGTACTTGAGTTATTAATAGTTTCAAATATGCATTAAATTGCATATAAGACGGGTCCATAATAAGTTTTTAAATTTGATTGTTAAATTTATCAGATATCTAATTAATTTATTTTTTACCTTTAATTCATATTTTAATCCATTTTGATATTTATACATTACCATATATAGAATTTTTTAAAGATATAAAACTTCCACTAAAGCATGTTTGTTCATTGCATTAAATCCCGTGTCATTTTCTTATGTTACACTTATTGTGAAACGGAGGGAGTATTTTATTTTAATTTAATTATCGAATTTAATATTATTATGCGAAATTGTTTAATTTAATTATTTAAGTAATTTTATTATTTCATTAATATTCCATGTTATATGTGTAGAGTGTAGTTAAATTTAAACAACCCATGTGGACATAATTAAGAAATTAATTAGCTAAAGTTATAAGATTTGTAAGAAAATGACTATTTGGATATTATGTGGAAATGTAGAGAATCAATAGGGGCAAAAAATATAAAAATGACAATTTTGGATTTGGGGAAAGAAAAAGACTATCTCATACATTTTTCCGTTATACAAATGACCTAATTTGTCTATGTATTTTCATTAAGAAAAATTGGCTGGAGTTTGTAATCATTGTAGTTTATATTGATGATCTCAATTTGATTGGAACTCCAGAGAAACTTCAGAAGGTTGTTGATGAATACCTGAAATGGAATTTGAAATTAAAGATTTTGGTAAAACCAATTCATGTCTTGGCATGCAAATTGAATATGTAAAGAATGAGACTTTTGTCCATCAATCAGCTTATATTCAAAGAATATTAAAGCGATTTTATATAGATAAAGCACATCCATTGAGTGCTCCAATGGTCGTAAAGTCACTTTATCCAAAAAAATATTTCATTTAGACCACAAGAGGAAGCTGAAGAAATTCTTGGACCAGATGTCCCATATTTAAGTGTCATAGGTGTTTTAATATCTCGCAAACTGCACTAGACCGGATATATCATTTACAGTAAATTTATTAGCGAGATTTAGTCCATCTCCTATAAAATGGGAATGGAATTAAATATATATTTCGTTATCTCCAATGAACTATTGATCTTGGGTTATTTTACCCAAATGATTTTCGATGTGAAATAACCGGCTTTGTTGATACTGGACATTTATCAGATCCACATAAAGCCAAACTGGCTATATTTTTACATACGGTGGTACTGCAATTTCATGGAGATCAATGAAGTAGACTTTGACTGCCATTTCCTCAAGTCATGCTGAAATTTTAACAATCCATGAAGCCAGTTGAGGGTCTGTATGGTTGCAATATTCGATGCACCATATATTTAAAAATTGTGGCATAGCTAATAAAGAAAAAAAATACTCCAACAATTTTATAATACAACTTGAATAGCATAATTAAAGGAAAGGTATATTAAATGAGATAGAACGAAACATATTTCATCAAATTTTTCTTCACTCACGATCTTCAGAAAAATAATGAGGTAGATGTATAGCAAATTCGTTCATGCAATAATCTTACAGATTTGGTTACTAAGACACTTCCAACAGAAACTTTCGAGAAATTGGTAAAGAAGATTGAGATGCACCAGTTGAAGAATCTCAATTAATGTTCAAATCAGGGGAGAGCAATTTACAAGAGCATTGTACTTTTTTTTTCATTCATTAGGATTTTTTCCCATAAGATTTTTTATCCTAGTAAGTAGTAAGGCTTTAATAATACATATTCTATGTATAGAAGACATTCAAAGAGGAGTGTTTATACATGTATTGATGTGTGGATGTCCCAATTGTTATAATAGTCAAGCACGTGTAATTAGACACTACGAGTAATTAGACTTTTGTGGATTTGATTAGTCATAGAAGCTAGAGGTGGCATTACTTTCTATAAATACATAGGCAATAAGGGAACAATTCTTCTAGTATTTTACTCGTTCACTCTCTCTCTCTCTCCCTACTACTCTATTTCCAATCCATCTCATCTTCTCTCTGTGTTCCCATTACACATCACATCACCATTCACATACATAGTCTATACTGGAGTATTATAGAATCAGTACACATATTTACATAGCCTCATACAGGATAACAAACTAAATATACATATATAAATAAATCTAATTAAGCTGCTAGGCATATATTTTACAACACGAACTTCCTTATAAACAATAGTTACTCCTTTATTTTTTTAAACTTTACATTTCTCATTTGCACGTATGTCAATGCACATTTTCAACGACTAATAATTCAAATTCGGTACAAGTAAAAATTCTAAAAATTTGATATTTAAAAACTATAAAATGAGACGAATCCAACAAGATCTCACTTGGTTATATTTTGTCTTCTATAGCAAAAATAGAAATCAAAGTGCTACAATGAACGGTAAAAAAGTCAAAACGGTAAGATTTAAAAAAAACTAAAAAAACGGAGGGAGTATTTGTAATATATGGTGCATCGTCATGACCGAAATTGCAAAGTAGCAGCTTTAATCCTTTCGGACTTTTCACCATAACCACTAGTTGCTATTAACATTGTGTCATCATACAAGAGTTTTCAAAACAAGAAGCAACCAAGTGGCATTTATTCCAAGTGATTAGAGTTGGCCAAATATCTAATCAGGAAGGGTTAAATGTCCCTGGGTCAGTTGAGAATACATGATTTAATCAATGGACAAAGGATATCAATCTCAAGAAATAAGAATCACAATTTGCCAGGTGCTGGCAGCATTTGAAAATTTTCTTGTTGGAAAGCAATAAAATGGTCAGCTTATGTGATCTGAAACGCCAACTTGCACTTCAGGCAACATGTGGTTTTCACTAGAAATTCTACCTATTCTTTGAGGAGGCCACACAACATGTGTAATTCGCCCGGATATCAACCCCAGAGGAATCTGCCATTTTGTAGAAAACTTGAAGTCAATGAAGATGCCAATATACCAGGAAAAGCTTTACATTGCAGAGGAAACACTAAACATCTCAAGCAATCATGTTAGCTCTAACTCCAAGAAAACTAAACTTCAATAAACTTATGCCATGCTGTGTCTAAATTCGATCTTCTACATTGCCTATATGATGGACTATAGAGTGAAGGGACTGATGAAAAAATAAAAGCAATTGATTCTAATCCACCTTCAACAATCGCTTACAAAATTGAGACTTGAATTTGGTAAACCTAAAGTCATGTACCAAGAAAAGACCAAATACCCAAACAGAAGGTTTTCTCCAAAATTGTACACCAAACTAATAATTGATCCATTAACTGACATTACTATAAAATCATCATCAAACATATTGAATTTTAATGCATCTATAACTTCAACATTTTCTTCAAAATTGTTCACATGAGCTAAAAAAACATCAACAAGCATCTTGGATTTAATGCATCTATAACTTCAACATTTGCACATTACCGGGCCAAGTGATCTGGAATCTAAGCTACAAGATACATTGTCTCCGACAACCCAACAATGCCCTTCAGGGACCCTCAAGGTGTCTAATGAATGAAGGTGGATCCAGTCACCTGGCAAGGCAGCAATTCTCTTCACGTTTTTCTCCTTATAATTAACTGGAGAACTGCAAAAGATGTGTACAGGTCGTTAGGTCAGTGCAATTCAATAATTTTGATGATGATGTGGTTTTCAAGGTGCATATATACGAATCAATAAAAGGAATTACAATATCCACTTCACTAGCAATGTGAGTCTATAATTCATATTCTAGCACGTTTCTAACTCAACTTAAAACATATATATATATATATATATATCGCTTCCTTGTACTAGGGAATTGCCAAGTTGACAGGATTTTCTACATGAGACATGATCCAGTTTGTGCTGAACCACACATTCTACATAGAGCTACAATGAAATATAATACAGCTTTGGAAAAATTCCACACAGATCAAAAGAAAGGGTCATGGCGAAATACTTAAAAAGGGGAGTGATACCATTATATGCACATTTTACTCAAATGAGTCAAATCACATTAAAAGGGACAAACAACCCAACTTTCGCCTAATATTCTTCAGCTACATCATCTTTCATAACCATGACAGGTAAACTATGGCTCAGAATTACACACAATAGCTGTAGTTTTAAACACAACAAAAACTACAGATTGATAACAAAATAAGATCAATAATCAATGTTCCATTACCTTAAAAAAAGAAAAAGAAAAATGGGGGTTGAGCACACATGGGGAGGATACACAAAGCAATCCCCATGTGAACAACACATTGAAATGCAGAGTTAACAAAACACAATCCATAAGTGAGTGTACTTGCTATCATTGCTTCATAGTTGAATCTCGAAGCAGTATCAGATACTTATGACATCACCACCTTAAACTTTATCCACGATGATAAGTTCAATTTTGTTGATAGAGCTAGGTTGAGCTTTATTCTGGCTATTTATTGCATGCTTGAACTTAAGTTTCCTAGATTGTTTCAAGCATCCATAGAAATTCATCCCATAGGGCAGGATAAAAAGGCTTAGCTAATGATGACCCAAATTCAGGCTAAGTAGCATAACAGCCAGTTAATAATTAAAGTAACCTAAAGCATAGAAAGGAATTAATAATACAAAGACAAATAGGTTATGCAAATGTGCTTAATTGTAACTCAAAAAGCGATACCAATAAGCATAAAAACTAAACAGTTGGAAGAAAACCGTAAAAAGAATAGGAAATTTCTAAAACCAAAAAGTAAGAGTACAATTGCAACTAAAAATAGCAACGCAATTCATTGGAAAATCACCTGAAAACCACAACGTCACCACGTGAGAACTTATACTTCTTTAGGCAAGATTTTTCCACTAGTACATAGTCATCTGCAACCGAAAAGTCCAATCAATGAAAATTCAGAAAAAGCTGGGGTTATTCAGAAGCGGGGGAGATATTTGAAAAATACGAGCGATCTTAACCTAATACAAAGCCAGAAGAATTGCTTGTGTGGGGATTCAAAGTAGGAGACATGGATGAGCCACGAACGGCCATAACAGCGGCGTAACGGTCAGATATTGTGAGGCATATGAGACCTGCAGTTAGAGATTTCTTGGCGAAATTCCACAGGAAACCCTGAGAAGCCATAAATGCATCCAGCGATTGAAGATCCCAGGGTTTATAGTCCACTCCTGCACAAAAGGAGCAGGGCGTCGCCGCCCAAGAGAAGGGTTTTCATGGCGACGATAAGGAGAAGCTGAGTATGCTTGGCGAATTCCCAAATATGCTATAATTACAAGGACGTCCTCCAATTAACAATCCAACTGCAGGTTCATCCATTCACTCTTTTGTTTAAATTACACATAGTAGTTGTTGAATCAGGTTTTTTTTTTTTTTTTTTTTTTTTTTTTTTGGCGTAGCAGTAGCAGTTGTTGGATCAGGTTGATTCTCTCTCTCTCTTGTATTTTTTTTCATTTTTTATTTTTTCTTTTTAACATCTTTATTTTTACGCAGCATACAATTTAATATATATTTTTAATCAGTAATAATTTAAATTACATCAAGTAAAAAATATAAAATGATCAAATACAATTGGTTTGAGTAATATGAGGCTTTGTCAACTTAAAAATAGATTTTGAGTTCGAATTTTTGTGTATGCATAATTCTGTTTTAGGGGAGACAATAATTCCTTGTCCACAAAATTTTCAAGAGATTAGTTATGAATCCAACGTGGCATGGGATACTTGGCATATGCAAAAAATAAAAGGTATAAAATGTTAATATTAAAAAACTACGCAATTATATCAATCCAACAACATCTAACTTTATTATGTTTTATGTTATATAATTATGCTAAAATCATGAATCAAAATTGCTTAATAAAAAATACTATCAACTATGCAAATGATAAAAGTAAAAGAAAATAGAGGGAGTGCAATGATAAAAATGATACCGAGTATTATTACTTTGAAATCGATAAATATATAAGTATGGAATTAGGTAGATGAATGAGATACATTAAATATTTGGAAACATTCTATTAATACCAAATTTATAAAATTCATTAATGGATAAATATTACAAATATTTTTTAGCTGAATTAAACATTACAAATATTAAAACAACTATTTATAATTAGATAAAATTTAAATTTTAAAAGAATATATATTTTAGATAAGGAATGTGGTTCAAATTAATGTTTATAATAGCTGTTTGTAAAATAATTAATTATTAAATAGATATAAATTAGTACATTACTATAAAAATATATACTAAAAAAATTGATTAAATTAAGCCATTAATGTGAGTGAATCGAGACTTTAGTCGTTTAAGCAAGATATCAGATTCTAACTTTGTGTATGCAAAAAATTGCTTAGGTATCCCATGCGAGCCCTACGTATGCAAAAAAATTAATAACAAAGTAAATAGTAATTTATTAATTTATAATGTTTAAATAATGTCATTTAAATTAATTTTATTGGGAAGGAATATTGACCTAGTGGTCATGTTCTTTGATTTCCAATCTTATAGTTTGAGTTCAATTTCCACCGCCGACATCCCTCCGCTTTATCACACTTTGAGGATGCTTGGGAGTCAGCTGATTTGTTAGCAGATAGCAGATTTGGAGAGAGAACTATGAGATAATATGCTGTTTCAATCCGCTATATGCCTGTGAATATGCTGACATCCAAACATGATCTTTATAAGTTGTGTGATTTGGACTCCACACACCTTTATCAACACATTAGTATCATCAATGTTAAAAAAATTAATAATGTCATTCAAATATCATATTAGTTGTAGCAAATATATTTAGGAGCATATAGCGGATTCAATCAGCATATTCTCTTACCATTTTCTCCAAATCTACTATCTGCAAGCGAAACTGCTGATTCCCAAATATTGTCGCATCCACATTAGTTACACAACCCATCACCCCAATTTATCCATTTTACAAACTAACCCAAATCTGTATAAAATACCTGCACTTCCCCGTATGAACTTTTTAAATTTGGAATGAACTGTAAAGTCTGTAACTGATTTCTTTAAATTTAAATTTATTGATTTTGCATTTTAATAGTACTAATGATTTCCATCTTTAATCGATTTGCTCTTCTTTATCTTCTATTCCCATTTCCCAATTCCCAAGTGCGGTGTGCTGTCAGCAGAACCCCAAAACTCTCCAATGGCTGCCGCCCCGCTCATTAACATAGGTATCGTCGGCTGTGCTGACATTGCTCGGAAAATCTCCCGCGCCATAGCCCTCTCCCCCAACTCCACTCTCTCCGCCGTCGGCAGCCGATCCCCCGATAAAGCCGCCAAATTTGCAGCCGACAACTGTCTGCCCGATTCCACCAAGATACACCCCTCCTACGAAGCTGTATTGGACGACCCCAATGTCGACGCCGTCTACATGCCCTTACCCACGTCTCTGCACATCAAGTGGGCGGTTGCCGCCGCCGAGAAGAAGAAGCACCTCCTCCTGGAGAAGCCCCTTGGCCTCAATGTCAATGAGGTCGATACCATTCTCCAGGCCTGCCAATCCAATGGTGTCCAAATCATGGATGGAACCATGTGGATGCACAATCCCCGGACCAGGAAGATGCGCGAATTCCTATCCGATTCTTCCGCTTTCGGACGCCTTAAATCTGTATGTGATTATCAATATCATCGATGTGATTGCTTCAATTTTGGGATTCAATCGGTCAATTTTAGTCATTCACTTGTTTCTCTGCAGGTGCACTCCTGTTTTACCTTTTTCGCGGATGAGGATTATTTGAGGAACAATATCCGCGTGAAGCCCGATCTCGATGCCCTAGGCGCGCTCGGCGACGCCGGGTGGTATTGCACGAGATCGATCTTATGGGCGGTGGATTTCGAGCTTCCCAAAACGGTGCTGGCACTGGGCAACACGGTTTTCAACAATGCAGGAGTCATTCTAAGCTGCAGCGCTTCGCTGCAATGGGAGGACGGCAAGGTTGCGACTTTCCATTGCTCTTTCCTTGCGAACTTGACCATGAACTTGACTGTGATAGGAACAAACGGCACCCTGCATCTTCAGGATTTTATAATACCTTTTGAGGAGACAAAGGCGTCGTTTTCCAAGTCTGTGGAGCCTCAATTTAATGATCTTGTGACTGGATGGGCACACGGCCCAACTATAGAGACTGTTGAGACAGAGGTTCCGCAGGAAGCTCTGATGGTGACAGAGTTCTCTAGGCTTGTACAGAGTATCAAATATGAAGGCGCCAAGCCGGAGGAGAAGTGGCCGACGATTAGCAGGAAGACACACCTTATTCTGGATGCAGTGAGGGCATCAATAGCAAAAGGATATGAGGCTGTCGAAATCCAAGGATAAGAAGGTATGGAAATGGTTTGTTCTTTTTTTCTTGTTTTGGGATTGATTTTGTGGCAAATAAGTTAAGTCCCATGTGTGAATTGCTTCTGAGAAAGTTATCTACCCAACATTCTACTCAATTTAACATGAGAAGGGTGTGATCTGATGAAAAAAAGTTGAAAAGATTTATGAATAATGAGAATGCAACATTGTTGATCTAATATTGATAGAGTACACATGAATACAAGTAGAGTACACATGAATATACTGTATTATTTAAGTGAATGCTCCTCTTGGTTGTTGAGGAAAGGGAATGATCCTCCGAAGCTTTAGTTTACGTAGTTTAGTTTTAATTGCCAATAAAAATGAATAATGCATAATCAAACTCAAATGTAATTTGATTCTGTCGTCTCTACTGACACGACAAAGTTGTGATAAATTTCAGCATCTGGGGAAATCTGGAGGTGGAGGAAGCCTCGTAGCATTTGGTCCATTTACATCTTTGGTAATGAACACCATCGCCATTCCCCAGCTTATATGCCTCTCAAATTGGCAGTGCATCAACCACACCCCTACAAGTACAAGAATATCTTTCATTCATTGACGACAATGGATGAAGGATGCAGTTTAGAGAACATTTTATGGAAAATAGTTGTTACATGGATTGTTTGCTTTGAATCTGATGGCAGTCCAGCCATCCCTTGGGACTGCAGTGGTGTTCATCAATGGAGGATCCTCAAGGGTGTAGTTCAAAGGATCCCTGCTTCTGTTGAACTTTCCGAAACCCAGATCACACCGCGTAGAAGCTTTGTCTGTGCAAGTGCATTGGGTGGTCAGACTGTTGCCACTGTTCCTGTTACCTGCCATTGCTAGGAGTCCATAGATCCCGTGGGATGATTTCTGTAGTGTAGTTGTACGGAAAACGTGGCCTTTTCGGGAAATTAGTGTTGTTTACACTCGCCAGAAGATGGGTCCCCAAATGGTCCAACAGCTGCTATTGACACAAGGTCTGGTGTTGATGGACACTACAGAAAAACATATTTTATCTATAGTTTTGGGCACATCGATTGGATGTCTTTTGGCTGGCTAAGCTCCTGAGTTTTCGTGTGGAATTGTAGGAGGTCAGGTGTCGTTGTAGTCGGGAAGGATGGCATGATCGGGGAGGGGGGAGGAGTATATATAGGAGCATGTTTGACAATTAGCTGTTAGCTGTTAACACATATGCGAGTAATAAATTAGTCACAATTAGCTGTTTGACAATTTTTATGCCAACTTTTTGCGAGCTGAAATCCAAAAATGCTACTATTTACAACGGTTTAAAAACGAACTGATTTAACATCGTTTTAAATTATTTTTTCTTTTTAAATAAACTATTTTATCTCATTTTGTGAGACAAATTAGCTGATTGAATTTAGCTGTTTTGCCAAATAGAACCATAGTTGCCGCTGTATTGGACGATGGCGGTTGTGGTAGTGTTGTAAAATGTACTACCGGCGGTTAAGTAGGCCGTGGCCGCGAGGTAGTAGTGGCCAGGGGCTGGCTGGTTCGCCTCCAGCAGGCAATTGATAGTCTGGCCGGGAGAGATGGCGAGGCAGGTGGAGTGAGGAGCTTGGTGTAGGCACTAACAGAGCTGACAACAACGGTGAGGATATATGGTTGGCGATGCAAACGAACACGATGGTGTTCATTGCTGCATTCACTATTCGGGGAAGATATTGCTCGCCGGAATCCACCGTCAGACGACATGTACCCGCATTAGGAAGCGCACACAATGTGAAATCATTCCAACAACTTCAATAATCTTTTTTTGGTACATGAGGCCGGACACTAGGCCGAACCCGGTTAATCTTTTGATGCAAGTTTGTTTGTTTGTTTGTTTGTTTTTTTTTTTTTTTGATTTTTTTGATTTTTGTTTTTTTTAATATCACAAATTTTCTTGGGGTTCTTTTACCTAAAAGAAAGTAAACTATATGGTTATTACATCCTAGGACTTTTTCCATAACTCGTAGTAAATTTTAAAGTCAAGAGTATATGCAGCTAATTTAAATACTACTCCCTCCGTTTCTAATTAAATGTTACGTGTTGACTTTTTTTACTGTTCATTGTAGTACTTTGACTTCTATTTTTGTTATAGTTATAAAAGACAAAATATAGCCAAGTGAGATCTTATTTGATTCATCTCATCTTCTAGTTTTTAAATATCAAATTTTAAGAATTTTGACTTATACCGAATTTGAGTTATTAATCGTTGAAAATGTGCGTTGGCATACGTGCAAATGAGAAGTGTAACATTTAAAAAGAAACGGAGGGAGTATTTGGCGATAGAAAGAAGAGAACAAGTCAAGATTACATAATATAGGGGCCAAGTGGGCAACCAACTCATGGGGATCAATATCAAAGTTTGGTCAATCTCCTCGAAATATTTGTTGCTCTTATTAAAATACAATCAGGAAAAATGATTGCCATGCAATAAAGGAGGAGAATAAAATATGAATCATATCTAATTGGTCAATTATTTGCTCAATAATAGTATATCACTTTAATTTGTGGCTTTATCGTGACCTTTCTTTTCTTCTAGGGCACCATTTGAAAATATATATATACAATTTTTTTACAATAAAAAAATTAATACTACAGTACCATTAATTTAACTATCCATTGCCAATTGTTCCCAAAAAAAAAACTATCCATTTGCCAAGAAAATTTCATCAAGGAATAAAAATATAAAATGTATTCGCGTCAAATATGTATACATAACATATTGAGTCCAGGTAGTTGAACCTACACTGCATGGATGATCTACACATTAAATACTTGAGTATCCTTTTCAACGTGGAAAAATAAATTGTGCAAAAGAAAGCAAAAGTATTATTATTATTATTATTATTATTATTATTATTATTATCATCATCATCATCATCATCATCATCATCATCATCATCATCATCATCATCATCATCATCATCATCATCATCATCATCATCATCATCATCATCATTTTTTGTTTTATATTATTATTGGAAAAAAATTAATAGGTCCGTTTTCTTTTCCAAAAATTCAAATCAATCTTTTTATTTTATTTTATTACCAAAACAGTCCGCTACAAATGCTAATATATCCAAATCAGTCCATTTTTCACTAATGATGCCCTAATTGCTGACGTGACAATGATTTAAATTTAAACCTGACACGTGGACATAATATTAGTCATTTTTCTTTTATCTTTTGCCACTTAGTCCTAAAATTTTGTTTTGTTCCATTTAGTCATCTACCAAAATCAATCATTTTTATATTAATTGGCCTTCAACCTTTCAAATTATTTCATTTCAGGCCCTTTATATTTTTTTTATTATTATTCCATTTATCAAATAAATGCCCAACATACTTCCGTAAATAAAATTACACACTGAACCTCATACATTGGGTTTCACCACCTTGTTACTGGTCTCCCAAGCTCAGGGATATCACAGACTCCGTCCAACCACCCGACCGCAACCGATGGTTCATTAGCTCTGGTTTCCTTCATTAACAATCAGCATAATTCTACTTTGTTTCCTATCTTAGGACGTAGCAAGGTTTGAGTAAATGATTTAATTTTAATTTTTGGAAGTTTATGGATACATAAAGCCTTGATTTTATTGAAAAAATACTAAAAATATTATTCAAATATTATTAAAAATATTAAAAAATACCCAGAATTTTATTATCCAGGCTTCCTGCTTCCATAACCTTCAAAAAAGTAAAATTAAATAATTTACCCAAAAGTTAAAATTAAATCATTTACTCAAACATTGCTACATCCTAAGGTAGGAAACAAAGTATGAGTGGACTGATTGTTACTGAAGGAAACCATAACCAATGAACAATCGGTTGCGGTCCGGTGGTTGGAGGGAATCTGTGAAATCCCGAAGCTTGGAAGACCAGTAACAAGGTAGTTAAACCAATGTATGAGGTTTGATATTTAATTTTATTTACGGAAGTATGTTGGACATTTATTTGATAAATGGACTAATAATAATAAAATTTAAAGGGTCTGAAATGAAATAATTTGAAATGTTGGAGGCCAATTAATATAAAAATGACTGATTTTGGTAGACGACTAAATGGAACAAAACAAAAGTTTAGGACTGAATTAGCAAAAGATAAAAGAAAAAGGACTAATATTATGTCCACGTGTCAGGTTTAAATTTAAACCATTGACACATCAGCAATTAGGGCATCATTAGTGAAAAATGGACTGATTTGGACATAATTATTATTTGTACCGGACTGTTTTGGTAATAAAATAAAAAGTGGATTGATTTGGAAATTTGGAAAAGAAAATGAACCTATTTAACCTTTTTTCCTATTATTATTATTATTATTATTATTATTATTATTATTATTATTATTATTATTATTATTATTATTATTATTATTATTAAATATAATAATCAAACAAGCCTCTTCCACCTGCAGAATCTAACTTCAATTAATCACACACTGCACACAGACAGACATCTTTACATGTTGTTGGGGCCACGAAAAATAGTGGGCCGCGAGAAAAAGAATTGGGCCATAAAAACATGGGCCGAGAGAAATAGTTTGAAGAAAGTATACTCAGAATCAATAGGGCCGAACAGTCCAAGAGACCAAATGAAAGAACGCTCCGAGAGGCAGGAGATTTCGGCCGAAATGGGACCAAGGCGGCCGAAACCAAATCAACCGATAAGAAGGAGACAGAATTCGGCTTAAAGGAATCGGCCGGAGAGCGGTTATTTCAGCTCCGGCTATAAATAGGGGATGCCATGCACAGAGTCAAGAGAGATCAATCCAACCCCCAAATTCCTTTATCAAATTTACTTCTTTGTATCTTTACTGCTTTCTTTACAGCTTTCCTTTACAGTTTTTCCTAGACTCTAGTTTAGCTTGTAGCGGTTACTTCCAAATCCACCGTTGTTCCTTAACAACCGGTAGTTTGGTTCTAGTTTTTCCGGTGAATTCGCCGTTGTTTCTGAACAACAGGTAGATTCTCTATTGTATCTTGTTGCCATTCAAATTCTAAGGGATATTCAGTCAAGTTTGGGCGTAATTAGTCAAGTTTGGGCGCATTATTGTTAATCCGGACCCGTAACCGGTTTGATCATTTTCCGGTAGCCTCCCTTGAGGAGAAAAAGATCCTTTGGCTCGATCACCAGCCAAACAGTGGCACGCCCATTGGGACCAGAAATGGCATTTGAACAAGCAACTCCAGCGGTTAACACGACGGCGAGGACTGATTTGCCGCCGATTCAGGAAGAACGCACAACAGAAAATGGAGAATTTCCCCCAGGATTCCCCGGACCATCAAACTTCCACAATCAGGAGTTTTCGAACGACGATTTGACCCCGCGGTTCCGAGATCAGGTCCAATTTATGGTTGAAGCGGTGGTTACTAATTCGGTTCGCCAGATAGAAGGCAATATCCTGGCAGCAATGCCAGCTATGTTCAGAGCCAAATTAGCGAGGAATATGTATCCGATGGGAACGCAACACGCACAAATGGCGCAAAATCCACCACTTGCGATGCAAAATCCTCATAATTTTCAACAGCAGGCCTTTCGGCCGCTAGGAGGGCAGGGACCACGGCCTTTCGTCCCTCCGCAGCAAAGATACGATCAGCAACAGAATCAACCGCCTCAACCAGCAGTGCAACCGCCTGCTCCAGTGGTTCAACAACAATACTTACCACAGCAGCCGAATCCACCACAACTGGTTGACAGGGAATTAATTGCTGAGATAATTCGTACTCAGTTTGGAAATATCATCGGCCAGGAGAACAGGCCGATGTATAAGAAGCCTTTTCCAGACTACATTGATGAGCAGTATCCACTGCCTAGAGGAGTAAAGGTTCCAGATTTCAATACTTTCTCTGGAGAATTCGGCCGGTCTACGATCGAACATATTGGCCGATTTACAACTCAATGCACCAGAATTGCGCAAAACGATTTTCATAAGCTGATATTGTTCAGCTTATCGTTAACTGGTCCAACATTTGAGTGGTACATCAATTTACCAGCAGGATCGGTTAACACATGGGCCGAAATGGAGCGGTTATTCCATGACCGATTCTATAATACCAGTCCTGAAGTATCGGTGGTTGATTTGACATCAACCAAGCAGAAGGCGACTGAATCAGTTACTGAGTTGATTGAAAGATTTTATGCAGTGAAGGCTCAAATGAAGACAATGCTGCCGGAGCATGAATATATTCAAATCTTGAAGCAGAATCTGAAGTTTGCCATCAAGGACAGACTGATGGTTACAAGACCCAGGACTGTGGCCGAATTAACGGCCGAAGCCATAAGAATGGAGACTTATTTGGCAGAACAAGCGGCTTTCAAATCAAGCCGAAGTCAAAGTGGCAGATCGCAACCTATCCAGTCAGCTGCTTCATTTGCAGAATCTCTGGATAGATGCGAAGTCCAGGAAGAGTACAACACGGACGATATTCCTGCCTTAGCCGAAGTTGCAAGGGCTGAATTAGTCATTAAGAAGCCTATGACTTGTCCAGCACTTCGGCCAGTCAGAGGCAAAGAGAAAGAAAGAGAGGTCAGGGACGAATCTCAGAGATTTTATTCTTTCGACCTATCTCAGATGGACGAAATATTTGATTATTGCCAGAAGAACGGATTGTTGGAATTTAAAGGAAATCACCCACAGCCCACCAAAGATCAATTGGAAGCCGGATGGTGTAGATTCCACGGATCGGCTACTCATTCTACGGCGGTCTGTGGACATTTTAGGAAGCTAATCCAAAAGCATGTCGATGATGGGAAATTGAAGTTCCCGGACAAGCTTATGGCAATCGATAAGAATCCGTTCCCTGTCGCGAACATGGTGATGGTGCATCCCGATCAGAATAGGTCTGTGCACGATCGATTAGGGGAACAACCATCGTCGAGTAAAGGTTCTGTGCACGATCGGCTAGGAGATCAGCCATCGGCTCAGAAGGCAGGAGTCTGGAGACGGTTAGGATCTCCGAAGGGGAAGGAGAAGATTGCGGATGTTTTTGATCGATTAGGGAATTATGAAGTAAAGGAATGGATCAAGCAATCGGATAAACATCAGAAGGTCGAAATCGGAGATGAGAATGAGAAACCAACGTTGAAAATCATAACTAACGGTTGGGATTCAGAGATGAAGTTGACGGCTGATAAGCAGAATGGAAAGACTGTGATTCAGATCACAGTTCCTGAAGATGCTGTCACTCCCGAAATGAAGAAACTCAGAAGGCCACAAGCAAATACTCAGGTAGGCCGATGGGTTCAGAATTCCCCAGAAAAGAGACATTTCGGCCAACGCCGATTTGAGAATTCAGCTTGGAGGGCAGAAGAGAAAAAGGTTCCAAAAGGAAAGGGATCGTATCGTACTTTCAAACGAAGGATGCAACGGCTTAAAGCAGCTGGCGCTTTTGAGCAAGAGCAGTACGAAATGATGCATATGGAAGAGGACTTTCCAGACAATTGCTCGTTCTCTGAAGAAAGGATCCTCAATAGAGTATTTTTGGCTCGTTTGAAATCAGCCGAAGGGAAAGAAGAAAGGAAGCCGAAAGAAGGGCAGGATCGGCTAAAAAACAAAACCGAATTTCGGCCGAAAATAACACCGCCGAAAGCCGAAGATGAACAGCCGAAACTAAAGGAAGAGTGGAAGCCTAGACTAGTCCAAACTAGAGAATGGAAACCGAAAACGAATATCGTCCCGAATGGTGATACGCTTTCAATCGGGCAGTTCAAGTTTGACTTCGGGTCTAGTGCGAACATGGTAGGAATGACCACAACAACTGAGGAGGAGTACTGGTCTGATTCTGAACCAGCTGTGGTATTTTTTCAGAAGGAGGGAGAATATTTCGGCGATGAAGAACCCATTGTGGATTTCTGTTTCGCCAAACTTGAAGCCTTTCGGCCTGAGGCCGAAATTGAGAAGGTGGTCGAAGAAGGATATGAGACATTTGTCCCCGAAGCTCAACCAAGCACGATTTTGCCTCCAACTGCAAAGATGTCTCAGCATGTGAGACCTTTGTACGTAAAAGGTTGGGTCAATGGCAGACCGCTTAGAAGAATGTTTATTGACGGTGGAGCAACTGTCAATATCATGCCATTGTCTACATTGACGAAGATAGGCCGCTCAAAGGAAGACCTACTTCCCACAAGAATGAAAGTATTGAGTTTCGTGGGAGCTCAAACAGCGGCCGAAGGATGTATTCTAGTGGATGTAACGGTCGGGACAATCTCGATTCCGACCATGTTCTTTGTTGTAGATGCAGAAGTCCCGTATGCGGCCCTTTAAGGCCGATGCTGGATACATACATCCCGATGTTTGCCATCAACACTGCATCAAAAAGTGTGGTTCTGGAAAAAGGATGGCACAGTTGAAGAAGTGGATGGAGATCAACCTCCGTTTCCAGTCAGCTCAGCCGGCCGAATTGATGCGGTACTATACGAAGAACCCATACAACCATTCCTAGCAGTGGTAGAGGAACGGTACCCGCAGGTTGTTGAGTGTGATTCGATAGATTTGGGGTTCGAAGTCAGATATCAGGCCGACGAACGGCCAGTTGATGAAGAGAGTAAATGATGAATGCGCAACCGAAACTAGCGATCGAGTTTGAATCGGCCGAACTCGGAGATTCAAACAATAAAGCAGGATGGAGCGAACTCATGGATGCTATTCCAAAACGAACACCAGATTTCAAAGCTCAAGATCCCTTGAAAATGGTCAATGTTGGTACAGATGAGCACCCGAGGGAGATCCCATTGAGTGCAAATTTAGATCAGCAGATGACAAGCCGATTCAAGGAGGTGTTAATCGAGTTCAAGGATTGTTTCGCATGGGACTATACAGAAATGCCAGGATTGGAGCGATCGATTGTGGAGCATAGATTACCAATCAAAGAAGGGTTTAGGCCGCATAAACAGCCGGCCAGAAGGGCAGCGCCCGAAATAGTCCCAAGAATAAAAGAAGAAATAGAAAAATTGTTAGCGGCCGGATTTGTGAGGCCAGCTAAATATGTAGAGTGGTTGTCAAATATTGTTCCTGTAATAAAGAAAAATGGGAAATTAAGAGTTTGTATTGATTTCAGAAATCTTAATATAGCCACTCCTAAAGATGAGTATATGATGACTATTGTTGATTTGTTGATTGATTCGGCCGCAAAACAAGGGATGCTATCATTTATGGATGGATATTCAGGATACAACCAAATCTTTATGGCCGAAGAAGATGCCCATAAAACTGCATTTCGGTGCCCTGGAGCTATAGGAATATATGAATGGGTAGTAATGCCATTCGGGTTGAAGAATGCAGGAGCTACTTATCAAAGGGCCATGAATTATGTCTTTCATGATCTAATAGGAGAATGTGTTGAAGTATACATCGACGATGTCATGGTCAGATCCAAAGATATGGAAAGCCACTTGGACGATTTGCGTAGGGTATTCACAAGGATGAGACTACATGGAGTCAAAATGAATCCAGCCAAGTGCGCTTTTGGAGTGCAAGCATGGAATTTTCTTGGGTTCTTGGTACACAATAAAGGCATAGAAGTTGATGCGAATAAGACCAGAGCAATCCAAGAGGCCAGGCCTCCACATGATAAGAAGAGTCTGCGAAAATTCATTGGGAAGATCGGTTTCTTGAGACGATTCCTAGCAAATGCGGCCGGGAAGTCGAAACCACTGACCGATCTACCGAGGTTGAAGAAAGAGGAGGAATTCAAATGGGGAGTCGATCAGCAAAGGGCCTTTGTGCAATTGAAGCAAGCTTTGATGAATCCACCAGTGTTGGTCCCTCCAATTTTAGGCCGACCACTGAAATTATACATAGCAGCGGCCGAAGAGTCTATTGGAGCATTGTTGGCTCAAGGAGACGATGAAGGAAGAGATCGGGCGATTTACTATCTAAGCCGAATCCTTAGGGACGCCGAATTAAGGTACTCGCCGATTCATAAATTGTGTTTAAGTCTTTATCATGCATGCCAGAAGTTGGAATACTATATTCAACCACGGCAAGTAATAGTGGTAGCTTCGGTTGACATAGTAAAAATTATGATGAATGATCCAATCAGTAGCCGAAGAATGGCCAAATGGGCCATGAAGTTAAATGCGTACGATTTGAAATATCAGCCACTCAGGGCTATGAAAGGACAAGTTGTAGCCGATTTTTTGGCCAATCATGCGATGCTTCCAATATCCGATGATATCGGGGATCAAGTTCGGCCTAAAGAAATAGACGAAGTAGGGATTGTATATCTACAGCCATGGGTAATGATGTTCGATGGTTCAAAAGCCGCTTCAGGAGTTAGAGCAGGGTTAACTCTACATACACCGGAGGGCAAGATATACAAGTACTTTGTGCAGTTACCGAATTCCTATACGAATAACCAAGCCGAATACAAAGCATTGATTTCGGGATTACGACGATTAATAGAAGAAGGAGTAAGAGCTATTATAATCAGAGGAGATTCTCAAATAGTTATTCAGCAGTTATTAGGAGATTTTTCGGTCAAAAGTTCTCAACTAATCAGATTGTACGAAGAAGCAATTGGTTTGTTAGAAGAATTCGACGAGGTTTACATCGAATACATCCCAAGGGAGAAGAACGAATTAGCTAACGAATTGGCTCAACATGCAGCCAGATATCGGCTAATGCCGATAGCAGGAAATTTGGAAATACGTTTGGCCGAAACAGAAAACTTCGAATGGATAAAGAAGATAGCACAAACGTTAGAGAATCCATCCGAAGCTAATCCAGTCGAAAAGCGGAAGGCGATGGACTACGTAGTGATAGGAGGTTACTCTTCAAGCGAGCCATTGATGGAGTACTACTCAGATGTGTCGGAGAGGAAGATGCTAAAAGAGTAATGGGAGAAGTTCGTGAAGGAATATGTGGCGCACATCGCGCAGGAAAATCGATGAAGTGGAGTATTATTCGGCTGGGGTATTATTGGCCGAATATGGGGATCGATTGTGAGAAATATGCTAAAGGATGCCGCAAATGTCAGAAGCATGGGCCGATTCAAAAGTTACCGGCCGAAGAACTACATATAATGATTAAGCCGTGGCCATTTCGAGGATGGGCTATGGATATCATTGGAAAGATTCATCCCTCTTCATAAAAAAGGCATGAGTTTGTGCTAGTGGCAACAGACTATTTCACGAAATTGGCCGAAGCTCAGGCATATGTCAGTATTTCGCAAGAAGAGGTGATCGAATTTATTAATAGACAATTGATATACAGGTTTGGAATTCCACAAACGATTCTAACGGATAGAGGGACTGTATTTGTGGGAGAAAAAGTCAAGGCCTTTGCAAAAGAGTATGGGATAAAAATCGTGCATTCGTCGCCATATTATCCACAAGGGAATGGGCAGGCAGAGGCCACGAATAAGCAGTTAATAGGAATTATAAAGAAAATGATCGAAGAACAACCAATGAAGTGGCATGAGAAGTTATCCGAAGCGTTGTGGGCCTATCGAAATGCTAAGACTTTAGCCACAGGATTTACACCATTTCGGCTGACTTATGGTATGGACGCAGTACTTCTAGCCAAAATAACAGTGCCGACTTTAAGAACAAGCCAAGCAGATTTAATGTCGGCTGAACAATATGATTGTACAATGAAAAATGAGCTATTGGAAGTTAACTCCGATCGGGTGCAGGCTTTTGAAAATTTGCAGAAAAATAAAGATATTGTGGCCGATTGGTATAATAAGCGAATTCGTGTAAAGCGATTTGAAGTCGGTGATTTAGTTTGGAAATTTATATGGCCACCTAAACAGAAAGATGACCGATTAGGTAAGTGGAGCCCCAATTGGGAGGGGCCATTTATTGTTCAAACGAAATTACCGAATGGAGCATACATGTTGGTAGACGAAAATGGTGAACAGATGTCAAATCCAGTAAATGCAAGATATTTGAAGAAATATTATCTATCAGTATGGGATTAAACATCAAATAAGGCGATAAAGTAAAGATTTTATTGCATGAGCAAGCATTACAAAAGGTGCTACTTCGGCCGAAAACAGCGTCGATAGCCCGAAATTACAATATACAAGGGAAACGTTCTAGGCTAAAAAGGCAAGGAAGAAATGAAGGCCAGTGGGATCTGAAGTGGTAGATGACCAACATTCATTCCCAAGCCCAAATTCTTCCCGCCGGCGAGAGAAGAGATGGCTGTGCCAATAAAGCCAGCTCCCCAGCCAAGAAGGAAAAGAAAGAAAAATAAGTCTCTGCTCCAGCAAGGACACCCCCCATGCACAATAGGAGTGAAATCCGCGGGGTATGCACTTCAGAGCAGAGAAGATGATTCGGTCCCATAGAAAGGCGCGATTATCATTCGACCGCCCAGGATTTTGGGACCGATATTAGCAGGGTTACGGCAGGTCACATTAATATTAAGAAATAGAGCAAAGCCTGAACATGACCGTCGAAATGTACGTTAGGGAAAGTGTCAAGAGATCCTCGCCCACATGAAGGGGGTGATAAAAGGATTAGCTGAACTCGCACCACATAAAAGAAGGGTTTTCGGGTCATAAGTAAAGGATCAATTAAAGAGTCAGCGGCAAGGATGCCAGGGAGGAGAAGAAATAAAAAGCATCAGGGTATCTATAAAGGACATTGCGAGATCGTGAAGTAAAAAGGGAAGAGATGTTGGTATTTATAGAAAAAACTGAGGGAGCGTCATTTATGGCAGAGATAGAAATGTAAAGAGAAGAGCATTAATCACAGATAAGACGTTTCAGGAATCCCAATAAAGCTGCAGGAAATATTACTATATCAAAAAAAAAAGATATCCCTGAGATTACGGAAAGAAACAGACGAAGTGGTCCACAAAAGACAAACATTTAATAACAGGCCGATCAAGCATACAAGAAGGATCGGCCAAAGTAAGAGTCAGAAGTACATCAAGGGGCTACATCAAAAAGAAAAAAAAATCTAGCCGAAAAGAAGGAAAATCGAAAAGGGCTATAATTACATTCGGATAATGACAACAACAAATATCAATCCCCACTCAAGTCATAAGCAAGGTCGTCGTCGAAACAACTGGGAAGGACAACGGCCGAATTGCGGGCAGTAGCAGAATTCAAGACTGATTGAAACTCTTGAAATGATCGAGCTTCAGCCTCGGCCGAAACCGGAGGGTCATCAGGTTGGGACAAGAGAAGGTGGTCGGAAGTGTCTTGAAAAAGATCAGACTAAGCATCTAAGAAGAGAAATCAAAAGAGAAGAAAGGCATAATCATCATATATCAGTAAGGCCAAAAGAACAAATTAAATATTACCGGAATTCTTCGGATTATCCCCTACAGAAGGATCGACGACAGGGTTATCTGAGACCGTCGAAGCATCCGGTGCAGGAGGGAGTTGGGCCGCGACAGAGCGAATTCGGCCAACCACAGCTTGAGTATCCGACCACAAACCACAAAAAATACCAATGATATCGTCACTAAAGGACAACCTCAAAGAAAGATAATCCATTTTCTCTTTGAGACTAGCGAGCTTGTCTCTTGGAGCTTGGGCGGATTTATGGAGCTGCTTTACAAGACCTTGCAGGTGAGCCGATTCCTTGTCTACTTCAGCCAAGGCACTCTTCACGCCTTGCGCCTCATGCTGGAGTCGGCTGATTTCCGAGTCAATGGCAGAGAGACGATTCAAATACTCGAGTCTGAGGTCGTCATTAGATGATAACTTACCCATATAGGAGTGATAATCGGAAGTATGCTTATCAAATTCCAACTTGTGAAGGGTAAGAGAGGCTTGCTCATCTTCAAGTTTTTTACGAGTAGCCAAAATACTGGGAAGCTCCAAGTCTATCCTTAAAAGGCAAGTGAACATTGCTTGAAGAGTATCCGACAAACCAGAGGCCAGAAGATCTTCAGGGAATGCCTGCTTGATGTGTGAAAGAAGCAAGAGAATGGGCTTGCTTTGAACGGAGAAGGCATCAGACTGTCCAGAAATCAAACATTCCAACTTGTCCAAACAGGTTTTGAAAGAATTAGGAAATTCTGACGAAGAGGGAGTAAACGAAGGGGAAAAGAAATCGTCCAGAATACTCCTATCTGGAAAAGGAGAAGGAGGATTAACATCACCAACAGCCGTTCCTTCTAGCCAAACGCGGGCAAGAGAAGGGTCAGGAATAGAGACGACGGAGGAAGAAGGAAGGGCAATCTCTAAAGAAGCAGTCGAATCGGGAATAATCGAATCACTATTGCCGCCTCCAAGAGTATGAGAAGTCGAGCCAGACCCCAGGCCGGCTGATAAAGCAGGAATCATATCAGAAACAATGGCCGGATTCTCGTCAATAGGATCAAGAGCCATAGTGGAAGGATTAGGCGATACAGAAGGATCAGACAAAGCTGCAGCACGAGGAACCTAAAAGAGGAGGAAATAAATGTCAAGGGCGACAATGAACAATGTAAAAAGACAAGGGAGAGAAATTGCAGGAGACCTGATCAGCAGACACAGCTGATCCAGGAAGGGGCGAACGAGTCGAGCGTCGCAGTGTCTTGGACGCAGATTCGCCTTTCGATTTCCCCGAACCAGAAGCAGTACACTTTCGCTTCGAAGAAGTAATAGGAGCAGACGAAATGCGTGAACGGGGTGGAAGAGACGAAACATCATCCAAAGCCCCTGAAAAACAGGAAAAGAGGAAAGTTTGAGAAAGATACACGACACACAACATAAGAAATCAAAAAGACTTACTAAGTAAGGGGAGTAAAGGGTCATCCTCTTGAGAAGAACATGAGTAATCGGGGGCTGAATCAATAACCGAAAACATCATAATACCTGGGAAACCACGGGAAATAAGGAGGTTCTGCAAATCAGTGCCGAAATTAGCATAAGAAAGAAATTTCTCCCACCAGTCATCAAAACGCTTGGTCGATATGCCAGGGCGGATGTCGAGAAAACGAACTTCAAAGTTGCAAATTCGGAGAGCCCATGTACGACAAAGACTTCGGCTATTCTCAGGGCCGAATCCTTTGAAAGATTTACTGTACCGAAGTGGATCTCCATGAAGAGGAAGGACCACATCTTGAGCAAAGCCGAATTGACGGCTGACCAAGTGAATGTTATAACCCTCAGAAAGGATAGGATGTTCGGGAGGAACAAATGACGAACAGTTAAAAACATGACGAGGAACGATATAAGCATTCCAGACCTGAGCGTATCCCGCCAAAAGGGGTCTACCAAAAGGAGGTACACTGATAGCCGAAACTCAACTATCCGGAGCGCCAGAGTAGAGGTGACAAGAGGAGGGATCAAGTGGGGATCGGTTCATGAAATAATAAATCCATTGTTCAGTGCGCATTTCGGAAAATCGGACTCCGAGAAGATCATTGGCCGAAGGATGGGTAGTATCGAAAGGTTGGGGTTCAAAACCAGAAATATCTCTAAAATGCCAAACAAGCCAGAGGTAAAGGAACCAAAGGGGGCCATGAGATCTGTTGGAGTAACCATCAGCCCATCCATGTACTAGGGATGAAATACCAGAATACAGGTGAACCAAAAAGTAGTCGGTAAGAGGCAAATGAATATCGTCCATGAGGGTCTTGGCCAAAGGATAAGTTTCAAGAATAACATTCTTGGCAGGTGCGCACCAGAAGAATCGGCTAAGAAAATGCATCATAAAAGCCACGGATTCCGATTGAGGGAATTCGGGCTTGGTACCACGGTACTTATTAATCCACAGGGCAAAAGTGAGCCCCGAAGTGTAGCCAGAATTCTTCGTTGAGGGTTTTTCGGAACCAGTAACGCCCAGAAAGTGCCTTCCAAGAGAGGGTAAATCTAAAAGAAGCTTGATGTCTTCGATAGTCGGAGTCATCATACCCCAAGGGAAGCAGAAACAGTTAATGGAGGAATTCCAAAAGCAGAGAAAGGCCTGAATACATCTATAGTCAGTAGGGAAAGACCGCGTGCTCAACTTAATCAAATGATTAACACCAGAGGAAATCCAAATCGATTCACAGTGAGGACGAGCCCTTTCGTACCAAGCAACATGTTCTGGAGTCACTAAAGGCCAAGTACTGAGAGGACTAAAGAGTTTGGCAGAAAAGTAATCCGAAAACAAAGGGATCGTCTTCGATTCACCAAAAAGAGTAGAAGCGGAAGCTGCGGCCTCGGCGGAAGTTGCAAGAGGCCCAAGAGTAGTAAGATCGCCGTCAATAGAACGAAGTGAAGAGGTATCGGCGAGGGAATCTTCGATATCTCTAATCTTTTGAGAAGAAGGTGAAAGAGTCGGTTGCGCCATTGGAAGAGAAAGACGAAAAGAAGGAAAATACAAGGAGAAATATGAAAAGAAGAAAGGAGAAGTAGTTTAAAAAGATAAGGGAAAGCGAAAAGACGTGACCGGATTTTAAGGAAAAGTTGGCGCACGAAAAGGATAGAGAGAGGAAATTACTTGAGCTCTTTTCAGAGCGAAAATCCGCCCAAGTAAGGAGGGCATCTGTTGGGGCCACGAAAAATAGTGGGCCGCGAGAAAAAGAATTGGGCCATAAAAACATGGGCCGAGAGAAAGAGTTTGAAGAAAGTAAACTCAGAATCAATAGGGCCGAACAGTCCAAGAGACCAAATGAAAGAACGCTCCGAGAGGCAGGAGATTTCGGCCGAAATGGGACTAAGGCGGCCGAAACCAAATCAACCGATAAGAAGGAGACAGAATTCGGCTTAAAGGAATCGGCCGGAGAGCGGTTATTTCAGCTCCGGCTATAAATAGGGGATGCCATGCACAGAGTCAAGAGAGATCAATCCAACCCTCAAATTCCTTTATCAAATTTACTTCTTTGTATCTTTACTGCTTTCTTTACAGCTTTCCTTTACAGTTTTTCCTAGACTCTAGTTTAGCTTGTAGCGGTTACTTCCAAATCCACCGTTGTTCCTTAACAACCGGTAGTTTGGTTCTAGTTTTTCCGGTGAATTCGCCGTTGTTTCTTAACAACATGTAGATTCTCCATTGTATCTTGTTGCCATTCAAATTCTAAGGGATATTCAGTCAAGTTTGGGCGCATTATTGTTAATCCGGACCCGTAACCGGTTTAAACTTTTTCCGGTAGCCTCCCTTGAGGAGAAAAAGGTCCTTTGGCTCGATCACCAGCCAAACACATGTACTAAAAGCTCCCAAAAAGATTTGTGCAATGGGATAAACATTCACTATATTATAATGAGAGGACTTGGGATATGAGAAAAGGAAGTTTAAATTAGTGCAAGTGCCTGCACTGCATAATTGCTTTGGGTATATAGTAAGTAATACATTGGGTTCTTGAATTTTCATTTTCAAAAGGAGTTGTTTTCCTAGTCTGTGTAGCCTCAAGTGAATGATCTATTGATAAAGGATGGGCGTGTGGGCCAAGTATAGAGACCGTTGAGACAGAGCTTCCACAGGAAGCTCTGATGGTGACAGAGTTCTCTAGGCTTGTACAGAATATCAAATATGAAGGCTCCAAGCTGGAGGAGAAGTGGCCGATGATTATCAGGAAGACACACCTTATTCTGGATGCAGAGACGACATCAATAGCAAAAGGATGTGAGGCTGTCCAAATCCTAGGATATAACACTTTTGATGTCTCAAGCATTCTTGCTTTGTGGGGAGTGGGGGATAAGAAGGTATGGAAATGGTTGAGTCTGTGTTCTTGTTTTGGGATTGATTTTGTATGTTCCCAAATGTGAATTTCTTCTGATGAGATTGTTATCTACCCAACACAATATTCTTTCAATTCAACATTTGATTTGCTCAAAAAACAAAAGTTAAGATATACTTGTGAATAATGAGAATGCATCATTATTGATGTTTTATTGATGGAATACATGAGTACAAGTAGAAGAATACATAGTATATATGAATGTAGAATTTAATTGAATGCCCCCTCTCTTGATTGTTGAGGAAAGGGAATGATCCTCCTCACCTTTACCACTAAGCATATGTATATATCTAGTTAGTATATGAATTTTAATTTCAATTCCCAATACAAATAAATAAAGCATACAATCAAATTCAAACATCAAAGTAATTCAATTCTTGTGTCTCTACTGACAAGACAATGTTGATTAGTTTCAGCATCTGGGGAAATCTGAAGGTGGAGGAGACATTGTAGCATTTGGTCCCTTTCCATTTCTGGTAATGAACACCATTTCCATTCCCCAGCTTATGTGCCTCTCAAAATGGCAGTGCATCAGCCACACCCCTTCAAGTACAAGAAAAAAAAAAAAGAATCTTTCATTAATTGATAATAATGGATGAAGGATGCATTTTAGAAAACACTTTGATGAAGTTGTTTACCTGGATTGTTTGCTTTGAATCTGATGGCAGTCCAGCCAGCCCTTGGGACTGCTATCGTGTTCATCAATGGTGGATCCACGAGGTTGTAGTTCGCAGGATCCCTGCTTTTGTTGAAATTTCCGAACCCGGATCCCACCACGTAGAAGCTGTGTCCGTGCAAGTGCATTGGGTGGTCGATTGCTGCCACCGTGCCTGTCCCCTGGAACACGAGCTCCACTGTGGAGTTATACCCGAGGAGCCTCACCTCTGTGCCGTTTCTAGGAGTCCATAGGGCCAGTGGGACGATATCTGCAGTGTAGTTATACCTAAAAGGCGGCCTTTTTGGGAAATTGGTGCCAAACACGCCGTTGATATTCTCATAGTAGGCTTGAAGAATTGAGGTCCGTGGCGCCTGGAAGGTTATGTTGTTCACGCTGGCCAGGAGCCGGTTCCCCAATGGTCCAGCGCAGCTGCTATTGAAACACGGTCCAGTGTTGATGGATACTACAAAATACAGATTTGTGTCGATAGTTTTGGGCACGTCGATTGGGTGCCTTTGGCTGGCTAAGCTCCGGAGCTGTACAGTAAAATTATGCGAGGCTTGGGTGTCGTTGAAATCGGGGAAGGATGGGAGGATTGGAGAGGAGGGGGGAGTATAGTTGCCGCTGTATTGGACAATGGCAGTGGTGGTAGTGTTGTCGAATGTACCGGCTGCTGAGTAGGCCCTGGCTGCGAGGTAGTAGTGGCCAGGGACCTGGTTCGCGTCCAACAGGCAATCGATAGTTTGGCCGGGGGAGATGGCAAGGTAGCTCGAGGTGAGTGGCTTGGTGTAGGCGCCATCGGATCCAACAACGGTCAGATTATGGTTGGCGACGCGAACGAACATGATGGTGTTCATCACTGCATTCACCATTCGGAGAAGATATCGCTTGCCGGAATCCACCGTCAGCCGATAGGTATCTGCATTTGGAAGCACACATAATGTGAAATCATCCCAACAACTTCAATAACCTTTCTTTTTTCGTACACTAAGTCAAGACCTCATCCTCTAAGCGACTTGAATAACTATTTAAAACAATGTAAAACTCTTGTTTTTCTTTATCTAAAACAAAGTAAATTAAAATGGTGATTACATCGTAGGATGTTTTTATAAACTACTACTTGTAAAAAATTATAAGTCAAAAGTCAAAAAAGTATTTGCGAGCTAATTTAAATATTTGGAAAGAACAAGTCAAGATTATATAAATATATATAGGGGCCAAGTGGCAACCAACTCATGGGGATCAATATCAAAGTTTGGTCAATTTCCTCGAAATGTTTGTTGCTCTTATTAAAATACAATCACGAAAAATGATTGCCATGCAATAAAGGAGTGGAATAAAATATGAATCATAGCTAATTGGTCAATTATTTGCTCAATAATATCCTTTGTGGCTTTATCGTGACCTTTCTTTTCTTCTAAGGCACCATTTTAAAATACATATTTTATTAAATAAATTTATACTCCTAGAAAATTCAACTAGCCCATTGCCAAGCAAATTTCATCAAAGAATAAAATGTATTCACGTCAAATATGTATATATAGATAACATAATTATGATCAGTCCAGCTGGTTGCACCTACACTGCATAGAGTGGATATATGTAATCGACTCATTAAATATTTGCAGTATACTTTTCAACGTGGAAAATTAAATTGTGGAGAAGAAAGCAAAAGTGAATTTACAACTTTTTCTTATTCAGTTCACATTTCATGATTGATATATCATTTTTATTTTATTAAATTCAAATGCCCATAAAGCTACTAATTCAATCATCTCATTAGTAGTATTTATTTAGACCATATTGATAATTAAATATGTCTTATATATAGCATATTGTTATCTTTCTTATAAATTGAAAAAAGATTAATGTGACGTATTATCAATTGATGGCTTTAGAATTAAAATATGATTATTTTATGATAAGTGACAACTAAACAGTAACCATATATATGAAGTCATTTACTTACGCGCTGTCTGGTCTATCCCTATACTTTCGAGCTATTACAAAAATGTCATGAATGTATTTTTTTATATGTTTTAGTCGTTGGTAGTATTTTAGTTAGAGTTTATTTATTTTTCTTATAACAATTATTCATACTACATTTTCTTGTTAAACGGGAAAAAACAGATACTAGTACACATAATTATTACTTTTGGAGTCTAAGAAATAACCTTACAAGAAAACCTATTTAACTGTAATAAAATGATTGATGAAGACCCAACATTAATAAAGCACATGCCAATGTATTATTTTAATGGCCATAAATTTCATATCCAACCATAAGATTTAATTTGTCCCATCATTGTTTCACTTTTCTTTTAGTTTTGAAATTACTAATGAATTATTTTCGAAAAGCAAAGTGATGAGATATTTTGGAGAGATGAAGGACTAAATAAACGGCAATTTTATTTGAGAAAATAGCAGCCTTGCCAACTAGTCTACTTTGTTACTTTGAATGGTCAACGGACTAAATTAGTGAAACAAGACAAAAATAAACACAATAAAATTATATAAAAAAGTAAGTTAAAAATTAAAAATGAAGAATTCAAACCTTGGGCTGAACAAGGGTAAAGATCACCAGGTTGTCCATTGATGGTAAAAGCATCAGATATGTTGGGATCTCCTCCATTCTGTAAGAATTCAGTCATAACTTGCATCACATCTCCTCTCCACCATTCTCCTGCATTACCATATTTTTATTCAAAAAAAAAAAGAATATGAAAAAAATTAAATCTTTTTGCATATTATTCATATAGAAGTTCACATTTTCATAAATTTTAGTTACCTAGCACAATTGGGATTTCTGCATTAGGCACAGGAAAGGGGTAGTCATTCCTGATCCTCGGGTACACCACGAGGGCGCCGTGCACGGTGGCCCTCGACCAGTCGCTGTGGGCGTGCCACCAAAGTGTCCCGATCTCATCGGACAGCACGATCCGCTGGTTGAACATGCTGCCCGGTGCGATGGGGCACTGCGTTATGTACTCGGGCCCATCCGACCACGGATACCTCAGCTGCTTCACCCCATGCCAGTGTATGGTTACGTTTTCCCGGGCATTGTTGACGACGACGATGGCAATCGTGTCGCCCTCAGTGACATAGATCGTCGGCCCCGGAAACTGGCCGTTCACCGTTAGGATGCTCTTGTTGCTGCATAGCCTACTATATGGCGTATCGGATATCTGCAGTACATTAATGCAAAAATCAATAATCCTAGCCTGTCTGTTTATTCCATTCGATGTACGTCTTCGAAAAAGAAAATGGGATAAGGGTTTCATTCACATCCACACAAACTCCACACACAATGGTCAAAACAGGAAATTAAACACACAAAAATAAAGAAGAGCAAAAAGGTGCAAAAACCCCCAAAAATGATTTACTTACCACAAACCTATGGTGATGAGTGGTGGCATGGCTAAGAATCACTTCACCAAAGAGGCAAATAGCAAATATTTGCCAGATTATTATTGCTGTCTTCATGGCTATTAACCAATATCGATTTACCAAAAATGAGCAATAAGCTAATAATTCAATAGACCACCAAAAAGTACACAAAGAAAAAGGAATCCAATGGAGTAAACTGTTTGTGTATCTTCTTGGACAAGTGTATGTGTCCAATGTTCGGCAAACAGGGACGCATATATATAGCCATAACTGGATTAAGAGAGTTGATTTAGTCGTGGACGAGTAAGGCTGACTATTATCATTATTGTAATTTAATTTTGAATTATTATTATTATTATTATTATGATTATTAAATATAATAATCACTCACACACGTCTCTTCCACCAGAATCCAACTTCAATTAATCAGAGAGACAGACATACATCTTGAAACTTATAAGAATAAAATCAGCCCAAAAAGATTTGTGAAAATTGGGAAAGAAAAAACAATTAATAATGAGATCGAGGAGTGTGCGTGTGAGAAAAGGAAGTATAAAATGGTGCCTGCAGTGGTTTGGGCATACAATAAATTGGCCTGTTGAATTTTCGTTTTCAAAAGGGGGTTGGAATGGGAAAATTTTGGGTGTCCAACAACTTGGTGAAGAGTTGGTTAGTTTTGCTTGTTCTTCCTTAATGATGACTTGAAGAGGTTGACATCTAATGAAATGCGGTAAATGCCTATTTTAACTATTATTACAAAAATGGGGTCTACACACACTCCACTAGGACATATGAGATTGGAATATTCAAACACATCTGCTTTTCTTAATCAGATAAACTGAATAAGGACACGTTTGGTTTGCGCCTTTTCATTTCATGCTCGTCCTTTTCTTGCTCCTCGACAAAATTGAATAGAAATTGGTTTGGCCTTTTAGCTTGGTAGAAGAAGGTATGCGTGTGATTGTTGTATAGTAGTATATACTATTATGGAGTACTATGCTAGAATGTATTCACCCCATTTAAAATCCCTACTAATAAATTTTGTATTAATTTATGGTGGATTTTAAATCATTTTTCCAAAATCTCTTCTAAGTTCAAATTCATCCATTCGGCTTGTCGAAGTGACCAAGTTCCTACCTCCCAACTTATGGTTAGGGTTTCGATTCCCCATCTCGTCTCCTATCCATTCTCTTTATCTTTGTAGTCTGTGTGGTGTGTGGTCCCACCAATCCTTTATCTGGTTTTGCCTTTGAAAAAAAAAAATCAATCCATCCAATGAATCATTTAAACCTCATAATTAGGCTATCAATAAGGTTAGCAATCGAATTCGCAACTAAAACTCATTAACTACCAAAATTTTTGCGAACAAATTTGGTAGAAGTTTTTTTTCATATTTTATTTTATTTTTATGTTTTGTCACGATATACTTCCTTCATTTTCTTTAAGTACACATGCCTCACATTCACACAGTCCAATGTACATTTTAAATATTAATAACTCAAGTTTGATTCAACTAGAAATTCAAAAAATTTAATTTAATGTTTAAAAACTACAATATGACATGAATCCAACAAATTTCCACTTGGCTATAGTTATTTTTTTTTTTGATAACTATGATAAAAATCGAAATCAAAATACTATAATAAACAGTGGTAAAAGTCAAACTGTAACATGTGATAGAGGTGGTTTCCGTATAAAATTTTATTTTGAAAGTAAGATATTAAGTGTCTGCTTGAGAAGTGTACGTTGCCTGCCTTTTGAGGGAAGGGATGAAAGAATATTAGCCAATTATATTTATAGGAGTTGATATAAACCGAAATTTGTCTACAATTAAAAAAACACACAAGAACCTAGCTATCATCTACAATCGTAAGTACACCTGATTAGTATTTTTTGGCAGCATACATTATTATACTGCAAAACTCAAAAGAAACAAATGATTTGATTTAGAAATACAAAACTTGTCTAGAAAAATCACTTTTTTGGTACAGCCGCTAAGGATTAATCATATACATTATGTTAAAACATTACATCGATAAAAAATTGATGACATTTCATCATGGAAAGTTTGATTACTATTGGTCATAGTATAAAAGACTTGAAAAATCCTTTTGATTTAGAAAAAAATGACAGATGAATGAGCAAATTTTAGGATGAATTCTAATAAGTTATCACCCGACAAAAATGGTTGATGGAGGAAATATAATAGATCGAGATGCCTAATGAATTGTGGAGTGTTAATGAAGTTGTTACAAGGAAAATTCAATAGCATATATCAGTTCTCAACGCACTCCCTCACGCGCAAGGTGGGCTAATATTGCGCTTGAACCCAAAACAATCAATACCGACAAAACCGGCCAAAGATAATACCAAAGACAAATCTAAATAATACAAATGGGGGCACTAAGACTCGAACATGTGGCTCTGTACCATGTTAGTGAACCAACTATCCTAAAAGTTCAAATTATTAAGAAGAAGAATTTAATGTGGTATTGAGTTCACAAAATACCACATGCCTAGAAAAGATTTATTTTTTTTGCCAAACCGAAGCCAGAGAAAGAGTGGTGTGAGCCCATGCCACACAAATTATAAAAGGATAAAGGGTAGGGATAGGGGGCCGGGGAATCTAGCCCCCAACCCTTGGGTGGAACTTGGAAGACATGGACTTGACCACTTGAACAAGTACTCATCCCGAGTTAAATTTATTTAATGATTGATAAAAGTTAGAAATTAAAAAATTAATTTTCTCCCATATAATTGCATGTGAAAAAAATAAGGAAAAAACCAGACTGCTACAACAACTAACAGTTGAAAGCAGGACAATGTGCGTTGACTCTCAATTTGAAGCATTTCGATCCTACACAAATTAAATATCATTACATGGGATTGTTTGGTTCCAAATATATTCAACATGAAGTATATATATAGTAAATTGTTAATATCTGACCGGCACATATTAATATACTAGGATTCTTCGGTGGCGCGCCACGCAGCGCGCACCCGGTGAAGAAAAAACATTATGGAAAACTATAATAAGACATTCAAAACTAAAATAAAAGCAAAGCTAAAATAAATTTAACTGTAAGTTTAAGTTATAAGATTCAACTTGTAACTAAGCTATCTCAAGAAAATTTAAGAACATAATTTAAGAAAACCAGTTCCTCAAATAACAAGTTCAATCTATAATTACAATCTAGAAAAATATGGAAGAAAAGAGAGAATGTTTCGAAACAAAAAAAATGATGATAACATGGTGAATAGTCAAATAGGGATATCAGTTTTGCACCTCATAATTAGAAATTGGCTGATTGCAAGCATGACAACGGAAGCATTCTGGATGTGAAACAACTCCCATGCAGCTCAAATATATCTTCCATGGTCAATTTCCCTATTGCAGCGAGCACAGAATCAACAAAGAAAGTTAACCATCAATGCATTCTACAGTAGCAGCATATGGTATCAAGATCATAAAGGCCCAGCCAATCACAGCTGCCTATTTCATTTTATAGATATTTAAATCAAGGTGAAAAAAGCTTGTTCCTTGACAATTGTATCATTCCACAAATATTTTATAGATATTTCACTTTGTATCAAGATCATAAAGGCCCAGCAAAAATATTTAAAAGCAGGGGTATGATGTGGCCTAAACTTTCGAACTTGGAAACAAAGTGAAACAGATGACTCAGAACCTAGAAATAGAAAAACGTAATAAGGTAATAGGAATTTCAGAGTTATACAGTACGACAACAACAATTCCTTGGTTTGATTTCTGCATTAGGAGTTAAATAAAAAATAAATAAGATACGGACCAGTATGGTGGATCCTATTCTGTAATTGAACAAGATGGTACGCGATAAATTGAAACAACTTCAAAAACTTAAAATGGGGGTAAATAGAGGAAATATAGTTCCTAATATATAGTACTATGATTGCAGGCCTAAAAAAAATGCAATGCTATCCTAATCCAAAACCCATAAATTTCACTGGCGTCTATCTAAATCCCTTGTAATAGCAAGACATGGGAAAAGCAATCATTGGTGATCGGGTATCCCTTCGACGGGTTGTGGAGGGAACAATGAGGGTAAGGGGTGGTGACAAGGTGTCCGGCCTGGACAAATACGTAAGAGAAATTATTCTACACATATAAAAATTTAAATATGCAACTGAAATCAAATCAAACAATAGTGAGTGAAAACCGTAACAGCAATTCCCATGGAAGAAGGAAAAGGGGAAATAAACTAAAATTCGAAGTCTGCAGAAGTAATGCATGTATCAAAAGTCCTAGACTGTTGGAAAGAATCTGTTGATTTCTTTTGTAAATAGAGGGTTTAGGTGATTAAATTTTTTTGGTTTTGTTAAGTCACCCTAAACCGTAAACCCCAAACTTGAGCAAAAGGGCAAAAGTGTATATCTGAACAGATTCTAAATGTGCAGATGTACCTCGTCAGTAGGCAGTGTACACTGGCGGCGAGGCCTGCAAGGAGGCGGGGAAGATGGGGGGACGGCACTTTCTGTTGCAGGGTCGGGGGGCGGTGCATTGCCACGGCGGCGGGCACTTCTTCGAAGACCCGAGCCTGTTGCTGCTAGGCGTGCATCCGCGCGTTGCTGGCATCGGCGTACACTTTCAAGGCTCATCCCCGAAGCACCCCTGCAATAAAAATAAAAGCCCGATCAGTTGCTAAGGATCGAGCCATTAACCAGAAACGGAATCCCAGAAACATAAGAAAGAACGAAAAACAAATTGGAACACCTCTAAAATGCTAGGTGTTCATGACTAAATATCCTAGGTATTTCAACACTGCAATCTGATCAGGAGATATTTGTTTAGCTATACATTCAATAGAGCTAGCCATCTCTTGATCTTGCACAGCCAAGTTCAATCAATAAACTATGAATTGAGAGAAAGACAAATAACAATCCTTATTTGCACTATCCTGTCAATAATACACCAGGTGCTTGTAGTGAAAGGAGTACATACTACAGACAACGAAAACACATGTCTGTGTTTTGGGATAATGACCGAACTATGGAAAACATCAAGAACATATACTGTCTCATCAACATAACTAAAATAAAGGAGGATTACCATGGCATTATCTTCAAAATACGAGTGGGGTATATCAACTATCTGCAGGCAATGGCATCACCAACATACAAAGATGAGTTCAGTACTCCATTTCCAACATCAAAAAACAATACGCAAATAAGTCTAGGTAAATCATTCCAGACATAAGGAAAAAGCATTTCATATGAACAACAATTTGCATTGTAATTCTACTTTATTACAGAAAGAAAATTATTGTTTTTCATATATATATTTTCCACAGGATAAGCTAAACAAAATAATCTCAAATAGAACACCAATGTCATGTACATGAAAACAGAACACATGCCTAAGGAACATATTTCGATAGGTCCAGAGTTTTTGCACCCACACTTGATCTGGATCTCATAAGCACAATATACAATTTTAAATCCCAAAATTCTGGAAAGTTACTGGTCGAGGTGGAGGAAAAAAGCTCCAGATAAAAGCAACTATTTTCTGTGTTAGCAAATGGAGATAGCAATCAACTCACCTCTTTCAGTTTATTCGTTTTGGTGAAATGGCGACCAAAAGATGTATACCGCACACCATGCAGAAATGGAGAAAGATCAATCTGATCAGGAGATACTTGTTTAGCTATACATTCAATAGAGCTAGCCATCTCTTGATCTTGCACAGCCAAGTTCAATCAAGAAACTATGAATTGAGAGAAAGATAAATAACAATCCTTATTTGCACTATCCTGTCAATAATACACCAGGTGCTTGTAGTGAAAGGAGTACATACTACAGACAACGATTGCAACAAAGATACAGGATAAGAACCGAATGAAAGGGGAAGAACCAATTCAATAAATTAATTAGGGCAGAAGGAACTGGCGAACCTGTCCTGGCGGGCGGCACCACTCCTCAAGGCAGCGGGGACGGAGGCGGGGTGGGGCGCACCGATGGAGGGACAACGCAGGATAGCGCGCCGGTTCGCAGGGGAGCACGAAGGGCAGGTGGGTTGCAGAAGGCCGGGCACGGCAGTACCCGGCGCTGAAGGAACGGGGAAGTGGTGAGCCGGCAACGCGACACACGCAGCGGCGACTGGACGGGACTGGACGGCCGATGGCGGAGCAGGGCCGGAAGACCGCCGAAGCACGGGGTACTGGTGGGCAGCGGCACAGGGGAAGGCCGGCGACGTGATGCTTGGGAGAGATGGCTTCACAGGGGAGCACCTCTGGCAATTGATTGAGGACGACGGCGACGGTGCGGGCGTAAGGCGGTGCGGACCGCTGAGGATGCCACCGAACGGAGGGATGACGGGAATCGGAGGTCCGAGCACTTCTGTGAAAGGAAATAAGGGCAGACGGGAATCGGAGCTTGGAGCTAATATGTGAAATGAAAATAGGGCAAGCCGGCTTCCGAGTTAGTGTGCAAGAAGGGCAAAACGGGAAAAGCAACCCTACAATTACTATTCCTCCCAACAGTAACCCCCGTTGCATATATATATATATATGTTATAGAAATAACTATCTTTATTTATGTATGTGTATAATAAAATGGTATATGGTTTATTAGCTTGTGTTTATAGTGGAAGTATTGTAATGGAAATTGGAATTAAATGATGAAAGAAAAGAAGTTTAAAGGTGGGATAATAAAATGGATAAAGTGTAATAATTATGGCTATGAGATGAAAATGATTTTATTGCTTCTACACTTTTGGTTGCAAATTACACATATTTATAGTGCTCATGTATTGCATTAAATTTAAAAGATAGAGGAATAAATATGCAAATTAACTTGCACTTGAGTGTAAGACTTAACATCTTCACATGCATAGCAATAGACATTCACATGTAAGATATAGGTACTCACATGCATAATACTCCCCCTTGAATGTCGTCAATACGAAGAATATGCCTCGTTAAAACCTTACTTGGAAAAAACCCAGTGGGAAAAAATCCAAGTGAAGGAAAAAGAGTACAATATTCTTGTATCAGATGCTCCCCCTGATTTGGACATCATTTTAAATCTCGAAGCCGCCGCATTCCAATTTTCTTCACGAGTTTCTCGAATGTTGCAGTCGGCAATGCCTTGGTAAATAGATCCGCTAAATTATTTTCTGATCGAATTTGTTGCACATCGACTTCACCATTCTTTTGAAGATCATGAGTGTAGAAGAATTTTGGTGAAATATGCTTCGTTCTATCTCCTTTGATATAACCCCCTTTCAACTGGGCTACACAAGCCGAATTATCTTCAAATAAAATTGTTGGGGGCATTTGTGGTTCAATGATTAAACCACAACTCTTCAATATATGTTGAGTCATTGACCTCAACCAAACACATTCTCGACTTGCTTCATGGATTGCTAATATTTCGGCATGATTAGAAGAAGTAGCAGTTAGAGTATGCTTCATTGACCTCCAAGAAATAGCAGTTCCACCACATGTGAAGATATAGCCTGTTTGAGATTTGGCTTTGTGTGGGTCTGATAAATAACCTGCATCGGCATAGCCAATTAACTCATGTCGAGAGTCTTTTGGGTAAAATAACCCAAGATCAATTGTTCCTTGGAGATAGCGAAAAACATGCTTTATGCCTTTCCAATGTCGTTGAGTAGGGTAAGAGCTGAATCTTGCGAGTAGATTGACTGCAAACGCGATATCAGGTCGCGTGCTGTTTGCAAGATACATTAACGCACCAATTGCGCTTAAATATGGGATTTCTGGGCCAAGTTGCTCTTCATTATCTTCTTTCGGCCTAAATGGATCCTTCGCAGGATCAAGTGTCCGAACGACCATTGGATTATTTAGCGGATGAGCATAATCCATTCGAAATTGCTTTAATACCTTTTGGGTATAAGCTGATTGATGAACAAATATGCCCATTTCCAAATGCTCAATTTGTAGGCCAAGGCAAAATTTCGTTTTCCCGAAATCTTTGATTTCAAACTCCTTTTTCAGATATTCGACCGCCTTTTTCAACTCTTCAGGAGTTCCAATTAGATTTAAATCGTCAACATAGACTGCGACGATCACAAATTCTGACCCATTTTTCTTTATAAATACACAAGGGCTGATCGGGTCATTTGTATAGCATTCCTTTATCAAACTTTCACTGAGGCGGTTGTACCACATTCGGCCAGATTGCTTGAGCCCATACAACGATTTTTGCAGTTTGATGGAATAATTTTCTCTGGGTTTTGAGTCGCAAGACTCAGGTAATTTAAACCCTTCAGGTATTTTCATATAAATATCATTTTCCAATGAGCCATATAAATATGCAGTAACAACATCCATCAGCCTCATTTCGAGATTTTCTCGTACTGCTAGACTCATTAGATACCTGAATGTTATTCCATCCATAACTGGGGAATATGTTTCCTCAAAATCAATTCCCGGTCTTTGTGAAAAACCTTGGGCTACAAGCCTTGCCTTATATTTGGCAATTTCATTATTTTCATTTCTTTTTCTCACAAACACCCATCTGTAGCCAACAGGTTTCACATTTTTTGGTGTTTGGACAATAGGGCCGAATACTTATCGTTTATTCAGTGAATCTAGTTCAGACTGAATCGCATCTTTCCATTTTGGCCAATCATTTCTTTTCCGACATTCTTCAACTGATCTTGGTTCAGGATCCTCGTTATTTTCCATTACATCGAGTGCAACGTTGTATGCAAATACATTATCAACGTTTGTTTCTTTTCGGTTCCAACATTTCCCAGTATTGATATAATTGAAAGAAGTTTCAATAACTTCATTTTCTTCTGGGTGAATATTTTCAGGTTCAACCTTTTCGGGGGTTGAATCAATTTCTCCTTCGGGAGTATCATCTGTGATTGATTTATCACCCATATGGATAATTTTCTTCTTTCGTGGATTTTTATCATTGGAACCCAAAGGCCTACCACGCTTCAGGCGTGCAGTAGGTTCATTTGCACTTGGAATTTGCCCTTCTGGGACATTTATATTGGCTGGTGCATTTGCTGCATCATTTATATATGATTTTGTGACTTTAGCAGCATCATTAAAAGCATCGGGTAATTGATTTGCAATTCCCTGCAAATGAACAATTCTTTGAACTTCAAGTTCGCATTGCCTTGTACGAGGATCAAGGAAATCAAATGGACTTTGCCAAGATATTTCATTTTTCAGTTGATCATTTCCTCCCCCTAATGTCGGGAATTGAGTTTCATCAAAATGACAGTCTGCAAATCTTGCAGTAAATAAATCACCCGTTTTTGGCTCAAGATATTTAATAATCGAGGGTGATTCATACCCGACATATATGCCCAACCTTCTTTGAGGTCCCATTTTTGTGCGTTGTGGTGGCGCAATCGGTACATAAACCGCACACCCAAAAATTCGCAAGTGGGATATATTGGGCTCCTTTCCAAACACAATTTGTGTAGGGGAGTAGCTATGATAGCTTGTCGGCCTTATTTTCACAAGTGCGGCTGCATGCAATATAGCATGTCCCCAAGTAGAAACAGGGAGTTTTGATTTCATTAACAAGGGTCTTGCAATTAATTGCAATCGCTTAATAAATGATTCTGCCAGACCATTTTGCGTGTGCACATGAGGCACAGGATGTTCAACAGTAATTCCAATCGACATGCAGAAATCATCAAATGCATGTGATGTATATTCTCCAGCATTATCAAGACGTATTTTCTTTATCGGATGATCTGGAAACTGTGCTCGCAATTTTATAATTTGTGCAGCCAAATTGCGAGTTGATAATAAACAAACGTGTGACCAGCGTGATGACGCATCAATTAATACCATAAGGTACTTGAAAGGTCCACACGGTGGATCAATAGGTCCACATATATCGCCTTGAATTCTTTCTAGGAATATAGGGGATTCAATTCCCACTTTTACTGGAGATGGCCTGGTTATCAATTTCCCTTGTGAACAGGCTGCACAATTGAACTCATTTGGGGTCAATATCATTTGCCTTTTCAATGTATGGCCATTTGAATTTTCAATAATTCGCCTCAGCATTACACTGCCAGGATGCCCAAGTCTATCGTGCCAGGTAATAAATTCACTAGTAGCTTTCAAGCCTACTAGGTTATGTATTTCTGCGGCACATATTTTTGTATAGTATAAGCCAGAGGAGTAACATGGCAATTTTTCATTCACAAATTTTTTGCCATTTTCAATTCGAGTTATCAAAAGATACTCGTGATCTGCCTCTTTTGAAGTTTCAATGTGATATCCATTTTTTCGAATATCATTGAAGCTCAGTAAATTTCTTCGAGCTTTGCGTGAGAACAAGGCATTTTCAATTGCCATTTTTGTCCCTTCAGGGAGAAATATAACAGCTCTACCGGAGCCTTCAATGCATTTTGCATTACCGCTTATAGTTTTCACTGCGGTCTTTTCCAATTTTAAATTGGAGAAATAGCTTTTGCGTTTCAAAATGCTATGCGTTGTTGCACTGCCAATGAGGCAGATATCATCTCCGACTTTTGAATTTCCAGCATCCATTTCTTTACAAGAATATAAGAATGTTATTAAACATCAGCAATATAAATATTATTAATGCAAAAGCATATTTATATTATACATGGATAATAAAAGGGAAGTACAAGATATCATTATTTATATTAAACAGGAATTATAAAAGACAAGTACAAAATATATATATAGCTATATAATATATTATTTGGTAACAGTATCTGGCTCAACAAAATCATCAGCTTCCAGGTGCGTGATATTATCATTTAATATATCATCATAAGTATCATCGTGGGCATTATGGTGTGCTTCAACACCTGGTCTTTCTTTTCGTTTCGAGGCCTGATACAGTTCAGCTAAGTGTTTAGCTGTGTGGCATGTTTGAGCCATATGGCCTTTAATTCCACAACGATCACAAATTTCATCATTTTGTTTATGCTTTCTTGCATAATTTCTTTGTTGTGGTTTGTAAGGCCTTCTGGTATCATATCTGCGATTTTGCTCAAATCGAGGCTTATTTCGATAATTATTTTGACAAGATGATTCACCTCTGCCTCGATTGTGATACCGATTTTGGCCACGATCATCATTTTGATTTTTAAAGTGCCCACGATCACGCACATATTTCGATGATTGAGCCGCGTTCACCTCAGGGAACGGTTTTGCACCTGCGGGCCTAGATTCATGATTTCTCAACAACAATAGGCTGTTTTGTTCAGCCAATAATAAGCAGGTGATAAGATCAGAATATCTCTGAAAACCTTTTTGACGGTATGTCTCACTCAATACTGAGTTTTTAGCATGAAACGTAGAATACGTTTTTTCAAGCATTTCTGCTTCAGATATCTTTTGCCCACATAATTGCAATTGGGCCGTAATTTTGAACACAGCGGAATTATATTCCCGAACTGTTTTGAAGTCCTGAAGTCTCAGGTTTGTCCAGTCATCAAGGGCTTTTGGAAGCACCGTCTTTTTAAGATTATCATATCTTTCTTTCAGCTTTTCCCACAATGCCAGTGGGGATTCCACAGTCACGTACTCCATTTTAAGTGCCTCTGGCACAAGAAAATCATGGCTTTTGCCTGATTTTGATGGCTGGGATTTTTGCCTTCAGCAATAGTATCTTCCAGACCCATTGAAGTAAGATGCATTTTTACATCTCGGGCCCAGGACATATAATTGCTTCCTTCAACGGTTAAGGGAGCAAATTCCTGCTTTGCAAGGTTAGCCATAATCTTATTGAAAGTTTAGAAATAAGAGATTATACCTCAAATGATAATCTGGACAGAGTCTCCTCGTGCTGATAACGTGTTATAGAAATAACTATCTTTATTTATGTATGTGTATAATAAAATGGTATATGGCTTATTAGCTTGTGTTTATAGTGGAAGTATTGTAATGGAAATTGGAATTAAATGATGAAAGAAAAGAAGTTTAAAGGTGGGATAATAAAATGGATAAAGTGTAATAATTATGGCTATGAGATGAAAATGATTTTATTGCTTCTACACTTTTGGTTGCAAATTACACATATTTATAGTGCTCATGTATTGCATTAAATTTAAAAGATAGAGGAATAAATATGCAAATTAACTTGCACTTGAGTGTAAGACTTAACATCTTCACATGCATAGCAATAGACATTCACATGTAAGATATAGGTACTCACATGCATAATATAATAGATATTGGGAGCATATATGTATTAATATGATAAATTTCAATATGTTAGCGTTTGAAGTATATTGGGTGCAGATAGCATATTGCAAAATTTTACATATTGAATATGATAGTATATGCTAATTACTACTCCCTCCGTTTTTCAAAAATTCTAACATTCCTGCATTTCACGTTATCCAATGTACATTTTTAACACTTAATATCTTAAAATGTGTAAGTAAAAATCATAAAAATTTGATATTATAAAACTATGCGATTAGACGAATCTAACAAGATCTCACTTGACTATGTTTTATCTTGTATAACTGTGTTAAAAATTTAAATCAAAGTTACTCAGTGAATAGTAACAACTATGCAAATGTTACAATTATTTTCAAACGGAGGGAGTATTCGGTATCTACCAAATCGTCAAACCTACAATAATTAATATTTATTACTCAGATATGTTATATTATTATATGCTATGTGTTTAAATTCAAGGCTAATAATATACTCACTCCGTATTTTTTTTAAGTGTAACCTTTTAACTTTACTGTTCATTATAGTATTTTGACTTATATTTTTGTCATAGTTATACAAGAAAAAAATATAGCCAAGTGAGATTTTGTTGGATTTGTCTCATCTTGTAGTTTTTAAATATCAAATTTTTATAATTTTTAGTTGCATCGAATTTGAGTTAATAATACTTTAAAATATGCATTGAATTACATGCAAATGAAAAACGTTACAATTAAAAAAATGGAGAAAGTAATACTTTTTTTTTGGAGGAGCCGAAGCCAGAGGAAGAGTGATGAGAGCTCATGCCACACAAATTACAAAGGATAAAGGGGAGGAATAGGGAGCCAGGAGGAAAATCAAACCCCCTAACCTTTGGGTTCGAAGGCATGTACATGCTGCTTGAGCAAGTCTTTCATACTGAAGAAGTAGTATATTTGTTCCGTCCAATAACCACAAATCATTTAATAAATTAACCAAATCCTATAAGCCCAGGTTTCCTTCAAGTCTTCAGCAGGATTAAGTGTACAAAACTACAAATTTTACTGCATCCAACCGGTAAATTAAAGTTTCTAATTAATCTCTCACATTTATACAAATTTGAGTCAAATAATTCACCTCTATTATAAATATGTTTAGATTGTTACTCAAATGAAATAAATTGAATAGATTATATCACATTACATTAAATAAATATGTAGTATATGTGTTAAGTCCTTGAGTCCTATGTTGTGAAGATGATCAACGATGTTCTATAGTTGTGACGACGACTCATGAACAACGCAATCTGATAGTGGAGAAAGGACAACAAGGGACGCTGACGTGGCATAGTTTGTACAGCAGATTTGAATTTTTGTGTAGATACTCGTTGTCCCTCTGATGTTGAAACAACTTATCAACAACGGGTATAGCACAACTGGAAAGTACAAATGATGCTGACGTGGCTACTTCCTCCCAGCAGGCTTTTAGGGTTTTAAATGGGCATTGTACTCCTATAAATACCTGTTTTCGTGTCTTCCTCATTAGCACCAACATTCAGCCACTCCAAAGAAGAGAAAACAGAGTATTTCTAAGGTCATTTAACTGCCATGGATGCTGAGGAAGCTGAAGCCACAAAACCCCCAGTTTCTTTGTTTGCAGAAGACAGAAACAACCATTCTGCTACTGGTATATTATTTGTTGGTTGTCTGCTGCTATCTTTTTGGGGTTTTTGGTTTGTGTTTGGACTTCTCTTGTTATATCTCTTGTAAACACAAACATGAGCTTAGATTGGGTGTTGTACCACCATTGTGCTTAACTTGTTTTAGTAGCTAGATTCCACAAACACAACCTTAACACCTGCTAGTGAATTGAGTGCATTTGGGTAGATAATTGAAGCTCCCATGTGTTCTTCTAGTCTATTTGGGTAGATAGGAGAGTTCACTGGAATGTAAGGGTGTGTAGGGTGTGATTGACTCTTGTTCAATCTGTTTGGTGGAGATTTAGTGAATACCTGGCTTGGAGCCCCCAGATGTAGATCGGTGGATCGAACTAGGTGAACAATTTTTCTGGTGTTCTTAGTTTTATTTTCACACTCTGTTCTTTTGGTTGTTGACTGGTTGTTGGGATAACGCTCAAACATCGTTTCCGCACTGATTTATTTTCTTGACATCTGGGAAACAATATACTCTGTTTAGTATTGGTTTTTGCCTGTCTTTAGCATTTTCTGTTTTCGAGGGGGACCTGTCAATTGGTATCAGAGCTTACACTCCAACATAGCTGAGTGAGATCCAAAAGATGGGCAAGAAAGGAAGGCTTCAAAGTTGTAATTCTCAGAAAGTTACTCTCAGCAGTGGTGGCGTTGTCGGGACAACTGAAGAACAACGAAGCAAATGTAGTGATTTTTCGGATGCATTATCAAGGAATGGAATAGCTCTTGAAAAGCTATTTGATGAGCTCACTGAAAAATACAAAGCAGTTGTAAAGGGGAAGAAGATGTTGTTGAAACAACTTGCTGACATCAGGATTTCCTATGATCAAGTATTAAAAGAGAGAGATGCACTTCAAAAGGAAAATATGCCAAACAAGGACATTATTGAAGACTTGCGAAAGGAAAGAGTTGAATTGATCAAGGATAAAGAGCATTTGATCAAGGAGAAAGAGGTGTTGATTGAAGAGAAAGAAGTATTGAAGAAGGACTCTCATGATATTCAAGAGAAGGTTCATAAGTTGGAAAGAATGGCAAAAGGAAAAGAGAAGCTCGATGAAGTCTTGTCAATGGGAAAGTCTTACAAAGATCAATCTGGAATTAGATATCAGTTTTCAACCACACCATCAGAGACTAAATTTGTGAGTGGAGGATTTCTTGAACAAAAATCACCCCCAAGGATAAACCACGAAGTAGTTGTTGCAAAGCCTACTGAAGTAGTTAAGTAAGTTGTTGAAACATCTGGTCGACAACCAGTCAGAAAGATCTACAAGGAAAGATATATTCAAAAGTTTCAACAACACAAGGATTGTTCTTATTGCAAATTGCCAGGACACACAGCTGATCAGTGTTCTCGAATTGTAAAGGATTTTATGAATGGTCGCCCTGTTGTCTGGCCTACTGAAGAACTACGCAAGAGGGTTAAGCTGAGAAGAGTTTGGGTTCCAAAGAAATCAGAGTGAAATTGCCTTGGCAAGAATGAGATTGAATATGTGCACCATATGTCGTCTGAACAACGAGCATACTGCATGAATAAGTCCCTTGATAGAGAAAAGCTTGAGGAGCATAGAGGGAAGTTCGGCTTGTGCCACTCTCCTTAGCATCATGCTGCGTTCGGGGCCCGGGATTACAAAGAATTTATATTTTGTGGGCCCAATCCATTAGAAAGGGAGATGGTACAGTTGAGCTGCTGAAGGTCTGGTGAGAATTTGAATTCTAGTATATTCTGTTGCTGATGCCGATGTTCTGACTACAGAGAAACAACCTGGAAAAGATATGTCATAATGCAAGGGGAAGTATCTATGACGAGTTTGATTTAATTGGAAGCTTCGCTTGGATATTATTGATGATTTTGAGGAGCTGGGGCCACAGAGAAAGGAGGAGAAACACTGATGCATATTTTGTTGATTTCCTGTTGTCCAACTGCAGTGGAACAACAAGAAAATGGCAAAGATGTTGTTGATTGATCTACCAAAAAGGGGGAGAATATGATATGATTTTATTGTTCATGAGTATCGTGAATGGTTTTGGTTGATCATATCCACAAAGGGGGAGATTGTTAAGTCCTTGAGTCCTATGTTGTGAAGATGATCAACGTTGTTCTATAGTTGTGACGACAACTCATGAACAATGCAATCTGATAGTGGAGAAAGGACAACAAGGGACGCTGACGTGGCATAGTTTGTACAGCAGATTTGAATTTTTGTGCAGATACTCGTTGTCCCTCTGATGTTGAAACAACCTATCAACAACAGGTATAGCACAACTGGAAAGTAAAAATGATGCTGACGTGGCCACTTCCTCCCAGCAGGCTTTTAGGGTTTTAAATGGGCCTTGTACTCCTATAAATACCTGTTTTCGAGTCTTCCTCATTAGCACCAATATTCAGCCACTCCATAGAAGAGAAAACAGAGCATTTCTAAGGTCATTTCACTGCCATGGATTGCTGAGGAAGCTGAAGCCACAAAACCCCCAGTTTCGTTGTTTGCAGAAGACAGAAACAACCATTTTGCTACTGGTATATTATTTGTTGGTTGCCTGCTGCTATCTTTTTGGGGTTTTTGGTTTGTGTTTAGACTTCTCTTGTTATATCTCTTGTAAACACAAACATGGGCTTAGATTGGGTGTTGTACCACCATTGTGCTTAACTTGTTTTAGTAGCTAGATTCCACAAACACCACCTTAACACCTGCTAGTGAATTGAGTGCATTTGGGTAGATAGTTGAAGCTCCCATGTATTCTTCTAGTCTATTTGGGTAGATAGGAGAGTTTACTGGAATGTAAGGGTGTGTAGGGTGTGATTGACTCTTGTTCAATCTGTTTGGTGGAGATTTAGTGAATACCTGCCTTGGAGCCCCCAGATGTAGATCGGTGGATCGAACTGGGTGAACAATTTTTCTGGTGTTCTTAGTTTTATTTTGGCACTCTGTTCTGTTGGTTGTTGACTGGTTGTTGGGATAACGCTCAAACATCGTTTCCGCACTGATTTATTATCTTGACATCTGGGAAACAATATACTCTGTTTGGTATTGGTTTTTGCCTGTCTTTAGCATTTTCTGTTTTCGAGGGACCTGTCAATATGAAAGGGGACTTCCTCTGTGTTGTCTGACATTTGTTTTAAACTATTCCCAAATAGTAAAATTGAACCATGGAATTAAATAGTCACAATCAATATTATATAATCATAATTATTATTTGTGGTATTAAATTTTCATAAACATTGATATGGTTACATTTACGTATTTAAAAACTCGTAGTTTCCATGGTGATGCATCATTAAATTTTAGTTGTGTTAGAATAAGATACGTAGAATAAAATTACATAATCACGTAAACAAATAAAAATGCTACCGAACGCAGTTGGCCTGAGTGGTATGGAGCTCTGGCAGCTTAAGCAAATGTCTCGGGTTCGAGCCTTTGTATATGCAGAATTCTGCTTTGGGAGAAGCAACCCTTCAATGCCCTCCCGATCCTCGAGGGATTAGTATTGGGTCCAATGTAACCTGAGGATACCCTGATATTCACCTAAAAAAAAAACAAATAAAAATGCTGGAATTAAATATTTTTGGATTGAAAAAACATGCAGGAGGCCAGTAAATCATATACTCTGTAACAACCCGGTTTTTGGTCACCCAGGTCGGGATGTCACCGCCACACCTCCCTAGTAAGACACGGTTTCTCCGAGCTTACTAAAGAGATGCAAGGCTAAGTATTGCAGTGTTTAAAATATTTAAAACAATTAAAATAGCCCATTCAATATAAATTCAAAATAAATATTATAATGCAGCGGAATAATAGTATTTGAGTATAAGTATTGCAGCGGAAAATGTAAATAGGGCCAACATGGCCAAAACACGGGATAAACAGGCCCGTTCATACTATAGTCTAATGCAAGAAATTAAAATATAAAGTTTCCCAAAAATTCCCCATGCATATACGTGCTCATGCTCATTCCACATACTCTGTAAGAAAAATGAAATAAATGGTTTGGTCAGCACAACTTGCTGAGTAAGTTAATGCATACATGATCATGGGGTTTCAAAGCGATTAATCAATATTTAAATAAAAGCATGACAATAATTCATAAACAATTTAATTTAATTAACTAACCAACTTGCATAATTAATTCATGGCTCTAATTAATAATACATTTAGCATAATTTCAAATAAAGGCCATAAATAATTTAAATAAAACATTTAATAATTTAAATGGACAATAAATAAATATTTTAACTATCCCCATTGCACCCAAGATTTAGTATTTCAAGTATTTCATGATTGTATCACAAGCTCGTCAAGTTTAGCCGGTAGCCCGGCGGCCGCAGCCGTATCTGCCATATCCAGTACCACTTCGGAGCCTCGGAAAACCCAAATGGATATTCTCGAGAGTGTAGGCCATATATCTCATGCCGTTTTGGCAACATATCTCAAATTTTGCGCGGGTCACCATCGTCCATAAAGGCACGAAGTGAATCGTTAGGGGGGTACCCTGCAGAGCACTCACCCCCTAATTTTAAATGATCAAGTTTGTAAGGGGATTTCCATAAATTCTGATTTCATATATTTATTTCAAAAGAGTTTTCTACACGTTTAAACCTTAAAGGCTAATTTCATCGTTTCAACAAGATTTCAAGATTTGACTTGGTCAAAACCATTGTTTACTCCAAAATTAACTAAAAATCAGGTTTAAGTCCAAAAATTCTGAAATTTGACCAGTGACTCGAAAACACAGAGATGAACAAGTTTTGTGTTTTATGTTTTTCGATCCGAGTTACGGAAATAAGTGAAAAACGTCAATCTTTATCAGGATAATAATCTGTTCGAATTTTCTACACAGCGGTTTCAGAAATTCGAGATCTACCATAGCAAACTAACTCCAAATTTGAGGAAATTTTACAGAGAGATACTTAGGACATATATCTACAACTTTCATGTTCGACTAAAGTTCTGAATCAGTCTAGATCTATTGTCAAAAATGTCTACAAATTCGGACTAAAGTTCTGTCAAGATTTCAAGATCTAAATTTAGAACAGTTTGGTTTGGGGTCGATTTCAGATAACAAAACTCAATGAAAAATTATGAAATTTTTACAGGAGATAGATCTATGTCTTAGGAACGTTTTTCATGTTTTAAGTTTTCTCGTTTGAACAGGTTTAAGGGTTCGGAAAAATCGTCCAAGAATGCTGCGCCGTGGGTTTTCGTCGTGTTGACAGATTTTAGGTTTCTTGATTAGATCGTTACGTTAGGAATGTTTTAATCCGCCCAAAACCATAGTAAGATTAACTTACTGATTTGTGGTCGTCCCGGCTCGTCGATTTGGAGGCGTGGCTTCCAGTCCACCGTTTATCTCCTCGGTTCGTCGGGTTCTTCGTTCTAGATCCGGTTCAGGGTGTAGAAAAGAAAGAGATTAAGTTAGGATTCGTTTTCGAATCAAGAACGTAAAAGAGCTAGCGGATCAGAACTTACCACGACGATAGAAGACTCCGAGTTCGTCCAAAGCAGTCCCTCTCTTGGTTTCGTGCCTCCGACGACTCCGGAATTAAGGTTTATCGGGTAGAGAGATTTCATAGGGTTTGAAAAGTGTTCGGGGTTACTCGAGAGGGTTATTTATAGATGTGAAGGACTCTAAGGGCGTCCAAAGTCTGCCCCAATGAGTCTTGAGCCGCAAGGTGAGCAACCGAAGTCGAAAAATCCGGATTCGGGCGAGAAAATCTCGCACGGGTTGTTACTGCCCGTGGCGCGGGGTTGGCGCGCCGAACCCCGCGCGGCCACCGCGCGGTCTCCGCCTGGACTTCGGTCCGGGCGGGTCGTGCGATCCGTCGGGCATTTCCTCCTCTCTTTCGGACTTCTATCCCTCTATGTTCTCGGATTCGGATTTCCGGAATATTTTCGGGCTCCTATTTCCTATCTTAATTTTTACTCGCGTCTAGATTTAATATTGGCCTCGAATTCTTGAGTCCATTTGTGTCGGGTTCCCTTTTACAATTTATTTGATTAATTTATCTTTGCCTTTACGGGTATTGGAAATTTAATTCCTTCTTAAATTAAATTCCATTTCTCATTTCCTTGTCTATGTATTATGTTTATTCATTTATTATATTTATTTATTGTTATTTTTTGTTTATTGTTTATCTATTTATTTATCTTATTTATTTATTTTATGTTGTAAAATTCTCGGGTATTACATACTCCCTCATTCCTTTTTAATAGTCTTTTCAGATATTAAAATGTATTCCACAATAATTATCATTTATAGGTAGTTATAGATGATTATTTTATATTTTACTATATTAACCTTTACTTGATAGAAATGATATATTTTGACATTTATTACGAAAGAGTTTAGTTGAAGGGTAAAATGAAAATTTATGAGTTCATAAATGCAAATAAATTATTGAAATTGAGATGAAAGTGAGAATTATTAGAAAGGAATGGAGTAATACAAATCTGATGATTTTCAGGTATGCCAATTTGAGACAAAAAGGGTTTGGCAGAATTAAGTGTCCGTATACATAGCTAGACCAAATTGATTTTATAGAATAGGGAAAAGGTATAGAAGTATATAGAGCAATAGCATGTCATTGCAACCTTTTAACAAACACCTTGTGGGCTGTGGCTTGTGTAGTTGTGCTTTTGTGCATGCCCAAATTGTGGAATAGAGCTGGGCAAGGTTACCCCTTCACTACCATACGTCCATACCCCACTTCTTATTGCCTACACAAATTAGTCCTTAGGATCAGTGTTTTAAATTTCGACCGAAATCCCGAAATTTTGGTCGAAATTTCAGATTTTGGAACACTTCGAAGTGAAATTTCACATACAATATTTTGTTGCAAAATTTCCTTCGAAATTTCGCCCGAAATTTCCCGAATTTCCCAAAATTTTTATTTTTTTAAAAAATACTACTCCCTCTGTCCCATTTAATTTGTCTTGTTTGACTTCTGCACACAATCCAATGCATTTTTTCAATCGTTAATATCTCAAAATATTTACAATGAAAATTATGTAAAATATATATTATAAAACTACATGATCATACGATTCTAACAAGGCCCAACTCGACTATTTTTTTCCAAATATATATTTATGATAACATTGAGTCAAAGCTGAACAATGAACAGTGGAAAAAAGTCAAACAGGACATGTTACCTGGGACGGAGGGAGTATTTTTTTTCTAAATTTTAAAAATATCTTCTTTTTTAAAAAAAATAAAAAAAAAATTATGCTTCAACACATGTTGATTATGTCATCGACTTTAAGTCAAAATCTTTTCAAATAGTATGGTTCATGATATTAACAATATAATGAACATAGTATATCATGTAATGATTATTTTTATCATATTGCTAGTTTATATAGCAACATAGATGAGGTATTTTGGAATATCTTTCATTTCATCCTCTCGGGAACTCGATGTGGTTTTCTAAAAAAATTACAAGTATCTCCGAAATTTTTCCCGAAATTTCAAATATCTTCCATAAATTTATATGTCCGATATCGACACCGATACCGACATTTTAAACCTTGCTTAGGATATTCAAAATATGATAAAATACAGTATAATTGTAATCAATTATAGCATATACTAATTCAATCTAGTTATTCATTACAAAAATTTAGAATGGTCACATAACATTGTCAAATCTCAATTCAGGAACCTAACGGTATTGTTCAATGATCACCATTCAAAAATACTCATCTGTTCTCTAAAAATTGTAACGGACTCACAGTGCATGCAGTTCAATGCACGTTTTAAACCATTAATAACTCAAATTCGTTATAAGTAAAAATTCTAAAAGTTCAATATTTAAAATCTACTCGACGAGGCGAATCTAACAATATCCTACTTGGCTATATTTTAACTTATATAACCATGATAAAACTTTAAGTGAAAGTACATGTGTGAATAATACTAAATTTCCAAATGTTACAATTTATCACAAACGGAGGGAGTACATCACAAAAATAAATATAGACATCACAATTGTGTGTAGTTAAAATAAAAGTCTGCACCGAAACTTGATTGATTTGCTTGTACGCCTCCCTTCACCTTTATTACATTCTTAAATGCATGTATCAAAATTCGTCGATTTTTCTCTTCCGTTGAATTTATTGAAATTGTCAACGTATAACTTGTTGCTTCAATTTTTAATCCATAAAAATCTCTATCAAGATTTTGGTTAGTTGTATATAAATACCACATATAAAATAGAGTGGAAGACATATAATACACATACACACATATAAACAGATTATTATATTAGTTGACAAAATCTAAAATGAAGAAAGTCTAGCTAGTGAAAACGAATGATATCAGAAAGTCGTAAATAATTGCAGATACGTTTAGTTGAAAAGATGGTGATGATTAGTTTTACTAAACATCGACTATATTACTAGTAATTTGGACTGCTTCAAGATAAACCCTTTTCAAAATAAATAAGTAAAACCACGTCAATAGTTCCAATTGTTTATACAGAGAAGATGAGGACTTGACCTAGTGGTTAAGTTTCCTGACTCCCAACCTTTAGGTTGAAGTTCGATTCCACATGGCACCTTATCCCTCCTGTTTATCTATTTGTAATCTGTCGCATTGGCTCCAACCGTCTATTTCCTAGCCTGTATACTGTTAAGCCAAAACAAATGTTTAAAAAAAAAACTAAAGTAACGCTAATAAATTGTTTACCTATTAGTTTTCTTGTTTTCAAATATACAGTTTTTTCTTTTTGGGTACAGTTTTCAAATATATAGTTACTTGAAAGTAACACTAATAATAATAATATAAAAAAAAAAAAGAGAATGGAAATGCTATGGCTTGGTAGCCAGCCATTCACATGAGAAATAAATTAAGGGCTAATGATTAAAAAGGGCCACCACAATGAGTCATTTCCATTCTTAGGTCATCATAATTTGATTTCTGAACACAAGCCATCAGAAACATAACTTGGATGAATTTAGGCCATATGACTTATTTGAAAAGTCAATTGACCTTAACAACTTTTCATTTCTTTCATTTAAACCCCAAGAAAGTTTGACTTTATTTACTTTAGTTATTTCTCAATATACTTAATTTTTCATTATATAAATGACACCCAATGCGCTTGAAAATTGGTATCAGAGACTAGATTTTATTGAAGAACATATTAATTATATTATTTATAATATTTTATCTCTTAATGGTGAAGATTTAATTATTTAATGGATTCAATTAATTCGGAACTTACGAGTTATTTTCAAAATTAGAAATAAAAAATAGAAATTTCCAAAGAAAATTCTTGAACTTGTCCATGGGACAAGATATTATTAAAAGAAATTTCTTTCCTAAAAATGAGAGGAACAAACTGGAAAGAAATTGATCCGGATAGCTCTAAGTTCTCACAGGACTTATGGGAAATCCAAAAAACGATTCAAGATTATGGTAACCGGTATTGATTTTACCTGGAAAAATTGATAACTTGAATTAAACAACAGATGAGATATTTCAAGATCTAAAGAAGGAAATTTTGAATCTGAAATTTGACATTTCAGATATCAAGAAAAGGCAGAAGGATATTCCTGGATCTTCCAAGAATAACCAAGCAAATATTAGAGATGCATTTGGACCAGTACAAGCTTTACACCAAAAAGGTAAAGCAACCATGGTCCCAAAGCAGAAATCACAAGAAGAATTGATGATTGATCTCCTGAAAACAATCGAATGAGTGTTTTCAGGGCAGATCTATCTGATCTACAAGAACTTGCAGAATCATTTTCCCAACTAGAGATTATGGATCTAGTCAATGTAAAACCCAATGAAGTTCTTCAGTTGGGTTATGCGGAGGAATCAGGATCCAACGTGACCCACGATGGACCGCCTGATGTCCCAATGAGAGAAAGTATTGACTTCCACATGAACAGGTATCCTGAGGTGCATCTCAATGCAAGACGAAACCCAGGACAGAACCCAAGTAGAGTACTAGAATCCACACCGTGGGCCAAGACGATGTTACAACCATTAAATCCATATGGCATAACACTGAACCTCGACGTTATCGACTTCCGAAACATCGAAGACCTGATCAACGAATGGGTAGCTTCAATGAAGATTGCAGCAACCACCCTGGATCTCAATAAAGAAAACTTTATCAGATTAATAGAGCTAAGTCTCGGAGGATCGGCAAAGCAAGGCTGGAAAAACTCCACGGCTGCTTTAAAGGAGCAAATACTCGAAGGAGAATCCAAAAGCACAATCTACGAAAGATTTGGCCACTTATTCAAAACCCAAATTGCAGGAGATGATTATTTTGAAGAATAGAGAACCGAAAAATCAAGGTCTATATCCAAGCACTATTAGGTATGGAGTTAAGAAGTATTTGCGCAGTAGACGAATATATCTACTGGGTTCGTAAATACTATTTTCGGAGTAAGATGACAGCTGAAGTAGCATATCCCATGTTCTTTGCAAAAATCTGCAGCCCATGGAGAGAGATGTTGATCCAATCGTACACATTACCCCCTAGTACGGTAGACTCAATAGCTCGAAGAATGTCATTCCTAAAGGATAAGCTCAGAGAATTATGTCAACAGGCGGCAGCCCAAAAGAACATAAAAAAATTAAGAGGTAAAATTAAAAGAACCCCTCTTTGCTGTGAAAATAATTATTTTCCAACAATTATGGGAGAATCAGAAGAAAAGAGAAAAAAGGAGAAGAGTCGAGGCTCATACAGCAAGAGTTTCAGAAGATCTCCATTCCGAAGAAGGAGAGCATGGTGGTCCAAGAGCAAGGCCAGAACATATAAAACTTGACAAAGAAGTGGAGCGACGAAGAGTTCATCCCAAGGCTCAACTAGCTCAGCAGCCAGGAGCACGGGACGAACAACGCCAAAAGAGCATTCAGACGAGCCCATACCGGAGCCAACGAAAGTTTCAAAGACTTCAACTGTTGGAAGTGTGGAGCCAGAGGTCATATCTCACCCGATTGCCCTTAGAATCGTGAGATACGAATGTACGAAGCCACGAAAGATATCGTGGAAGCAGTTTACCATGGAAAACTGGTACCAGTAAATCAGTTTGAAGATATCCCCTCGGACGAGAGCATTTACGAGGAAGAACTAAGAAGTGACTCAGACTCATACTCAGATGGATCTTCAACCGAGTCTGACTGAAGAGGACATGATTCAGACCACTGAAAACCTGTCTGGATTCTTTTCAATATAGACGATCTCGAATCGAACCATGGAAAGAATAATGCGAAAAGATTGCAACCTCAGCCCATATGACGGATTCAAAATTGGCGGGATTGGACGTGTTCTTAATTAGATGAGACTCAACCAGAGAAGACATAACATCATCTACTAGGTAAGTGCAGGTGAGTTTGCAATTCCTATGGAACTTACTTGTAATGTTATGGATATGCAATTAATTCCAAAAGAAGAAATTCTTTAGAAACTAAGTAGAATGAAGGAGGAAATTGCCATTTTTATGAAATGGATCTACATAGGAGCCATTGAAGTAGTAATTAAGGCAACCTTCTAAGAAGGCATTGATTCTGAATTACATCTATCAGTTACTGATAGAAGAATCAATAACTTTAGAGATGATCTTCTTGGGACTATGGTAGGAAATTTATATACAGGGAAGTTAATGTTTGACATTCATCCTAGAATTTCCTACAACTTAGCCGACCAAGATTTTAGCAGAGTGCTAACCGTTCATCAGGATTTCAAAAGAAATGATCTGATGAAAGAAGGGAACAGACTATATTCTATAACTTATAGGATCTCTTATACACTTTCCAATAGTCATTATTCTGACTTATTTATGAGGAAAGAGTACATAAAAATTCCTAGAATTTTCAAGGAGTTTGCTAAAGTCATGACTCCAAATCCTACCCAGATTCCAAGGTTAGGAGGAGTAGACATACAAATAAGAGATCACCCAGTTCTAGACAGATCCACAAGTGCTAGAATTGAGTATGCAAGCCGTATGTCTTTTTTGGAAGACAGAATTATGACATATAAAGGAAAGGAGTTTATCAAAGATCTAACTCCTCAATCCATTGGGGTAGATAACATAGAAATAAAATGCCCCGAAGGATGGAAAGAAATACGAGTAATATTTGACATCACTGAAAAGATTAACTGTTTTTCATATGATGACTTATACTACTTGCAGCAGCCATCAATTGGAACCTATGAAGGGACAATTGAAATATCAGGACACAAAATCAGAGTTTTAGGCACCGCCGGAAAAGACAATGGGGTTATGATTTTGGGATTAAGTTTTCTCGAAAGTCATAAACTATGGGTAAGGAAGGATAATGGAATTGAATTTAATCTAAGAGGTCATACCATCAGAATTAAATGACAAGTCCATTTTTCATTTATATCTCAGTAGGGATAATGTATGAGCAATATAAGTCGGAATATTTTGCAGCTTATATTGATTCAGGATCAGGTATTTGCACGATAAAACCGGGAGTTTTTCCTAGCGAAGCTATGGAAACATACCCATTATTGCATGAAGAGATTTTTCCCAGAAAATCTTAATACTAAATAAGGGTATTCGACAAGCCAATATCATGATCGGAGGAGCATTTGGTACGCCTTGGTATAAGGTAAAAATGCCTCATATTTATTTTCATGATACATGAGCAGATATTTTGTTAGGAAATAATTTCATACAATCCTTTACAAAATATGTTCAAGATAACAAAAGAAATTTATTAATATTTACCACAAGTTGTAGAAATAAGATATAGGTGTTGCGCAGAGAAAAGGCATTCAACAGGTTAATGCCTATACTATTTCGCAGCAAACGTTGTGATAATGATGCCAAGCTAACCCATCCAAAAATGCAGGATAAGAGAAAATTTGGTAAAGCTTTATTGTATTTTAGACAACAAGGATTTGATAATGCATCTATTGAGGAAATTATAAACCTCAAAGAAGCAATGCAGGAAATGAAGTCACTAAAAATAACTTCTTTAGATATTGATGAGGAAACTAAATTGTCCCTCGAAAATGTCAAAAGGCTTATCCAGAGAAACTTTAACAAGGATCCTCTGGCATGGTGTGATAAAAATAAGATCGAGGCTACTCTACAGGTAAAAGAACAATATAAATATGAGTATGTTTAATATAAACCCATCTTAATGAATATGCATGATAAGAAAGATATGCAACAAATTATCAAAGAGCATATCGATCTTAAACTCATCGAGGCTGGAGTCTCAACTTATAGCATCCCTGGATTCTTGGTAAGAAACCATGGTGAAATAAAAAGAGGAAAACCCAGGTTGGTAATAAATTATCAAGGTATTAATAAAATAATAAAGTTTGATGGGTTATTATATCCCGAGTAGAGAACACTTAATTGATTGCATTAAAGGTGTTAAAGTATTTTCTAAATTTGATTGTAAATCTGGTTTCTGCCAGATTAAGATGGAAAATGAGTCGAAGAAATTCATAACATTTTCCACCCCGCATGGGCAGTATATTTGGAATATTATGCCAATGGGACTTTATAATTCCCCTCAATATTTCAAAGAAAAATGGATAATCTATTTAAAGATTATTTAGAGTTCATGTTCATCTAAATTGATGACATTCTGATTGCATCTCGAAATATTAAAGAGCATATTAAACATCTTGAAATATTTTCAGATGCATGTCAAAAAGAAGGTATTGTTCTCTCTGAGAAAAAAGGCTACCACCACTGTTAACAAAATTGAATTCTTAGGAGTTCAAATTGATGAAGCAGGGATAAAGTGGAACACATTGTGAAGAAAATCCACAATTTTCCTGATACATTAAAGGACAAGAAACAACTTCAGAGTTTCTTGGGAGTTGTAAATTTTGCAGGTATGTTTATAAAAGACCTTGCAAAATATAGAAATGATTTTAGACCACCCCTGAAAGAGACTGAAAGCTCTAGATGGAAATGGGAAGAAATCCATACAAAGAGAATTCGCGAATTAAAGCAAGTCTGTAACAGCTTGCCAAAACTCACGATACCTCAAGATGAGGATGAGATGGTAGTCTATATAGACACCAATGATTTTAGATGGACAGGACTGCTCATGAGAAAAACTACTACGGGTCAAGAACCCTGTAGCTACATAGGAGGGTTGTTCACTGAACAACAAGCCAAACTTTGGCACATTAACGAAATGGAATTCTTTGCACTATGGAAAATATTTAAAAAATGACCTTGATTCTTACTTGCAAAGAAGTTTATTTTAAAAGTTGATAATACTAAAGTTAGAGCTTTTTAAAATATAAACATGAATCAAAAATTGAAAAAGCTCGTATTATCAGATTTGAAGCTGAATGTCAGTATTATACTAATGATATTGATGATATAAAATCTCATGAAAATGTTCTTGCAGATTTCTTGACGAGAGATGGAAGCATTTGAAGCAGATTCCACCATTACGAGATTTAGCAGCTTAGAGAAGATCTTGAGGAGCTATTAAAGCATTTCGGACAGCTGGATATCAATGCAAAGACAGCTGGCCAAATACAACAGAGCAATGTGGACATGGTCCGCAATGATATTCGAACCTCCCATATTACAATGACAATGCTATGGGAATCGGTACTAGAGCCAATCAGGAAAGCGTCAGCTTCCTTGATAAACAAAGGGAAATGTGCCCAAAAAGCTAAGATGGTCACATATAAGGAAGTAGATTCAAACACTGCTTCAAAGGAACCATTGTCGGATACCGACAAAAATGTTGAGCAACAGGAAAGTCACATTTGCGAAAGTTTAAGTCAACCCACTGCCTCTGGGGTAAAAGACGAAGAAATTAACCTTAGGCCAATGACGAGCACCTCTAAGGTTAATTCAGACGAGAAGGTCCTATCTACTGCCTGGCTGGACTACCAAGGAAAATGGGAACAACTGGTTTCCATATGGAGAATTAACCCTAGCAAGACAGTGATCGAAACATCCGGAAGATACAACAGGGTCTAGATAGTCGAGGGATCGAAGGCAGAAGAGGTTCGAAAGTGGTATGATTTTGGAGCATTAGCATCTGTTCTTACTACATCACCAGGGTTCCCGGAAATAAAAAAATTTCCAAGATGGATAAGCAGCGCAATGAATGAATCATAGCAGAACAACCCGCACCTCCAAAGAGGACATATTCTGGAGCTTAAGTTTATTTCAGCAGCACCAGAAATCGTTGGAAAAAGATTTATACTCGGTCTTTCATTTTATTAAATTACAAAGGCATGATATAATAGGTTTCAACAGAGTCAAGTCCGTTGATGACAAGGCACCATTGGTATCTTCCATCAGTGAAGATGTGATCTTCACCAGACGAGCATGAGGATTTTGGGTATGTCTCACCGAGATGGAAAATGTTAAATATCCGTTTAAAATATTCCCAAACAATTTAAATGGATCGTTTCTGGTTAATTCTTTAACATGAAAAAACATAGAGTTTGCGGAAACCACTTTTGAGAAGAAGATGTTACTCATCTGGGAAAATAAGTTTCCAGCAACAGAGTCTACCAGAAAAAAAACAAGCAATATGATGCATGTTGGCCAATGGGATAATCATATATGCCCATATTGTGCAGAAGATGAAAAGCCCCTATTCGAAACAAAGATCCGGGTAACCCAGAAGAAAGTTGGATCCGAACAGGACAAGGGAAGAAACGTCCAAAAAACTTTCACAAGCCAAAGTAAAAACAGCTGGATGTAAGAGAAAAAGAGGTGTTGGCAATACCCCATAATTGGAAGGCGATAAAGAAAGTCTAGAGTCATTGGCAGTAAGTGGCCGACAAGAGAAGGTGGAAAGTTGACAAAAAAGATGCCACCAAGGACAATAATGCAACAAGATAATAAGTAACCAGCTGGAATCCAAAGCAAGTGACGAACGCAGTGACGTTGCAATAAATTAAAGAATATTTGGAATCCGTGATTGAAGTCCGCGGACGGCTATAAATGGAGATGTTTGAAGCAGATGGAAGGCATCGAAAAACCTCCCAACTCTTCAAAATATTTGTAATACTTCTCTTTCTGCAAATTTCCTTTCGAGTCTGTAAAAGTATGGAGTTTTTTCCCAAGAGTCTTGTATCCTGCATGAGGAACTATGTGTTAGCCTTCTCCATTAGGGGAAATTATGTTTGAATAATATTTTTAATATTTCTTCAGTAAAATCCAGGCTTCCAAATTTCCCAAATATCCCGATAATAAAGTGAAAACCCTTTACCCATATCTTGTTATGTCCTAAGGTAGGAAACGAAATAGGACTGTGCTGTTTGTTGCTGAAGGAACTAAGAATCGGTGAACCATTAGTCGCGGCTGCGTGGTTGGAGGAAGTCCATAAAATCCCGGAGCTTAGGAAACCCGACAGCAAAGCGGTCAAGCCAATGTATGAAGTTTAGTGCTTAATTTAATTATCGGAAGCATGATGAGCTGTTATTGGATTAAATTAAATGAAAAATCTAAAGTTGGGGTCAAAGGGGAATAAAGCTAAATTTGGAAAGTCAACTGTTGGGGTTAAAATATAATAAATCAAAAATTGGTAGGGTCAATGATAATTTGAAAAGTGTAAATGGCCTTGACTTGGTCAAAGTTGGCTTCTAATGGCCAAAAATAAAAAATAAAAGTTATAGTGGCCCGAAATTGGAAAATGTGTCTTCTCATAACCTATTTTATTAATTAGTCCATAAATTAAAGGTTATAAAAAGTCATTTGTAGGTGAATACCAGGGTATCCCCGGGCCACATTGGACCCAAGACTAATCCCTCGAGGATCTGCAAGGGCAATTAAGGGCGCCTCTCCCAAAGCAGTTTTTTGCATACACAAGGCTCGAACCCGAGACCTTGCTTAAGCGACTAGAGCCCCATCCACTCAAGCCTACTGCTGTTGGTAAAGGTTATAAAAAGCCATTGGAACTGCTCCATTCTAATTTTAAATTAATGGTATATATATATATATATATATATATATATATTTTCAGGGGTTTTGCTTATTTTATACTTCCGTTTTATCAAAGTTAAAAGCGATGAACATTTTTAAGTACTTGACTTCGTAAAATAAATTCAGAGAAAAAAAGCTACTATTAGCGGCGTTAAGAAAAGATCCTAATTTTTCTCTAGTTTAATTGCTTTTTTAAATTTATAAAGGGTCTGTTCTGCACGTGGAGGTGTAGATGAGTGCGACTGTAGTTATTAGTTTTTGCATAAGTGTTCGGTAGAAGTAGCTGTAGCTGCCATAAATTGTAATTAGAAGAGAAAAATTAAATTAAGTTAGAAAGTAACTTTCAAAAGGGAGCTCCCAAAAACTACTTAGCGTAGGTTCTGATTGTAGAGTTTTGCAGTTCACAGTTAAAACCTTCCAAAGCTAGTATACAGAATGATTTATTATTTTGATATAAAAGCTAAAGCTCATTGAAGCTCAAAAAAGATTCCAAAAGTTGCATGCAAAAATGATCTAAAAGCTACTACTACTTAGGGGTGTCAATTTCAGGTTTCGGGTCGTATTCGTGTCGAGTTGATCAGGTTGTATAATATTTCAGGTCGGGTTTCGGGTCGACCTGATTTGGGAAAAAATCCAAAATGGCTAAACCCAAACCTGAAATTTTTCGTGTCGTTCGGGTTCGTTTTTTCGGGTTATAGGCAAAATTGACAAAATTTAAGGTTTCGGGTCGTGTTCGTGTCAGGTTGAACAGGTGGAATAATATTTCAGGTCAGGTTTCGGGTCGACCTAATTTGGAAAAAACCCAAAATGACTAAACTCAAACCTGAAATTTTTCGTGTCGTTCGGGTTCGTTTTTTTTGGTTCGTGTCGAAATTGACATCCCTACTACTACTTCGATATTCCAATTATTACAAATTATGAAACTAAAAGATTCAGCTTCTATTTAAAGTACTTTGCCAAACACACCCTTCTAAAACATGATAATTGGTAGTATTTTTAAATTGTGGTATTGTAGTTTGTACACCAATTGTATGGGAGCATCAATTGAATAATTCTAAAGGAATGAATGCGACATATGGATGGGTGCCTTAAACCGCGGCGGATCCAGAATATTGGCGGGGTTACTGGGCAATGTATACACCAAGCGCCTACATTGTCTCTGCCTTGATTGTGGTCGGCTGGTTGCAAATTTGCGATGGCGAAGTGAATATATAGGTCAATTCTTAGGAAACGTCGGGGTAAATTTTGGAGGTAAATTTATGGTATTGAAATTGGGATAAATAATTAATACAGATTTTATGTTATTTTAATTCTGGAAGCAATTTCTTTATTCATTTTGTTCCATAATTTTTTTTGAACAACCTAGGCCGGATGAGTAATCGAACCCACAACCTATGGGTTGGAGTCGGGGACTTGACCACTATGGTAAGTCCTTATCCCCTTTTGTTCCATAAATTTGATATTTGTTAATGAATTAACAAAAAAAATTGTTTTATAGGCTTGTTAGAAGTATTTTTAAGTGGAGTACTAATACACTATATTGAATATAATGGGCACAAATATTGAAGGATCACATGGAATATACTCGATCTATCATGAATACAATTATACACAATTTAAAATGTGATTGGGGGACGATTTACTTGTTTGTTCATTGTTGGAAATCAACAAATTAAAGTAAGTTGAGCAATCTATCTTACCAAAACTCAACTATATTTCATCTTGCCTACCATTAATCATCGTGTTAGATTTACCAATTTTAATAGTATAACGAACCTAAAGACTTGATGTTCTTTTTGATACCTAAACACATGTAACTTATTGCAAGGCAAGGAAAGCACAATATGTCAAAGTTGGAATACTTAAACCAATCATATGCAGCCCTAACATAATTTGTGTATCTTTTATCTTTTTAAAATCTTTAAACCAACCAAAGCATACTGACAAAAACATGTTACCATTTATTCGTAATGAGTAATATTTTATGTATCCTTAAACAAAGCATATTGTCAACGGAAGACCACTAGATGCTTTTTAGTTCGTTGTAATAGTGTATATAAATATTGTTGGACAACATTCTGATGATATATGATATCATTTGTTGTTCACTGGCACATCCAATTTTATTGTTCCCCTAGTCAACTGTTTTTGTTCGTCTGTACGATGTCTTTACAAGCAGGGCCGTCTAATCATTTCCCGAGGCCTGTTCTAATAAAAAATTTAGACCCCTTTATTATATCTAATACATGAATTAATTTTTTTTTTACTACTATTTTTATTTTTGCGGTTAAGCCAGAAAAATGGGCAGTGAAAGCTCATGATATACACATTACAAAGGAATAAAGGAAATCCGAGCTATTCTAATAAAAAATTTAGGCCCCCATTTTATTGGGGGTGAATGGAAGCCAGAAAAAATAAAGTCGAAAAAAGGCAACAACAAAAATCTAAAAAAGACCCCACTTATTACATTTAAAAATTATTTATAAAAATTTTAAATTATTTTAAAAAAATATAACACTATAGTAAAAAAAAAAAAACAAAAGCAATCTATCAACAACCATAGCTCTTTGAACAAAATAATAGACTGTCAACTATAGCTTTAAAAAAAAGGCCCCAAAAAACAACCATAGCTCTTTGACTGTCAAACAAATAATAGATATATTATAATATTGAACAAATTAAATCTTCTAAAAATAGGCCCCAAAATTTGGGGCCCTGTTCGGTAGCACAGGAAGTACGGGTCCTTCACCGGCCCTGCAGATAGGTCGATAATAGTTTTAGAGGGTGTTTCTTTCGGCATTTTGAAAATTGTTGTAGCTTTTAGAAAATGAATAATCAGATAATTCTTGCAACAAAACGTGCTGCAGAGAATGGAGTGTTTGGATGAACTTATATTGTTCCAAATCGTAATAATCATATAATTAATTTTAAAGTGTTTGGTTTTAGTATTTTCATATTGTAAAATTACCACAAAGGGTACGTGTAAGAAAAATGAAATAAATTTTATATTCCATTCATTCCTTATTTTTAAGGATATTTTGGTAAAAGAATTTAGGCGATCAAACGCACTTTTCTAACAACACCAATTTTCTGATGCAAGAAAATAGCTGCAACTTATTGTCATATCGCAGTTAATCAATTATTAAATATTTTCAACAGAACACTTTAATCTACTTATTTGCGTTTAAAAATTGCAACAATCAAATACTCCTTCTGTCCCATTTAACATGTTTTGATTAATTTCTGCAAACAATCCAATTCAAATTCTCAATCATTAATATCTCAAAATTTGTACAACAAAAAATTATGTAAAATATATATTTTAAAACTGCATGATTTTAACAAGACCCAACTTGACTATTTTTTTGAAATATATACTTGCGATAATGTTGAGTCAAAGTGAAAGAATAAACAATGCAAAATAGTCAAACAAGATAAGTATACTGGGACGGAGGGACTAATTTGTTTCAAAACGGCAAAACAAACACCCACTTAGTAAAACACACTATTAATATATGTGGGTGCTTGGATAAGGGATATGAAACATATAATCTGATTATTGCATTTTTAAAATGCAAATAATCAGATTTGCAGCACAACTTTTTAGCGATTAAACAGATTATTTGCGTTTCGAAAATGCAATAATCATATAATCTATTTTCTTGCACCTTATCCAACCACGGTCTATTGTTTAATCAAATTCCGAACTTACATAATGAAATATTTGAAGAACCAAAAACAAAAAGAGAGAGGCGCTCCTTTTACCACCCCGAAAAAAAAAAGGGTGGAGGGGAGAATTAAAAAAGGCATAAAAACTACTCCTGATTTGTTGAAGAAGCTAACATTCTTAACCTCTGCTGGTGGCTAAGCCCACGTCTTGAAGAACTTGAGCTATTGAAACCTTTCTTAGCAAGCATATATGCGACCGAATTATCTTTTCTCAGGACATGGTTTAGTTCATAAAGAGATTTAATTTTTCTAAAAGAAGCTCTATCAAAATAAAAGCTTCATTATACAAACATTGTATTAAAGGTTGGAGCTTCTAATATAAGCTCTAGGGACAGAAGTTATTGTTAGTAGTTTTTTGGATTTTTGGAAGCTCTTTTAAAATTTAATTGTATATATATATATACGAAGTATTTTTTAAACATTGATACTCAAGTGTTAATTAGCAAAGGGTGTGAGAATCCAAGCTACATAAATTACAAATGGATAAAAATGAGGGATAGGAGCCGGGTGGAGAATCGAACCCTTAACCATAAGATGGGAACACTGGGAGTTTGATTAGTCTTATCCACATTGTTATGAAAAATAACGAAAAACAATAAAAACATACAAGAATTATTTAGCCAGTTTAGATTTTTTCTACATTTGGGGATGCTACAAAGCCAGGGATTTCAGTATTCTCAGATCCAGTTTACAATGACACAAAAGGAATTTAAATACCCACAGAACTCTAGGCCCAAAAAGGCCGAAAATACATGGGCCAAAATTACGTACGTCACAGCCCAAAAATTGGATCACGGTCTGTGTGCCATTGTCTACAATACAATACTTCTTGCAGTGTCGGACTTCACAACATATCACCCATTTAATTACATTTTTCTTTAAACTCTTTCAAAATCTACAACTATTTATAACTAACACTATATAAAATTCCACTACGAAAATCTCGCGAGGAGGTGATCATATGATTTGGTCGCCTATCGCACAAAAATGTGGAAAACAACCGGTAGGAGGGGAAGCTTTAGGCAAGGGAATCAAACGGTGTTTCATCGCAGCTAGAAATCCTGAAAGCTCCGGCTTGCAACTACAATTAATTTTGATAAAACGGACGGAAAAACAAATGCATATAGAATATATGTTTATAGGGTAATGGATTGAACCCAATTCGATTTCATTAGGGAAACCATTTGGTTTCTGGGTATGCTTTCTTACTCGGTGAGGAAAACTCGTTGGAGTCTTCCTTGGATTTTCTTCAATTAATAATTATTACAACCAAATGGGAAAACTAGGAGCAGCTTTCCATCGATTTTTTATTTATTTACTTTTCTTTAAACAGTAATTCATTACAACAAGATATGAATGGAGTTGGTGTTATATTCATCAAGTCGAAATAGTGACCTCTAAATACTGCAGGAAACAATATTTATATACACATATACTTATATACAGGTCAACCCTAAAAGACATTACTATATAATAATATCGATCTGGTCTTGATAGAGTTTGTTGGCATGTCTAACTAATGCATAATTTTTTATTAGGTGAATCATTGAATCATCATCTCTGTTTATATTTCAAAGTCAACTAAGCATTATTTTGTAGAAGTAATATTTACACACTTATAAATATAAGAATTACTCTAGTGTTAAGTCTCCCAACTCCTAACCTATAGGTTGGGGTTCGAATATCCCTCGGCCATCTATCGCTATCCTTTATTCCCTTTGTAATTTATGTGGTATGGGCTCCCACCACCTCTTTTCCAGGCCTTTAATGGCTCTTCCAAAAAAATAAAAATAAAATAAGAACGTAAGAAGCTAAATGAAAGACAATGTAGTAATAGCCATTTCATTTAATTAATTTGAATTCATTTTGAATATCGTTGCATTGAGGCTGCTGTATGTTCCATTTAATTGTATTTTGAAGTGGTAACTTAAAAGATAAGATATGAATTTCTAAAGAAAAGTTATTATATGTCGTGGGCTATGTCATGGCTGCACTAGATTGTTAAAATGTAAATGGGCAGTTAAAGTAATAATAATATTGGATTGGACCAAAAATTTTTTGTCAAGGGTTTTGAGACTAGGATTATCCACCTACTAAAAGTAAAATGACAGAAGAAATTGGTTGCTAATGAGGTTAGCGGTCGAAACTCATTAGCTGCAAAAAAAAAAAAAAAAAATTGGCGACTGAATTTAGTAGCTCAATAAGAATATTCTTGTAGTGACCGTCGGCAACAATGACTAATTAGTATTTTTCGCTGGCTTGGAAGCACCTAGAAAAATAGCACAGTTTGTCTAATTTTAAGGCTGCTCAATACCCAAACTAGGAAATATCGATCCGGGATATTTGGTTAAGGATAGAGCGCAGCCCCAACCATTTCCCCACACCCGTAAATTGATCCCTAAAATTGATTGGACCAAATTGAATCCATGAAGAAGGATTTTGGAAATTCATGCAAAATTTATCTTAGAATTAAATTACAAAAATCATTGTGTTATCGCAGAAATTTGGATAACAACAAATAGTAAGCCTTTTACAGGCTAAGCCGATAGAATTTGAATAAACCCTTTCATTGGATTGCGCCTTCAACAACTAGGAACAATGAACAAGTTGAATTAAATTTCTTGCCCACTGTTGATTACAAGAAACTACAGAACTAAAACCGAACTAAACTAAACTACCAAACTTAAGATAAAATAAAACTCCTATAGAGTGTTGTAGTATTCATTGTCCCTTTCTCCATTGGGTTGCCCGGTATTTATAGGCCGTCCATAACCGCCATCTGTGAAACCGCCTTGGTAGTGCTCCTGGTAACCGCTGTTGACAACTACGAGTGTCTTCCAGTCCGTTAGGATCAAGTAGTTTTAGCTTTTGTTCTGCTCCTCTTTGTATGGGCATATAGGTCTAGTCGTCTTCCCTGGCTTGGCCGGACGCGCTGATGGATCTAGTTGGTAGGCTATCTTCCCTGGCTGGTAATTGCTTTGACGATGACTTTCGCGTTAGGATCAAATGGATAGATTATCCTTCCTGGCCGAGCCAATGGGTCTAGTCAGTATACTATGCACCCTAGCCAGGTCAATAAGTCTAGTTGGTGATTGTCCCCTCAGCCTTGGCCTAACGGGCAGGTAGGCCTATTTGATAGACTGTTCCATCGGTCCTTGCTTGACGGGCAAGTAGGCCTATTTGATAAACTGTCCCCTCGGTCTTGGTCTGGTGGGCAGGTAGGTGTGATTGTTTCCTCGGTCCTGGCCCGACGGGCAGATAGGTGAGACTGTCCCCTCGGTCCTGGCCTCACAGGCAGGTAGGTGTGACTGTCCCCTCGGTCCTGACATGTCATCTCGGTCCTGGCCCGACGGGCAGATAGGTGTGAATGTCCCCTCGGTCCTGGCCCGACGGACAGATAGGTGTGACTGTCCCCTCAGTCCTGGCCTGACAGGCAGATAGGTCTATTTGATATATTTATTTTATTTTATTTATGTATTTATTTGTTTATTTATTTTTTTTTATGATAACAAATTGATGTACCATGCGATTATTTTTTCTGCACAAATGAGTTTCTATCAAGGTGGGAAAGAGTGGGTTCTAAGTTTTGTTTTGATAAACATGTGAGCAGAATATTCTTTATTCCATGAGATCTAATTTCATTTAATACTTCCTCCGTATTCAAAAAAATTTAACATTCCCTGTCTAAATATTTAGGTGGTGTTATTTTGTGTACTTTAATCCCCACAAATAGGGGTGGGCACGGTTCGGTTATCCTGAGTTTTTGAGGTATTTGTATTTGTATTTGAACCGGACAAATACTTAGATGAAGTATTTGTATTTGTAACCGGACTCCTCGGTTAACCGGGGGTTCGGTTTCGATTCGGTTCAACGGTTAAGCGATTCGGTTCGAATATTTTATCCAAGCCTATTAAACTTTATAATCGAATCTTCATTTCTTAATTCTTAACCTTTTGTAGGTATATTTTTGAGGTTATTACAATACAATTTAAAAAAAACCATATAATTATCGAATTTGGTGGTTGCTTTTAATGTTATCAAAATATATTAGTATATTTAAAAAATCTTAGTCTAGTGTCTATTTCAGTAATGAGTATTCTTAAGGGCAAAAAATCAATATAGGACATATTATTGATAATTATCTTTATTTTTAATATTTATTTCATTCTATACTTAAAGAATTAAATAAATAATAATATATGTTATTGATATACAATTATGTACCATTAAATATGTATAATTTTTACAATATATATAATTTTTTTAAACACAAGAAATATATTCGGTTCGGTTCGATTAATCAGTGGAAAAAATTAAAGTATTTGTATTTGTATTTGGACCGAACAAATACTTAAATGAAGTATTTGTATTTGAAACGGGGTCCTCGGTTAACCGGAAATTCGGTTCGGTTTCGATTCGATTTTCCGGTTCAGCGAATCGTTTCGAATATTTTGCCCACCCCTACCCACAAAAGGTAGCGGGCGGTGTTGTTAAGTAAAGAAGCGAAATGAGATTAAATGTAGTAGTTTATATATGATCTAGCTGTTTGTTAATTAAACAGAATTGAGCCGAACTCGCTTAAAGTAAAATAGCATTAAATTAAATAAAATAAAATTCAACAGAGTAAAATTAATAAAACCAAACTAAATAGAAAAAAATGGGTACAAATAAAATTTAAATAAATTAAGTTTGTTAAAAGACTGTAATTAAAGTAAAAAGAATGAAGTAAAATAAAATGAAATCAGCGTCTGTCTAATCATTTTTTGTGGCCATATTTTATAACAAATATGAGAATCACTTAAAATATTAAAAATATTATAATTTTTTATTTATAAAACATAGCACTATAATAAAAAGTATAAAATACAAAAAAAATTAATTTCTATTTATTTTTAAGTCTTGCGTCCAAAAGACATACTGTCTATATACGAAAAAGGATCAGCGGCCTACATATTTCGTTACAAAGAATAAAAAATGCAAAAATTCTTCAATTCATTTTTTTAAAAGAAGTAATATAAAAAATAAAAAATATATAAATTAAAAAATGGGGCCGTGTGCAAGGAGGCTGTTTTCACTGCCTCTTCACCGGCCATGAATGAAATGAATATATATATATATACTAGAACTCTTCTAGGTAGCGCGCGCCACGCTGCGCGCACCCGTTGAGGAAAAAACATTATAGAAAATTGTAATAAGATACTCAATTGAAATGAAAATAAAATTAAGATAAATTTAATTGTGAGATCTTGTTACACCCCAAAAACAAAATAGCAATCAATATTCAAGAAATTATCCAAATGTTGAAGTTCTAACTATATTTTTTTTATTGACCCGTTGCCAGAAAACTATAAAAGAAATTCAAATGAACAATCCGTGCACCTGTATGTACTCTTCTAGATTCTAGATAACCAACTATGCCTTGTTCTCAATTATATAAAATATAATTGCATCATACATTCCTCACCTAATTGCAAGCTCCCAAACCAGGCAACAAAAACTGTAAGAATGATAGAGCATGCTGGGCAATATCTGCAAGCACAAAAGCAAAAGAAGTTTCGATTAGTATTGCTAGCCAACATCAGAAGTCAAGATAAATTGTAATGGAATGCTTTGTTAATCTGTGATGTATTTACACTTTGGATCGCATTTAGCTCTAGCAGCTATGCCTAGATAGATGATAACCAAATGATAATTTAAGAAGCCAATTCATTAAGTTTTCAAGATTCAATATGTAGTATAACATGGTCACAATAAGAACCACATTGATCTCATTTATGAGGAAAAAATTAAATGGAAGTTACAGAATATATCTCGAAATGAGCAGGCCATGTCGACAATTTCTTCTTTCCAGGCCGAACATTTTCACAACACGATCACATCGCAATATAGATTTTTTCTCATAAGGAAGCTGGCAATATCTTCAGTTTCTAAAACTAATAAGATACAGGGATGAATGCCAAAAAATTATTAGACCAAAAACCAACAACCATATACTACTACATCATTAGGATGTCAAGAAACAACATTATTTCATCATCATGATTCTAGCAGAAAAGTCTTCAAAGAAAGCCAAACAAACAAGCACTAAAAAATTCAACAGCAGCAGCTTCGGGGTGACAAGGATTTGAACGGATAAAATTTTGGGATAATACACATACTACTATATAACATAAAAATAATATTCCCCAACTCATTCAACAGTCATCATCTCCAACCCTAACTCAATTTAATCAACAAAAAAATCCCCAAATGTTCAACAATTCCACAAACTTCAAACATCAATGGAAAAAGAAAAGAGAATAAGAGAAAGAATAAGAGAGGGGATGGAAGAATCATAAAACATTGATATTTAGGGGGATAATGAGATAAAAGGCAACAACATATTCTTTAGAGAAGGCGCATAATCATTTGCCTTTAATAACGGTCAAAATATGCAAACTCCTTAATAACGGCATGAGAAGAAAGCTAGCAAATGGAATACTGCGAAACACCATAACTTGCCTTTTTTATTAGTGATACACCTGAATAGAATATGCATGTGCGTAACAATTTGTGCTTTGCATTTTTCATGAAGGCTTTGGACTCTAGCTCTGAGTTCTGATTCTTTTCCACCAATCAACATTTTTGGGTTCTAGTCCAATGTCTCGACGTGCTTTAGCACCAACAAAGGCATGTAAGAGCTGTAAATTCAAGTAAAAAAGAGTAAATAAAATATGCTGGGACAAAATGAAAGAGATTTAATCCGGTAATGCCAGGAATACCCCTCCCTCAGTCACATAGGAATATATACAAGACATTCAAGTTCCTTGAAAAAGAGTAGAGAGTGTTCACCAATAGAAAGACTGGCTGTCCCCATGTCCAATGCGTAGACCCTATCAGTTGGATTTTCCTTTACGGGTTCTCGAACTCAAACCAAATTAAAAATTAATTTGTGGAATCTCCCAAAATATGGAATCTTCGTCCAATAACCTTGTAATAATACAATTCAGTAAAAAGCAAACCACACACAAAAGAGAGAATTTGCACATTATGCTAAACAATGAGTTTGGATTATGCTTGTTGAAGACAGAGATAAAGCTGTTTCTTAGAAGCCGATTCATCATGTCATAGTAAACATTTCGACTATCCAAATTGAAATATCAGCATAAAAATGTAGCAATTCATTCAATTACACAGCTAAAAACTATCCATTTTGTACAACATTCAAATAAGCCATATCATCATGCTTCATGAGTCTCATATTCACAATGAAATTTAATTACTATGGTTTTTCATGAAATTAAAGGCAGTTTAACAACCTTGATGGCCATATTAATTGCATATATGCATTTTAAGTAAATGCAAATACAAATTATGGAAAACAATCGATAGTTTATAGCAGGAAAATACTTTAGAAGAATAAGGATAAACTACTACCATGGTAGCCCAAGAAAGATACAAGAAGTTAATATGAATCGAATGTGCCATTAAGAAATTATACCTGCGACAAAAACATAACTAATTTCTATGAGAGATCAAAATCAATGCAAAGAAACACTTCAATATAGTCCATAACTAATTCCCATAGAAGATCAAAACATAACTGCTTCCTCCTATTCATTTATTTCCTCCTATTGACATTTTGATCTGTAATGGAAATTAGTTCTGTTTTGATCTTCTATTGACTGCTTCCACCTGTTTCTTCCAATTGACTTCTTACAAATGCAGCTAAATGACAACTTACAAAGCACATTATTCGATCAAATGCTCTCAATCTGAAACCTACACCTCCCTGCCAGTGAAATGAAGGAATACAACCAGTTAATAGTTAGGCTTAAATGCAAGAATAAATATCATTCTAATCACAAAAAAAAAGCTTCATATGGACAAGTTAATGATATAGAGACAGATGATTCATGAAGAAATTAAGTCATAAGCACACACCATTATGGACAATTTTATATCAAATTAAGTCATGTGCACACACAATTGAAGAATCCATTGAATTTTGCAACACATAGCACTTAGATGGATTCAAAATTTCAAAAGGATTCGAAATCTTAAATTTGGAACTCACAAACACGTTGCTAATATATAGATACCCTAGAATCTATAATGATTTCCAAGCTCAAGAGTTGAAATTTTTTTAGTAAAAGATGGAACGGGCAAGGGAATACGGAAGCAGGGATACACCAAAAGAAGTCTCTAATCAACTAATCCCCAAACCGAAAAACTAAACAAGTGACAGATTGGCAAAAACCACATACTATAAGAAAAATCTCCTACGCCCAGTGTAACATAATTCGCTCGGTCCACTATCGAATTGCGATTCCATTCGCTCGAACCGAAACGGGGTTCGGTAGCGATCTTAATCGCTTCAATTCGCGATTCAAAACGGTAAAAATGGCGAATTGAAAGAAACAGAGAGGAAGGGAAAATTTAGGGCAAACAGGAGGTGCAGCGGGAGGAAGGAGATGGAGGAAGAAGATGAACAGTACTTGCATTTATTACCTTGGCTAATGTGTAAATCAATTTAACTTTAGTCTCCCAAATTTGTCGTTTCCAATGAATCCCCTCTTTCCAAGATGAACAGTACTCTTGCATTTATTACCTATGGCCCCCTCTTATTCAAAAAAAAAAAAAAAATTATGTAAATATATTTAAATTTTATGCGGTCTAATTATAATAAATAATATGGGTGTTTTAAATACTCCATATCATTTAATATTAAAATTTTACAATATTAAAGAACAGAATTCTTCGTGGATATGTGCATAATATTAAATAGCAACATAAAAAATAAAATCATCCTTAAAAACTCTAAATTTCTAATCATAAATTCACATCACTTCTAAATAAATATTCAAATAGTTCAGTTTCAGATATTGTATGTATAAATTTATAGGACATAAACACATAAAATTATGCGAACAATAATACAAATATATTAAAAGTTATATATATATATTTGTATACAAATATGTAGTAAAAGATAGTATCGCAAGTTATTGGAAAAGATAGTAAAAGATAATGGAAATGACTAAAGATAGTAAAAGATAGTAAAAGATAGTATATAAATATTCAGTTTCAGATAGTAAAAGATAATGGGAAAAAAAAAAGTAGCAAGTTTTCACCAAAAAAAAAAAGTAGCAAGTTAAAAAAATGACTAATATAAAATTCTCTATTTAGTGTACCATTAAGAGTAAATACAAGATACATATCAAGTAAGTTTTAGTACATATTTAATTTCTAATTCTCAATTTTATTTTAATTTCCTAAGATGTTTAATTAAGTACAAAATGTATTGCTCTCCCAAAAAAAAATACCAAATATATTAGAAGAATATTTATAGAATTAGAAATATAGGTTTGCGATCATATTCGCTACCAAAATTTATTAACGACCACAATTTTGTTGATTGAAGTCGAATATTTTCCTGTAGTGTAATCCTAAGTCTCAAATTTGAAATCTAAACCTTATCTCAAATATGAAACTCTTAACCCTAAATATTAAATTGGAAATCAAAATAATGAAACAATTGAATTAGCAAATTGATCAATCACTTACTATCATTTCAACCCTAATTATTAATCTGGAAATCAAAACACCTAAATCCTAATTCTTATATCCTAAACCCTAAGTTCAGAACCTTCAAGCATAAACCTTATAAACTCTATCTCATACTCTAACACTACCACTGAGAATATTATTATAGCTATTGACGATATTAAGCGTTACTAAACAATGTAAAAATTGAATTAGCGAAACGATCAATCACGTACTATTATTTCAACCATAAATATTAAAATATAAATCAAAACATCTAAATCATAATTCGTATATCCTAAACCCTAAATTCAGAACCTTCAAGCCTAAACCTTATAAACTCATACTCTAACACTACTATAGAGAATAATATTATAGCAATTGAAGATATTAAGCGTCACTAAACAATGTAACAATAGAATTAGCGAATCGATCAATCACGTACTATAATTTTAATCCTAAATATTAAACTGTAAATCAAAACACCTAAATCCTAAACCCTAAATTCAGAACCTTCAAGCCTAAACCTTATAAACTCATACTCTAACACTACCACAGAGAATAATATTATAGCAATTGAAGATATTAAGCGTCACTAAACAATGTAACAATAGAATTAGCGAATCGATCAATCACATACTATCATTTTAACCTTAAATATTAAACTGTAAATCAAAACACCTAAATCCTAATTCGTATATCCTAAACCCTAAATTCAGAACCTTCAAGCCTAAACCTTATAAACTCATACTCTAACACTACCGTAGAGAATAATATTATAGCAATTGAAGATATTAAGCGTCACTAAATAATGTAACAATTGAATTAGAGAATCGATCAACCATTTATCATCATTTTAAGTATTGAAACAAATGTCTACCAATGTTTAAACGATTGAGTTCGATTTATAAACATGATTATTGTTTTAGTGTAATCTTTATATATGTATATGAACTTCCATTGGTTTCAAATGTTAGTACTAGGTGACAATGCAAGATAGTAATCTTATGAAATACAGATTCATATATGAAGTAAAAATATCAAGTTTTTATTATATTTATATTGACTACATTTTCATTTTAAGCATATACTAAAATATTATTCTCAAATACTCAATACTAATTTTTTCTCGCAAAGAATTGCTCATAAAGTCATAATACATATGAATTAATTAACCCAGACTCATAATATTCACAAACAACTATTAATTGATATAATTGTATCATAGTTAACTCGTTATCATATAGATATTTTATTATTTTAAAATGTATGACTATATCAATATTCAATATACCATAAGCTTATAGTATTAATAATTCAAGTTAAAAAAAATAAATAAAAAAAAGAGATGCAACTAAAGCAAGTGGGATAAGAAAGTGATGTTGACTAAGGACAAAAGCTACAGCTCTTTATTTTATGACAACGGACAAAAGCTACAGCTCTTTATTTGACCGGTTACCAAGGCTAAACAATTCAAGGTCTACTTTACCCGTATCCAAGAAGAAGATGAAGAAGATGAGACCCTTAGAATTCTTCAGGGTTCTTTCATGGCGGAAGAAATCTTTCTTAAATACAGATTACAGCATGGAGAATTTCCATCTCCCACACACGGCTACAGTACACCATTCTTATCTTCTATCTTTACCCAAGTTTACATAATACAGATTTTTTCTTCTTATTCCAAATTCCAAATATGGCTTTCGGGAAAAGGGGGATTCAAAATCCACCCATCACTGAGGAAGTAGATCCCATTGATGAAGGAAATTATCAATCTGAGGACGATGATGGAAGATCTAATGCAGAGCAGCAAAACAAAAAACAACAGCAATCTATCATCACCAAAACAAAGCAGGGACCAGATGCAGCAAAGGATGGAGATAAGCCATTACTACATGAAGTTCGAATAATCAGTGATGATCCGAAAGGTGCGGGAGGAACAAAGACCTGGGTTTGCAAGCACTGCAACAGGCAATTTCGAAGTTCTTACACAAGAATACATCAACACTTTTTTGGGCACAAGGAAGGGAAAAAGATTGATATTAAGCGTTGTACAATTGTCAACGATCGTGATGCTTACAAATTGCTGAAAAAAAGGGTTGAAGATGCTGAAGCAGTAGGGGTATCAGGAAGATTGAAGCAATCGACCATTGTGCAAAGAAGGTCAGTCATGCCCAATACCTCGCCGTTGGCTGTAGCATTTGCAACTATGGATAGGGACACGGTTGACATGAAAATCATGAGGTGTCTTTGTGCTAATGCTATTCCATTCAATGTTTTAAGAAGTCCTTTTTGGAATGAAATGGTCACTGCAATCAACAATGGACCTAAGAGCTACAAATCTCCTTCTTCGGAGAAAGCAAGAACATCCTTGCTAGATGAATGCAAAAGGGCTGTTGAGAAGGAGATGGATCCAGTGAAAGATACTTGGTACACACATGGTGTTTCAGTGGTATCTGATGGTTGGTCAAATTGTAAATCAGACCAACTAATCAATGTCATTGCAACAAATTGTCGGGGTGCCATGTACCTTAAATCAGAATGCTTCAACGGGGTGGAGAAAACAGGAAAGGTTATTGCACAGTTCATCTTAGAAGCTATCAAAGAAATTGGGTCTTCTAATGTTCTGCAGATTGTCACAGACAATGCCAAGAATTGCATAGCAGCTGGAAAAGAGATAGAGAAGGTACACAAGCATGTTTTCTGGTCACCATGTGTTTGCCATACTTTGAATTTGGTTTTTAAAGATTGTGCTTCAACTTTTCCTTGGATAGAGAGAACTTACACTTGTGGGAAGCAAATAGTTAAGTTTTTCACTCAACATAACTATTTGCTAGCATTATTCAAGGCTCATTCGAGTAGGATTTTGTTGAAGGTTGCTAAAACACGATTTGGCTCACATTACATATTACTAAAAAGGTTGAAGCAATGCAGAGAAGCACTTGAAACTACTGTGGTGCTAAGATCATGGAGGGACTGGATTGTGAAGCAAGATGCTGCTACAAAAGAAATGGGGATTTTGGTGGTTCAAAGTATACAAGATGAGGCTTTTTGGGAAGAAGTTAAGGAAGTGGTAAGAATTACTAAACCAATTTACAGTTTGCTGAAATTTAGTGATGGGGAAGGACCTAGAATGGGAGAAATCTATGAGAGGATGGATAATCTAGTAGGGGAATTAAAAGATATCATGAAAGGTAGCAAATATGAATCTGAGTATTTTAAGATGGAAGAAATATTGGTGAGCAGGTGGGATAAAATGACAATTCCATTACATTGTTTGGGCTTTGCTTTAACCCCTCGTTTTTATGACCAAACCTATCTTGAAACCCCTGCACCTGGAGGCTACCCTAGAAAGCTTCCCAATCTTGATAAGGAAGTAATGATGGGGTGTCTCAAAGCCTTTGAAAAAATAAGTGAGGATAAGGATGAAGAAAAAATGTTGAGGGATCAATTTGCTGACTTTCAATTAAAAAAGGGTATATATTCAATGCCTCAAGCCCAAACAGATGCGGTAACAATGGAGGCAATTGATTGGTGGTCCATGTATGGATCACAAACCCCGGAATTAGCAGAGGTCGCTAAGAAAGTATTAGCCCAGCCAATTAGTAGCTCTTCAGCAGAGAGAGCTTGGAGTACATTTGGAAATGTTCTCACTTTGAAGAGAAATCGACTGAGCTGCTCAAATGCTGATAAATTGGTATTCATCCATGCTAACCTTCGCCTCTCCTCTAGAGCAAGCAGTAGCTACACTCAAGGCCCATACAGAAAATGGGACATGAATCCTGATAACACTAGTTTGGAGTACTCTGCGACGGAGTTAGAAGACATGACGTGGGCTCAATTGGATGATGATGATGATGAGAATGTTGTTGTGGAAGATAATACATCAAAGAGGCCAAGGCTCTAGGAAATTGGCATAATGAAAGTTTTTATTTTCTTTTGTAATGGAAGCTGTTATTTTATTTTGTAATGAAAGTTGGTATTTTTTTTTATAAATTAAAGGGGTATGTGGATTTTTAAAAAAAAATAATAAATCGAATCAAAACATCGAATTATGATTCAAAAAGGCGAATTGAAGCAGTATACCCCTAGCGAATCAAAAAAAATTTAACTAGCGAATTGCGAATCGAACTTCGTCCCTCGTATCGAAGCGATTTCCGAATTATGTGACACTGCCTACGCCCTATGTTTTGTGAGTTCGATCTCATCATGACAGGGACGACCCGAACCAGTCTGGAGATCTGCGTCCCACATTTAAATCTGCTTTGGACGACCAGCGAGGGTGGAGCCCGGGACGGGCAAAAACGGCCACGATGGGGCAGCGACAAACAGAGGGATAAAAGTTCACAAATAAATCAGTGACCAAAGTTCAAATAAGCTTTACATGGAAAAACCGAACTGAAGATTCCCCTACCCCAACTGTGAAGAAATAATTCCACCGTCAATCTCCGAAATCAATAAATCCAGATTCAAATCTCCATAGCACATATCATTGAAGGAACAATCATAATGAGAATAAAAACCCTAGACCTGCGACTCCAAAAGAAAACATTTGTTACCTTAATCGGATGCTTGTGAGACGACGAGTAGAATGGTGATTGTGGAGGAGAGCAAGGGCTGGTAGGCGAGGGTTGTACGCGCACGGTGTTGGGAGGCAACAGATGCGGGGAAGAGCGATTGCGCGATTGCAGAGGAGGGCAATGGCTGGTAGGCGAGGGATGCATCATTTCAACATCTTTCAATTAAGATTTCCTTCTTGCCTACAGTACAATCATTGAAGTGATTAAAAGTATGCTCAGATATAGATGCAATATCTAATTATGTTTAATATATTTTTCTAACATATGCATTCCCCAACGATGGAGTTTACCTATAAAAATAGTTTTCAAAGGCCATCCTTTAAACTTTAAATTTAAAATCTAAGGACCAGCATTACTAAAAACTATTTCTATAAGCAAACTCCATCTTATCAGGAATTGGACCAACAACATCCCATGCATAAACTCCACATTTAAAATCTAACAATATCCAACGTTCAGAAAATACCACATTATCTAGTTTCACAAATGTGCATGCATATTCCCTGGGAAATGATGAAACCATCTCTTTTTTGAAGCAGCTTTCTTGAACCAGATTTCTTCTAGCAGCTGCTTCTTTCTTTGCGTTCCTGAATCCCATTCCACTCTCATACAGGCACAATAAACAAAATTTGACTAAATAAAACTGATTAGGATTGCATATTCATAGTATGCCTTTTAAGGTTTCCAGTAGCAACATAGATTGACTAAGAAACAGAATTAGGCTAAGCAAGATCTTTCACACATAATAGCAAGGAGAGAAATATAGCAGAACAGTAAACAGCCAAACAGCTGTCTGGAAAAATTGTCTACCAAACACCACTTTCATCTTTGTCCTAGAGAAGTAACCACAAGTATAGTGATACTTCCACAAAATTCCCAAGAAATTATTTATGTGGGAATTTCTTGCCAAAAGAGTTTTAGAAAGTTTAGCCTGGTTTCAAACGCATGCACTACCAAAACCGCTTGAAGGGCCCTGGAAAGACATAGATTTCAGAAAATTAGTTGAAAGGAGAATGTCACTTGATCTTAGTGGTTTGGACACAAATGGCTTATATAAGAATATTTCATAAGTGGTAACGGTTTTTCCCATGCTTACGAGCCACTATCACTATAAACAAGAGACTAATAATCAATTACATATATTAGTATTTCTATATATGTTGTCATAAGATGTCGTATAAGAGGATATAATTGCCTGAGAAGTGCAGTAGTCAATTGAAGTTCGTTTAAGGTTGGGACAACATTTTCAATTTACAGAGAGGCCCACCTGATCACCAGACTCCTTCGATCACCAGACTCCTTCGCATAACAGGTAAGTCCACTTTTTTGTTGAGAAGCAGCTGGTACAGAGCCAGAAGATGCAGACACCTTCCCCGCAAGGAATCTGATCAGTTGATGTCAGTCCTCTTTGGATAGAGAAAGAAACTGCCTGACCAACACATACAATCCATCATTGGAAAATTGGGAGAAAGAGGTAAATCAAGGAATGTAATGAACTACATATCCAAGCTACCACACGATGGAAGCACTAAAGATACTTTAACTAAACCAAGACCCCACAAAGCAAAGCAATGTATTTTGGTCCCCAAAAATCTATAAAAGAAACAATTTAAACCAGGTTAATGGAACAAATCATGGAAGACTGAGTGCTTTAGCAATGCACTAAATATGACAATCAAGAAAATAGAGGAAACCACAATGAAAACAACATATATTTGGCAAAATACCGTACTGTTTCTCACCCAAAAACTGCAAAATGCTAGAACGCAGCTTTATTGTATGTGTAGCATATACGCGTGATGCCACAGTGAAAATAGACGAAGAATATGCAGGGAAAATTGGAGCAAAGAAATCATGAGATTGTACTAATTTCACAGGCGTGCAAATACACCTTCATTAATTAAAGAATCGTAGTACAAATAGTAGGCAGTAACACACGTGCAAGCGGGCAAAAATGGAGAAAAAAGCAACAGCCAACAGATTGAACAATGAAATGGAAACAATTTAACAACAGATAATACGACAAGGAGACTGGAAAATCATAACCTGAGCCAGCGACCAAGTTGAATCACCAATGGCTAATACAATGCGAAACCTGCGTCCGACGGTAAGGGTTCGAGAGAGAGATGGCGGCGGCGCGGAAGAGAGATGTGGCCGAGAGCCTGTGGTGGAGGAATGGTAATGGGGAATTAGGGAATAGGAAATTAGGGGAATGCGAAAAAGGTATACATTTCGGGAAATTAGGGCAAGAGGAAATCTGGAGAATGGGAATTTGTGACATTCGCGACTGGGGAAACTTGCGCACTGGGGAAGGGTCGCCGGGGGACGCGCGCCGTGCGGCGCCTTGAACCACGCAGAATCCGGGACCGGCGCGAGTGCGAGGTGGCTAACGATGTGCTGCTCCGGCAACGGAACCCGCACGATGGTGGGTTCGTCCTACGGCCACGACAGCGCAGGGCGGGCCGGGGAACGGCGGGCGGCCACGACAGCGCACGGGCGGGCCGGGGAACGGCGGGCGGCAACGACAGCGCACGGACGGGCCGGGAGTAGGGTTACCGGCAGATCGCAACTCAGGTCTATGGCGGCGGCGCGAGCGGGGCAGTGGCAGACCGGAGGCAGAACAGAACGAGGCAAAACACTGAGATGACGGATGGGGGGATGACGGAAATGGTTTGGGCATGTGCGACAGTGGGAGAACGGAGGAAAATAAGAGAATTGAACAGGGTCGCGCAATGTAAGCCGGGTCGGGCTACACGGCTGTAGAAGCTACAGTACTGTAGCATTCTTGCAAAGCATTTATAAATATTAGATATATATATATAAAATTAAATAGGATAAAATTAAATTAATCTAGTAAAATAATTGAATCCCATTGTCAATGAGGTTAAAAAGTGAATCTCATAATCAAGATGCAGTAGCACTCCCGCAGGAGTCCACCTTTGGCCCTTGGATGCTTGCCAAAACCAGAAGAAACCGGACACAGGTGGTGAACAAGCCTATCCCCCAAACCCCTCCTGTTGTTCACAATAGCTTCTCGCAATTGCAATCAGGCCAAGATGATGATATACAACCCTCTATACCTGGTAAGAACATCGACACTCTGAATAGAGAAGCCTTGTTGATTTCCAGATGTCGCCCCCAACAAAAGCTTGGTACAGGACCTCAGTCGAATAACCCTAATTCCAACCATTTTGATGTTCTAATGGCCGACCAAGAGGTCTCTGTCCACCGCATAAGCAGATCAACATCTCCCCAACACCAATCCCCTACTGACAGAAACATATCCTCCACCTCTTCCACTTGGCAGCTACAACCTTCTGGAGCTAGAACACTCAAAATCAATACAACACTTGACCCGAAACACCATACAGCGGTTGTGGTGGAGGATGCCTCAACTCACTTAAGAAAGAAGGCAAGAAATCCATTTAAATCTCGTGAGGGGCGTCCTCCAGATGCTTCACAGCCTCAGGCTTCGGATCCGATGGATTCAGACGGTGACGACCATGCCAGAAATGATTTTGCTAGGGCGGCAAGCTTACCAGCACATCTTCGGAGCTAGGATTCTAGTCTTTAATTCTAGTTAATCAACTCTTGTGAAGTTTTTTCTGCCTCTCTTTTGTCTTTGACTGTAATGGCTTTGTCCAATTTTTTAGTTTCTTGAATATATTGGCCTAGGCCCTCCCTTCTACCGAAAAAAAAAAAAAAAGTGAATTTACGATGGAATACGATCACAAACTCATTAGGCATGAGGGGTTAATTACATAATTTAACAATGTTGTAACCATCGTTTTAAATATCTGTCGAAATTCCCAAATTTCGATTGAAATTTTAGATTTTGGAACACCTCGAAGCGAAATTTCACCCATAATATTCTTTTGCAAAATTTCCATCAAAATTTCGTCTGAAACTCGAAATTCCCGAAAATTTTAATTTTTTTTGTAAATTTTAAAAATATATTTTCAAAAAAAAATTAAAAAAATTAAAATTTATGTTTCAACACATATTGATTAAGTCATTCAATTAACTTGTCTTCATCGATTTTAAGTCAAAATCTTCTCAATCAACATGGTGTATGATATCAACAATATTATCAGCATATATAGTATATCATTGAAAGAGTATTTTTGGTATAGTTCTAATTTATATAGCAACATAGATGAGTAAATTTGGAATATCTTCATTTTTATCATCTTATTTTTAAAAAAATACAAATATCTCTGAAATTTCTTAAAAATTTCAAATATCTTCAAAATTTCTGTAAATTTATATGTCCGATATAGACAACGATAACGATATTTAATACCTTAGTTGTAACACTTGAAAAAAAAAACAAAAAACTTTCAATGTCACAATCAGTTATTCAGTGTAAACAATTTTGAATTGTTGATTTTAACCTGTTCATTGAATTTTTTTAGAGGCACTGAACCAGTAAAAGGTGGATGGGAGGTTTAAATGCAACTTTTTGAAATGTGGTGGGGACTATGAAAATGTACTTCTCGTTATAGTATTTGTGTTTCAAACGAACACGTTATTCTAAAATGTAAAAAGCCAAAATTTTAGATGTTTCCGGAGATTTTTACTTAAGTTCCCATATCTCTATATTATTCGAGCTAATTGTGTTTGATAATTAATTTATTTATTTTTCTTCTATTATCACTAATGCATCAATTTTTATATATAATTCTTTTGTTATCCCTTTCAATCTTCTTTGTTCATGCAACTTATCGATCTAAATTAAAGCTTTCTTGATTTCCCAATGAATTTGTGTCCAAACAAGTAGTATTTCATAAATTTTACACTTGCAGTATACCGGTAATTCTTATTTTATTCTTTTAAAAGAAAAATCTAAACAAAAAACTCAGTGGTAGGCTTTCTAGACGTTGCTCTATTGTTAATTACGGAGTATATTAATTATTTTAATAAAAAATTGAACTAAAACCAAAAATATATTTAGTTTCTGTTTAGTTTAATTTCCATTTTCCACTACTACTAATTACCACATGTGGAAGACAGTGTATCACATATACATATATAATGTGACAATGGAATGTAATTGTAGTGCAGATTCTGCACATGGGTTTTGTGATGATAAATATGACAATGTGATGTTTCAGATGAATTTTATGATTATTTATAATGGTGATGTCCGAGGATGATTTTGCAATTGCTCTTTCAACCCATCACATAATTCTATTTTTCCAACATTCTTGCAGTGCACTCTAACCAGATTGCTGACAATGTTTGTTCCATGTCCGAACCTTTTGTCGTCTTCAGAATCATTTTGATTTTCTTTGATTAGAGCGAATTAGACAAAAAGTAGAGATAATAGTCCGAAAGAAGCGGAGTAATAAAGCATGATAAAATTAAAGAAATTGTGATTTGCACGAAAGAAAAACAAGTCACATCTAGGTATAGTGGTGAACCTGTATAGGTACTGTGTTTTTACCAAACCAAGAACTTACTTGCACATCTGGTAATTAACCCTTTAAAAAAGGGCAACTTTTATGATTATTTCTACAACTTTTTCTCAACTTACTTGGACATCTGGTAGTTTATGGATATGCCTTTTTCTTCTGTCATAAATCATACATAGTGATGTGTGGTACTATGTTCTTGGTTATAAGATCTTTCTTGGACTATATAGTTCGTGATTTCAATTTCAATTTCTATATATGTTAGCGGTGAAGTGCAGAGTCTGATCAACGTAATCTGGCCTGTTTAATTTTTGAGATGCAATAAAATTGTGTAAAATTTAGACATGCCTGTAATTGTTGATACTTGAAAAGTTGCAACCTTTGGCAGAGAGTTCGAATTCAAACAGAAAGGTGCGAATTCAAATGAAGAGCAGCGAATTCAAACGGATGGATACGTATTCAAACGAATAGTTGCGTATTCAAACGAATGGCTGCGTATTCAAACGAATGGTTGCGTATTCAAACGAATGGTTGTGTCGTTTCATTGAAACAACACAACTCTTAGCCATCTATAAATATGCATGCTAGGCTTCATTCCAATTCATTCGAAACATTCTCCAACACACAAGCATTCTGAAATAGTGTTCCAGTTCGCCTCCGCTGAGTCTGTTGTATCCTGGGAAACAGTTGCACCGATACGCGGGCAATACTGTTTTAAGGAAATCGTTGTAATAACGATCCTCAGATTCATCCAAACCCGCTGCGTATTTTCGAAGTTCTAACCCTATTTTCCTATCAATCTTAAAACAGTATTTTGATACTTCGATATGCGCTATGGATGATTCATCCTCGAACAACAATGTTGCAAACGGTGAGAAGAACCAGACACCCCCTGCATCCAACGTTGCTGCTCATGCATTCCCAACTAGTCACATCGATAAGCCGGAGAAGTTCACTGGTGCAAAAGATGCGTTTTACTTGACCACGCTCAATTTGGCGAGATGCTTGAAAGAGGAAGCTCCGAAAATCCAGAAGGTAACACTGATTCTCAAACCCTACATGTTGTTGAGGCTTGGAACCACCGTGATTTTTTTGCCGGAATTAGATTTTGAATTGTGTTCACGATTCATGATATAATGTCTACTGTGAGTATAAAACCGCAAAAGAATTATGGGAATCACTCGATCGAAAATGTAAATCAGAGGATGCCGGCTCAAAAAATTTGTGGTCGGACGTTTCCTCGATTATAAAATGATCGACTCAAAGACAGTGATAAGCCAAGTGCAAGAGATACAAATCATAATTCACGAAATCCTTGCTGAGGGCATGGCGATAGGCGAAACTTTTCAAGTGGCTGCCATCATCGAGAAGTTGCCACCGGCTTGGAAGGATTTCAAAAACTATCTCAAGCACAAACGAAAGTAGATGTCTTTGGAAGATATGATTGTTAGAATTCGCATTGAAGATGACAACAGAAAATCCGAACCAATCGTGACAAATGCTGAGGCGAAGATCAATACAATTGAACAAGGAATTTTTGGCTCAAATGGGTGCGACCTTTGGCTGAGTTCAAACGACGTGTTGGTTCGGTGAAGAAGCACCCATTCATTCGAATGTTTCAATTCGAATGAAACGATGTGTTGGTTCGGTAAAGAAGCACCCATTCGTTCGAATATTTCAATTCGAATGAAACGATGTGCCAGTTCGGTAAGAAGCACCCAGTCGTTCGAACTCTTCCATACCGACGTTTGTGATTTGAAAAATGTTCAAACACGAGAGGGTAATAAATATTTTATTACTTTCATTGACGATAGCACAAAATATTGTTATGTACTTTTGCTAAAGAGCACAGATGAAGCTCTTGAAAAATTTATTCTTTACAAAAATGAAGTTGAAAATCAACTCGGTAAAAGAATAAAAAGATTATGAAGTGATAGAGGTGGCGAGTATATAGTATCAATTGGTAACTTTTGTGCACTGCATGGAATCATTCATGAAGTGACTGCATCTTATTCACCTCAATCCAATGGAGTAGCCGAACGGAAAAATAGAACATTAAAAGAAAGATGAATGCAATGTTACTAAGTTCGGGACTACCTCCCAATGTGTGGGGAGAAGCTATCTTGAGGGGAAACTATTTATTAAATAGAATTCCTCGAAAAGCCGAAGACAAAACCCCGTATGAATTATGGAAAAGAAAGAGACCATACTATAAATACTTAAAAGTGTGGGGGTGTCTCGCAAAGGTAGCAGTGCCTGCACCGAAAATCGTAAAAATTGGTCCTAAAACGGTGGACTGTATTTTCATTGGTTATGCACATAATAGTAGTGCATATCGTTTTCTTGTGTATGATTCAAAAATATCGGATATACACAAGAATTCTGTCATGGAATCAAGGAATGCATCATTCTTCGAAACGACATTTCTGTGTAAGTCTAGTAGTGAACGTGATTCTTCATTGAAACGACCAAGCGAAGAATCTCAAGACGAGACTACAGAACTAAGACGAAGCAAGAGAGCTAGAATCGAAAAATCCTTCGGTGAAGATTTTGGTCGAAAAGGAACCACTCACGTACGCTAAGGCAATGAGTTCACCGGATGGGCCTCTCTGGAAAGAAGCCATCAACAGTGAACTCGATTCTATCTTACAAAATCATACACGGGAATTAGTGGATCTCCCTCCGGGGAACAAGTGTTTAGGATCGAAATGGGTCTTCAAACGGAAAATGAAACAGAATGGAACAATTGATAAATACAAAGTAAGACTCGTGATTAAAGGATATAATCAGAGAGAAGGTGTTGATTATTTTGACACATATTCACCGGTTTCACGGATAAATTCCATAAGGATGATACTTGCTATTGCAGCTTAAGCAATTTAGAAGTACATCAAATGGATGTAAAAACAGCTTTCCTAAATGGTGATTTAGATGAAGAAACCTATATGGAACAACCCGAGGGATTCCAATCACCATCAAATGGAAAGAAATTTTGTAAACTAGTAAAATCATTATACGGCTTGAAACAAGCTTCAAAGAAATGGCATGAGAAGTTTGATCAAGCAATGACTACTATTGGTTTTAAAATTAACGAATGCGATAAGTGTATTTACGTTAAAGAACTGGGAGATGACTATGTCATCCTATGTTTATATGTAGATGTTAATACTGTGTTATGACAACTTAACCTTGTACTTTTCATTGAGATGTTTCTCAGGTGTTGGCACATCAGGTTGACGACGACAGTTAACTCTGCTGGTAGTTATGACTTTTGTATTCTTTATATAGTGCAGAGTCTGTAATCTAGAATAAGATTTTGATTGAGCGAATTTTACTTGTATTCATTCTGAGAGATTACAGAGAGAAAGTTTTGAGAGAGTCTTGTAAATGTTCTTCAAGATTTCATAGTGTGAGATACTTTTAGAAGAACAAGATTAGATTGAGATTACACTGGAATATCTGGAGATATTGTGATCTTCTATATTCAAGAAAGTTCTGGAGGAATTCATGCGATCAAAGAAGAAAGCCCAGAAGAACGACAGACAGCGCTGGTGCCTTTGAAGATTCCATTCTAGGGTGTGTTCCCTACAGGTGTGTTGAGGGGGAGTCTCAACGACGTCTGATCAGCTAGAGCGTATCATCTAGTGGTAGAGTTTGGATTCTGTGTTAGGCTTGGTTAGCGTGTTTGTGTTTTGGTTTTTCTGTCTAGTGAAGGTCGCCTGGATTGGTATCCCCCAGACGTAGGTCGGAAGGACCGAACTGGGTTATCAAATTACTGTGTTCTTTATCGCTTTCGTATATCGTAGTTAGAACATCGTAATAACGACCGTAACAGAATCTTGAATCACAAAGGGACCTACAAATTGGTATCAGAGCAAGTTCTCTAACGTAACTGAGAAAATCCATTCTTTCAAGATTCAAGGAACATGAGTCGAGAAGGAGCGTCTAACACTCGTCCACCATTGTTCGACGGAAATGACTATGCCTATTGGAAAGCCAGGATGCGCAATTATCTGCTGGCACAAGGAGATGGTGTTTGGGATTCAGTCTTGGAGCCATGGATTCATCCAACAAGAACTGTTCGGACTGGAGAAGGAGAGACAGCCACAACTACAATTCGACCCGCGACAAATGCCGAGCTCACACAGGCCGAGAGGACTGCAAGATCAGCGAATTATACAGCTCTCAACGCGATTAGTGGTGCAATGGACGAAGCGCAATTTAGAATGATCGCCAATTGCACATCTGCTTACGAGGCTTGGAACTTCTTGGAGACTCAACACGAAGGTTCTGAAGATGTCAAGACAACGCGTCTACAACGGATTGAATCGATCTTTGACAGTTTAAGGATGACGAACGATGAGGATATCACTTCATACTTTGGGAGATTTCAAGACATTGTCAACCAAGCAACAGCTCTTGGAATGACCTTTGAATCATCTAAGCTCGTGAGGAAGTTTCTTAGAACTGTGTCTAAGAAGTATTCTGCGAAGGTTGCAGCCCTTGAAGAAGTGGAGAAAATCAAGACCATGTCATTGAGAGAATTAGTCGGCATTCTTCAAACATACGAGATCAATCACTTAGCTACTGAAAAATCAAGCAAGAACATTGCATTCAAGGCTGAGGAAGAGCCTGCTGAAAGCTTTGAAGAAGAGGTTTCTTTGCTCTCCAAGAGAATCGGAAGAATGCTTCAGAATAAGCATTTCACGAAATTTCAAAAGAAGAACAGATGTTCTGACAACCCGGTGACAACCGAGAAGCAGAACAGCAAAGTTGAGAAGAAAACTGATGGGAAATTCAGGAGACCAAAGAAGGATAGAGATGATGACAGATATGAGAAATCTTCTGAGATTATATGTTTTGAATGTAATGGGAGAGGCCATGTCAGAAAGGAGTGCCCTACTGCCAAAAAAAGGAGAGGAAAGGCACTTCAAGCTACACTAAGTGATAATGATTCAGAAGATGAACCTGAGGAAGAACAATCCAGTGATGAAGAAGATGTAGTTGCCTTTGTTACGAGAGAAACTAGTCCAGATCCCTTGGAAGGTAATCCTGAGTCAATAAAGTTAATTGCTGATATTTCATCTATTATTTCAGGTGAATCAGGTAGTCTTTATGCCGAGCTTGTTGAAATCTATGAAGAACTTAAGGAAGAATATGAAGAAGCTGTACAGGAGAATGAGCAGTTGTCGAAACAACTCACTGACATCCGTCTGACTCTGGATAAAGCAGAAGCTGAAAAGATTAAGGCAATTGATGATCTAAAAGTTCTTAAGGGAAAGTATGATGAAATGAAGCTTCAAATTACTACTGTGACTAAAGAGAAGGAATCATTCAGAGAGGAATCTATAAAATTGAAAATTAGAGTTGCTGACCTAGAGAAGATGACCAAAGGGAAAGGTAAACTTGATGAAGTTTTGTCTATTGGAAAAAGCTACAGAGACATGACTGGTATTGGGTACAAGAATCAAGCATCTACTGGAAAAAGACTATTTGTTAGTGGTGGAAATCTGAATGCTGAAGAAAGTTCACTGACACATCAGAATGTTCCTACATCACCCAAACGACGAAGAGACTGTCTCTATTGCAACTTACCCGGTCACACAGCTGAAACGTGCATGAGGATAGTTCGTGATCTTATGAACGGACATCCAGTAGTTTGGCCTCATGAAGACCTAAAGAAGAAGATTCGAATTCAGATGGAATGGGTGCCAAAAAGGAAGGAAAGTAATTGCTTTGTTGTTCTATCATCTCAGCAACAACCACGTTCCAGAAAGTGGTACTTTGATTCAGGCTGTTCTAGACACATGACAGGTAGTAAGGAGATCCTCAATAACTTTACAGACAAAGACTGTGGAGATGTAGTCTTTGGTGATGGTGCTAGAAGCAAGATCACTGGTTACGGTAATGTAAAGGATGGTGAACTTTCTAAACTTTCTAAAGTTTATCATGTTGAAGGGCTTACTACTAATCTCATTTCAATTAGTCAATTGTGTGATGAAGATTCTCTTGTTATTTTTAATAAATTTCTTTGTCAAGTATTTGATCACAGGAGAAACAATATCATGACTGGTAAACGTTCTAAGAACAATTGCTATACCTTGGAAGCTAATCTAGATCAGGCACTTGTAAGCATAGATGACCTCACAAATTTATGGCACAAGAAGCTTGGACATCTCAACTATCAATCATTGTACAAGCTAAGTTGTTCAGCCGCTGTCAGAGGTCTGCCTAAACTACACAACAACAAAGATCTTACATGTGTGGACTGTTCAAAAGGAAAACAAACCCGAGCTCAACATAAGAAGACTGATGGAGTCTCTACAGATCATTGCTTAGAACTAATTCATATGGATCTTATGGGTCCAACAGAAACTGAGAGCCTTAATGGCAAAAGGTATGTTTTAGTTTGTGTTGATGATTTTTCGAGATTCACTTGGGTATGTTTTCTCAGGAGCAAAGATGAAGCCTTCCAACACTTTGAAAAGCTAAGCCTGAAGTTGATGAATGAAAAGCAAACTAAAATTCAAAGGATTCGTTCTGATCATGGACGCGAGTTTGAGAATCAGGAGTTTGAACTTTTCTGCAACAACCATGGAATATTTCATGAGTACTCTGCCCCAAAGACACCTCAACAGAATGGAATTGCTGAAAGGAAGAATAGGACACTTCAAGAGATGGCACGTTCAATGTTACATGCTACTACACTTGGAAAATCATTTTGGGCCGAAGCAATTCATACAGCTTGCCACATCATCAATCGTGTGTTGTTGAGACCTCATACTAACAACACTCCATATCAAATCTGGAATGGTAAAACTCCTACTGTTAAATACTTTCATAATTTTGGATGTAAATGTTTTGTCTACAGGGATAGAGAGCAAATTAAGAAGTTTGACGCTAGAGCTGAAGAAGGATGGTTTTTGGGTTACTCCAATAACTCAAGAGCTTATCGAGTTTATCTGATCCAATCCCGAAAGGTTATTGAAACAGTAAATGTCCTTTTTGAGGATAAATATTGTTTACCTAGATATTATGATGATGATACAGCCCCAAGCATTGATACTCCATTAGATATTCCTGATGTTGGTACATCCAGTCAACAACAGTCAGAAGGAATAGTCATTAATGATGATGGAGAAGATGATCATGAAGATAATCCAGAGGATGATGATTCAAGTTCTAAAGCTGATGTTTCTGATAAGAGAAGAGGTCCAAGGACTCTGAAGCATCACTCACAACAAGACATTATAGGTGATCCAAGTGCTCAACGTCTAACTCGAAGCAAGAAGGTCAATTACAGAGAATTGGCAGGACTAAATTGCTTCATATCTAGAGTGGAACCTAAGAATGTATCCGAAGCCCTACAAGATGAATATTGGATAGCAGCCATGCAGGATGAGTTGATCCAGTTTGAAAGAAACGATGTTTGGGAGTTGGTTGAACAACCGAAGAACATCAATGTTATTGGCACGAAATGGGTCTTTAGGAATAAAACTGATGAGCAAGGCAACATTATAAGGAATAAAGCTCGCCTAGTTGCTCAAGGTTTTACACAGATAGAAGGTCTGGATTATGGTGAAACGTTTGCACCTGTTGCAAGGATGGAAGCTGTTCGAATTTTGTTAGCATTTGCATGCTCTATGGATTTCAAGTTGTATCAACTGGACATCAAGACAGCTTTCTTAAATGGGAAGATCAAAGAGGAGATATTTGTGGCACAACCTACTGGTTTTGAAGATCCATCTAGACCGAATCATGTATATCGAGTAAAGGGTGCACTTTATGGACTAAAGCAAGCTCCTAGAGCTTGGTATGATCGATTGTCTTCATTTCTCATTAATAATGGATATAAGAGAGGAGAAGCTGATAAGACGATGTTTGTGAAGCATGAAGACAACCACTTCATAATTGCACAGGTATATGTTGATGATATAATTTTTGGATCGACGTCAAAACATCTCAGAAACAACTTTGTTCAAGCTATGCAATCAGAGTTCGAGATGAGCATGATGGGAGAGTTGACTTACTTTTTAGGACTTCAAGTGAAACAAATGAAAGATGGAATGTTTCTTAGTCAAGAAAAGTATGCTCGGAATATGCTAAAGAGATTCAAGTTGGAAGATAGCAAGATTGCTAGAACTCCACAGGGTCAACAACAGAAATTATCTAAAGAGGATCAAGGAGCAAGTGTAGATCAGAAATTGTATAGAAGTATGATCGGTAGTCTGCTTTATTTGACAGCAACCAGACCTGACATTTCCTTTAGCACTGGAGTCTGTGCTATATTTCAAGCAAATCCTAAGGAAGTGCATTTGAAAGCTGTTAAACGCATCATGAGATATGTGAAAGGAACTATTGGATTAGGGATTTGGTTCTCTAAAAGATCAAGTTTGGATTTGATAGGGTTCACTGATTCGGATTGGGCTGGCTGTTGTGATGACAGAAGGTCAACAACGGGAGGATGTTTCTATCTAGGAAATAATCTTGTATGTTGGTTTTCTAGAAAGCAGAACATAGTTGCACTATCTACAGCGGAAGCAGAGTATATTGCTGCAACATGCTGCTGCTCACAATTGATATGGATGAAACAAGTCTTATGTGATTATGGGATCAAGAAGGATGATTTCAAGGTGTATTGCGACAATACAAGTGCAATTAACATTTCAAAGAATCCTGTTCTACATAGTCGCAGCAAACATATTGATATAAGGTATCATTTTATAAGAGATTTGGTTGAAGAGGGTGTGTGCAATATTGAGCATATTGGGACGTTGGAACAACGGGCTGACATCTTTACTAAAGCACTCGACAGTGAAAGGTTTGAAACGCTTAGATCTACTATGGGCCTTTGCTATTCTAGTTAAATTTGATCAATGTCTATGTTTATTTTTACATTTTACACTTGATCTAGTCCATAAGTTTTGTAGGCCCAATTCATTTTGGATAAAGTTTTTGCAACCGTCGTCCTTGGGGTCATGATGACTGCAAACTGACGCCTCAGTCACGTCGCACGTCAGGGAGAAACTGCTTTTCGCCTCTTCATCTTCATTTTCTCTCTTTAAATCGATAGCTTGTGTTTTCCGTTTCACTACATTTCAGTTTTTCAGTTTGAGTGTTCAAAGAATACATAGCAATGGCGTCTTCTTCCTCCACAAATAACCCCGAAAAAGTTTCCGATCAAGTCCCAACTAGTTCGGAACCACCAATTACTTCTGAAACCCAAAATCCCTCAGAAAATTTCGTTGAGGATCAAAATGCCATGCCTGAAAACCCCACTCAAACCTCCACAGAAGCTACCGAAGGCCAACTTGCAGAATTTGTTGAGAATGCTGAACCTATCATCACTATGTATCCTACCCCTCCTCCTAGTCCAGTGCAAAATCCTCCTCAGGATCCTACTCCAAACCCTACAGAGAAAAACACTGAAAACCCCACTGATAATACTCCAAACCCTGCCGATGTTGAAGCCAAACATGTCCAGGAAGAAGAAGAAGACCATATTCTGCCCCATGATGAACCAGAGGTTCCAGAACAAGCTGATGTTGGAACAGAGGTCCGACGACCTACTACTAGGTCTTCTCAAAGAAAGAAGCGGAGCACCTCTACCAGTGATGTTGGTACACCTGCGAAACGACCAAGGACCCAGAGGACTCCAGAGAAAACAAAGCGAGATTTACAGTCACAACGAGCATTCAACATGACGTATTTCACCAAGGAAATGATGCTATTCGGAACCAAATACCTTGTTAACAGAAAGTTCATCCCAGAGTAGACTTTTGTCCACTCTTCATACACGGACCTAGGGTTCGTCGAGTTTCTTGAAGAAAGACATTTACTGAAATGGTCAAGGGTGTTTAAAGCTTACTCTCCAACACTGGTCAGAGAGTTCTACGCCAATTTACATCCTGAAGTTCTCAACAAAAAGTCTCTGTGGTTCGGTAAGATATACATTAGAGGCAAGTTTATTGATTTAACTCCTGGTGTTATCAATGCGTTGTTAGAACTTGCACCAAACGACGATCTCGGTGATCCATTGGAGTATTTGCCTCATTCGCCTGCCGACATAGCCTACACCATTTCAAATGAGAGGGCTTTTGACTTTGGCCGGAAGAAGTGCAGTGTTTCTGATATGACCATGAAATTTCACTGCTTGTTCTATTTGTGTCGTGCAAACATCCTGCCAACTTCCAATGCCTCACAGCCTTCACTGGAAATGGGTAAACTTTTGTTTTGTATTGATTCTGGAATAGAAGTTATGAATTTTGGTCTTCTGGTTTTGAAGCGTATGCTAGGTTTTACTCGTGATCTAATCACAAAGACTGCTAGTCTACCATACCCTGGCCTTATCACATTGTTGCTGCATCATAATGGCATTAAGACCAAGAAGGATGACCTGATCAAGATAAATGCACATTCCCCTTCCCAAGAGCTTTGTGACAAGCATAATGAGTTCAAGGAAGGACCACCACCGTCTGGCACTGATCTCATTTTGCAGATCAAATCTGAGTTGCTTGCCCTTAGTGACAAGCAAACTAAGATCAGTCAGGAAGCCATTGCCACCAAGCGCAAGATTGCACAGATTATAAGTATGCTTCCAGGTTCTCTGTCTCCAACCCGCAAGGCCTCTTCAAGTGGAGCTCGTTCTGAAGAGCAGAATCCATTTGCTGATGAGGAAGAGGATTCTTCAGATGGAGTAGTTTGATCCATCAAGGGGGAGAAACAGGTGTGGTGGTGTCTATTTTGGTGGAGGGTCATCTCGATGTGTGGTATGGTTGTTGGTACATTTGGGTAACACTTTTCTGACTCTGACTAAACTTTTTAATGTTTTTGGTGATTTTCTGATGACTGATGGATGTTTAAACTTTGTGCTGATGACACTGTTTTGATGATTGTGTTTGTTTGTTTTTGGATGAACTGTGATGGACTATTGACTCTCTATTAATGTCGTCTTGTTTGGAACTTTACTTTGTTGATATTTTGTTATATTGGTTGATGTGCTTATCTATCATAATCTGAATTGATTATTGTTTGCATTTCTGATAGCCACCTTGTTTGATGGATCAACATCTCCATGAAATGTGGGGGAGATTGTTAATACTGTGTTATGACAACTTAACCTTGTACTTTTCATTGAGATGTTTCTCAGGTGTTGGCACATCAGGTTGACGACGACAGTTAACTCTGCTGGTAGTTATGACTTTTGTATTCTTTATATAGTGCAGAGTCTGTAATCTAGAATAAGATTTTGATTGAGCGAATTTTACTTGTATTCATTCTGAGAGATTACAGAGAGAAAGTTTTGAGAGAGTCTTGTAAATGTTCTTCAAGATTTCATAGTGTGAGATACTTTTAGAAGAACAAGATTAGATTGAGATTACACTGGAATATCTGGAGATATTGTGATCTTCTATATTCAAGAAAGTTCTGGAGGAATTCATGCGATCAAAGAAGAAAGCCAAGAAGAACGACAGACAGCGCTGGTGCCTTTGAAGATTCCATTCTAGGGTGTGTTCCCTACAGGTGTGTTGAGGGGGAGTCTCAACGACGTCTAATCAGCTAGAGCGTATCATCTAGTGGTAGAGTTGATTCTGTGTTAGGCTTGGTTAGCGTGTTTGTGTTTTGGTTTTTCTGTCTAGTGAAGGTCGCCTGGATTGGTATCCCCCAGACGTAGGTCGGAAGGACCGAACTGGGTTATCAAATTACTGTGTTCTTTATCGCTTTCGTATATCGTAGTTAGAACATCGTAATAACGACCGTAACAGAATCTTGAATCACAAAGGGACCTACAGTAGACGACATAATCATTATTGGCAACAGTGAAAAATTGATTAAGTCTACAAAGAACATGTTAAATTCTAAATTTGACATGAAAGATTTGGGCATTGCTGATGTTATCTTAGGAATTAAGATCATAAGAACACCTGATGGTCTAATATTAAGTCAAGCTCATTATATAGAGAAAATACTTGATAAATTCAGCAACAATGACTAAGGCATCGCCAGAACGCCATTAGATAATAGTGTTCATCTGTCCAAAAACCGTGGAGAAGGTATTTCTCAATTAGAGTACTCACGGATTATTGGAAGCCTAATGTATCTAACGAGCTGTACGAGACCAGATATCGCTTACGCTGTAAGTAAATTAAGTTCATATACGAGTAATCCAAGTCGCGAGCATTGGACAGCGATAATTAGATTACTTAGGTATCTAAGGCATACTCGGAACTTTGGTCTACATTATACGAGATATCCGTCCGTGTTAGAAGGATACACAGATGCAAACTGGATATCCGATACGAAAGACACAAAGAGTACAGGCAAACTGTTATAGCCAGGTCTACCATGGAATCCGAATTCTTTGCGTTAGACAAATGTGCCGAAGAGGCCGAATGGCTAAGAAACTTTTTAGAGGATATTCCAAAATGGGAAAAACCTGTGCCACCTATCAGCATACATTGTGATAATCAATCCGCGATAGGAAGAGCACAGAGTACTATGTACAATGGTAAGTCGAGGCACATTCGTCGTCGACATAATACCATTAGACAATTGCTTTCAACCGGAATTATCTCAATTGACTATGTGAAGTCAAAAGATAATCTTGCGGATCCGTTAACCAAAGGGTTAAATAAAGAATCAGTTGAAAAGTTGACAAAAGGAATGGGTGTAAAGCCTTGGATTAATTAGTTAACGAAGGAAAAACCAACCTAGTTGACTAGAGATCCTAAGATCTAGGTTCAAAGGGACAACCTAACCGTGAGACTAAACAGAATCACTGTGGGGGGCAATCCCTCTACTCATTACTGTCGCGAAACAGTGACATGACGATCAAGGATAGCAAATAATGCTTTAATGATATTTAAGTGAGTAAGTGTAATACTCCGAAACTTAAATAATCACCTATGTGAGAGTGAAGTGGGGCCGCTTCAAAGGAGAACCGGAAGGCTTAGTTCTCCTAAACTCTTGCAGAACCAGGCGTGTCCACGACCAAAATGGACAAAACAATGAGAACATAACTAATAAAGAAATGGTCTATGCGTTTTATTTGTGGGAATCTTACACAAACGGCAGGACATTTCAAAGACATCGTGTCTACTGGACAGCCAGTAAGGCAAAACAATTAAAACAAGGATAAAGTTCAAAGGGACACCTACTTTATCTATGCAGAGATCATGTAACGAATGCTTAAGACTATATCCCATTCATGTGGGGGATTGTTGGAAATAAATGGCTTTTTAAAGGTGTGAATGGGAGTTAATCCCACATTAATTAGAGAAGATAAAATTCTCTTTGAGGCATCACGGACCTGATCAACCCGGTTTTGCTTCTTAGGGCTCTAATTATTATTTTTATTTATTTCTTCTCTTTCGAATTTGAATGGAAGCAGCAGCATTCAAACGAAAAGTTGCAACCTTTGGCAGAGAGTTCGAATTCAAACAGAAAGGTGCGAATTCAAATGAAGAGCAGCGAATTCAAACGGATGGATGCATATTCAAACGAATAGATGCGTATTCAAACGAATGGCTGCTTATTCAAACGAATGGCTGCGTATTCAAACGAATGGTTGTGTCGTTTCATTGAAACAACACAACTCTTAGCCATCTATAAATATGCATGCTAGGCTTCATTCCAATTCATTCGAAACATTCTCCAACACACAAGCATTCTGAAATAGTGTTCCAGTTCGCCTCCGCTGAGTCTGTTGTATCCTGGGAAACAGTTGCACCGATACGCGGGCAATACTGTTTTAAGGAAATCGTTGTAATAACAATCCTCAGATTCGTCCAAACCCGCTGCGTATTTTCGAAGTTCTAACCCTATTTTCCTATCAATAAGATCTTTCTTGGACTATATAGTTTGTGATTTCAATTTCAATTTCTATATATGTTAGCGGTGAAGTGCAAAGTCTGATCAACGTAATCCTGTTTAATTTTTGAGATACTTGCAATAAAATTGTGTAAAATTTAGATATGCCTGTAATTGTTGATACTTGAAACATTGTGAATATGCGAAAGAAATCCAATCCAAAAACTGAATGGTAGTTCGGATCAATATCATACGCCAAAGGTTGAGTTATTATTACATCACTCATAATTCACTTGGGCTTCCATTGTTTTGGGCTTCTGTTTTTCATAGAAGGATAGGTGGCGGCCGAGTCCCAATGACCAATTGCAAAGATCCAAGTCTATGCAAATGCGTTTATAATTTAACGATTAGAGTGAAAAATATTTAGAATAATAGGTTTCAACAATTCTAAAGTTAAACACTAGCGCAGCCTTGGTTGTCGAAAAATTAGCAGGTAGACGACTAAGACCCTGTTCTCTAGGCCTTAATTTTTCTGATCTGATCTGAATTTATAAGATCTGGTCTGGTCTGATCTGGTCTGAATGTTTCTGGTCTGATTTGATTCCATCTGGTCTGGCCTGATCTTATTTTCTCTATATTATTATAATAATTTGATCTGATTTGATCTGTTCTGGTCTTGTCTTATTTAATCTGGTCTGATCTTAATGTTTCTGATCTTAATGTTTCTTATCTGATCTGGTCTGATCTGATTTTTATAAAAAATAAGTAATAAGGTCTGAAAATAAGTTATAGAGAACGGGGCCTAAGGTGGTTGTAGTAATAAGCCTAGGCGTTGATAATTTTTTAGATTGTGCAACCACTAAAATTTTTGGCGATACTACTATAATCAATTATATTCTAGTCTTTTCAACAGTTTTTTATATTTTTCAATTATAACATAGTTTCCATCACTTTTATATATCACACTAAAAAAAATTAATTCTGAATCCGCGGCTGAGACGTACCTTATTCTGGATGCAATCAAGACATCAATAGAAAAAGGGTACGAGACTAAGGAAGAAAGTAAAATAAGTTGATAAAACATATGAGAATTCAACATTGCTGATGTTTTATTGATGGATATAAATGCAAGTAGAATGAATACATATGATAAAATTTAACTGAATGCTTCCTATTGATTATTGAGGAAAGGGAGAGATTTTCCCATCAGCTTCACCACTAATCATACCTTCTTAGTTTATGCACTTTAATTTCAAATTAAATTCAAGCATCAAAGTAATTCAATTCTTGTGTCTCTACTGACATGACAAATCTGTCATTAGTTTCAGCATCTGGGGAAATCTGAAGGTGGAGGAGACATTGTAGCATTTGGTCCCTTTCCATTTCTGGTAATGAACACCATTTCCATTCCCCAGCTTATGTGCCTCTCAAAATGGCAGTGCATCAACCACACCCCTTCAAATACAGAAAATAATCTTTCATTAATTGATAACAGTGGATGAAGGACGCAATTTAGAAAAAAAAACTTTGATCGAAATACAAGTAATTGTTACCTGGATTGTTTGCTCTGAATCTGATGGCAGTCCAGCCAGCCCTTGGGACTGCAATTGTGTTCATCAGTGGTGGATCCACGAGGTTGTAGTTCACAGGATCTCTACTTTTGTTGAAATTTCCAAACCCGGATCCCACCACATAGAAGCTGTGTCCGTGCAAGTGCATTGGGTGGTCGATTGGGGACACCGTGCCTGTTCCCTGGAACACGAGCTCCACCGTGGAGTTATACTTGAGGATCACCACCTCCGTGCCATTTCTAGGAGTCCATAGGTCACGTGGGACAACATATGCAGTGTAGTTATACCTAAAAGGCGGCCTTTTGGGGAAATTAGTGCCATACACGCCGTTGATATGCTCATGATAGGCTTGAAGAATTGAGGTCCGTGGCGAACGGAAAGTTATATTGTTCACGCTCGCCAGGAGCCGGTTCCCAGACGGTCCCCTGCAGCTGCTATTGACACAAGATCCAGTATTGATTGAGACTACAAAGAACATATTTTTGTCGACTGTTTTGGGCACGTTTATTGGGTGCTTTTGGCTGGCTAAGCTTCTGAGCTGTTTGGTAAAATTGTGGGAGGCTTGGGTGTCGTTGTAGGCGGGGAAGGATGGGAGGAGCGGAGAGGAGGGGTGAGTATAGTTTCCGGTAATGTATTGGACAATGGCGGTGGTTGTAGTGTTGTCAAATGTAATGGTGTTGATGCCAGATGCGTTGGAGGCTGAGTAGGCCCTGGCCGCGAGGTAGTAGTGGCCAGGGACCTGGTTCGCCTCCAACAGGCAATCGATAGTCTGGCCGGGGGAGATGGCAAGGTAGCTCGATGTGAGTGGCTTGGTGTAGGCGCCATCGGAGCCAACAACGGTGAGGTTATGGTTGGCGACGCGAACGAACATGATGGTGTTCATCACGGCGTTCACTATTCGGAGAAGATATCGCTTGCCGGAGTCGACCGTCAGCCGATATGTATCTGTAGTCGGAACTACACATGTCAACTTGAGCACAACAACAATCTAAAACCAATATAAAGATATATAATCCAGCAGCAGGAATGTTTAATTTCAATTTTAGTATTGTATTAAGCGTCAAACAAACTAATTACATTTAACTTATGTGCTCGAAAGAAATGAAATGACGAATATATTTGGACGGAGGGAGTATGTTTTAGGGGCAATTGTCAGAGGGTGCCCTTACGAGGACTATGTTTTCTTGATTAATTTATCCAATGGGGAGTAGATATGTTGCAGGTGTCTATACCTGCTATACCTGCACGCGTGATAACCTATTCATTCGACAATTTCTTGTTAATTGAACTGGACAAAGAAATATTAATATATATGCGTCTGGTTGTATAATTTTAAAAACGAAGATTTAACCTTACAAGATAACATGTTAACTTCAATAAAATGATGGATGGAGAGGGAGACACAAAATTAATAAAGCACATGTCGATAATTTTAGTTGCCAAATTTTTCAACTGCATGTCACATCAATATTTCATTTTTATTTTAGTTTTGAAATTATCAATGCATTTCTTTTCGGAACGCAAACTGATGCACAAGAGTCGATTGATGAGAAAAGGAAAAATGGATAAATATGTCATTTTTTTTTTTTAAAAATTCAAATCAATCATTTTTTTATTTTATTATCAAAATAGTCCGCTACAAATGCTAATTATGTCCAAATCAGTCTCTTGTTCACTAATTATGCTCTAATTGCCGACGTGGCAATGGTTTAAATTTAAACCTGGGCATAATATTAGTCTTTTTTCTTTTATCTTTTATTAATTCAGTCAAAAACTTTTATTTTGTTCAATTTAGTCATCTACCCAAATCAGTCATTTTTATATTATTTAGTCTCCAACCTTTCAAATTATTTTATTTCAAGCCCAGAACCTTAAATTTTTTATTAATACTAATTCATTTATCAAATAAATTGCAACATACTTCCGTAAATAAAATTAACCACCAAACCTCATACATTGGGTTTGACTGCCTTGTTATCTGGTCTTCCAAGTTCTGGGATTTTACGGACTCTCTCTAACCACCCGACTGTAACCTATGGTTCATTGGTTCTGGTTTCCTTCAGCAACAATTAGCACAATCATATATTGTTTCCTACCTTAGAACGTAGCAAGGTTTGAATAAATGATATAATTTTAATTTTTGTGTACATTATCTAAGTTTACTTTTTGGAAGGTTATGGATGCAGGAAGCATGGACAATAAAATTCAGGCTATTTTTTTTATTTTTAATAATATTTTAATATTATTTTCAATAAAATCAAGACTTCTTATATCCATAATCTTCCAAAAATTCAAGTTAAATCATTTAAAATTACTGATTTGGGTAGAGAACTAAATAGAAAATAAAAATTTAGGACTGAATTGACAAAACATAAAAAAATGGACTATATTATGCCCACGTGTCAGGTTTAAATTTAAACCTTTGCCACATCGGCAATTAGAACATAATTAGTGAACAAAATGACTGATTTGGACATAATTAGCATTTGTAGATGACTGTTTTGGTAATAAAGAAGAAAAAAGGACTGATTTTTTGAATTTTTAGAAAAGAAAAAGGACCTATTTATCCATTTCTCCGACGAGAAAATAACAGATAATATTTACAATTTGGAAAATAATGATAGAGTGCTCAATTGATTCTCAACTCAATAGCATTAAATAATTTGGTGTAATTATTTAAGGTAGGGTTTTAAAATATTTAATAATTTTTTTTGGGGTGGGGGGTAAAATATTTAATAATTTTTATTATAAATAAATAATAAATAAATTGATGGCAACCTGTTGTTCAATCAATTGGGAACGAGGACTTGACCTATTGATTAATTAAGTTACCTAACTTTCAATCTTTAGGTTGGGTTCAATTTCTCTGCCCACCGGCCCTCTATCCTTCCCCATTATCCCTTTTTAATTTGTGTGGTATGCTACCACTAAACCCTATGCTACAACTATCATTTTTCTAGCATGTATAGGCTCTTAAAAAAAAAATCAATTACCCCCGGCCCCTTACAATTTTACTTTAGAAGAAAAAATGCATTATTGGCAATTATTCTCCTTTTCACACTCTGGTTACTTTGAATGGTCAGTAAACTAAATTATCGAATCAAGAAAAAAATAACACAATAAAAATCATGTAAAGCAAAATAGTAGTAGTAGTATTAAATTAGAAGGAAGAATTGAGACCTTGGCTTGAACATGGATAGCAATCACCAGGTTGTCCATTGATAGTAAAAGCATCAGAGACGTTGGGATCTCCACCATTCTGTAAGAATTCAGTCATAACTTGCATCACATCACTTTTCCACCACTCTCCTGCAGCATTAACATATCAGGTAGTATGTACTTCATTTTGTTCATGAAAAGTTTGACACGATTAATTAAATCTTTCTGCATATACTACTACAATAGCTAGTGTGCAAATTTTAACCTAGCACAATTGGGATTTCTCCGTTGGGCACGGGAAAGGGGTAGTCATTCTTGATCGTCGGGTGCACAACGAGCGCGCCGTGCACGGTGGCTCTCGACCAGTCACTGTGGGCGTGCCACCAAAGTGTCCCGATCTCATTGGACAGCACGATCCGCTGGTTGAACATGCTCCCGGGAGTGATGGGGCACTGCGTTATGTACTCGGGCCCATCCGACCACGGATACCTCCGCTGCTTCACCCCATGCCAGTGGATGGTTATGTTTTCCCGGGCATTGTTGACGACGACGATGGCAATCGTGTCGCCCTCCGTGACATAGATCGTCGGCCCCGGAAACTGGCCGTTCACCGTTAGGATGCTCTTGTTGCTGCATAGCCTACTATATGGCGTATCGGATATCTGCAGTACGTTCCAAAAATCATTTTTTACATCCACAAACTGGATCCATAGAAAAAGGAAACACAAATAAATAAATAAATAAATAAGTAAAACCCCCAAATAAATTAAAAGTGATTACTTACCACAAACCTATGGTGATGAGTGTGTGCATGACTAATTAGAATCATTTCACCAAAGAGGCAAATAGCAAATATGTGCCAGATGATTGCTGTCTTCATGGTTATTAACCAATATTGATTTAATTACCTAAATTGATCAAAACGTAATGATACAATTGACCAACCAAAAATACAGAAAGAGGGAAGATAATTACTAACTAACTGATTCAGCATGAATTGAACTGGGTATTTATTTGTATGGCTTCTTGGAAAAGTGTGTCCAATGTTTGACACACATATATGATATATATATATATAGCCATAACTGGATTAATAAGAGAGTTGATTTAGTCATCCTGGAAAAGTAAGCTAAGGATGACTTACTACTTCATTATTATTATGATTATCATTATTCATTTTTGTGTTATACAGTAATGATTATGATTATTATTATTATTATTAAATGTAATCACACACATCGTCACTTCCCACTATAAACATTTTAACGTAAGGCTACAGCATAGACGACAAAACACAAATCGATGAAAGAGGCAACGAAAATTAGCTAATCCGTCACCTAGCAAGACGAAGAGGTAGGTGACAAATGTCCTTCGTCGCCACTTGGTTGATAACTGACTAAAGTTTTTTTTTTTTTTTTTTTTTTTGCGGAACAGCCTATACAGGCTAGAGAAGTGGTGGGGCCCATGCCACACAATTACAAAGGGAAAAAGGGGAGGGATATGGGCCGGGTGGGAATCGAACCCTCAATCTAAAGGTTGAGAGCGAGGGGCTTAACCACTTGGGCTAAGTCCAAATCCCACTGACTAAAGTTAATCGAACACAAGTAGTATATATTTATTATATAAATTATAAATTTAATTTTAATTTTGAAATTATATATTTTAAAAAATTAAATTAAAAAAATACTCCGTAGAATCCTAAAATATAGTATGTTGTTTTTAAATAAATGTATCATTTAAATTAAAAATAAAAAATTAATTAATAACATAAATAATATAATAATAATAATAATATAATTCTAAAATTGATTAATATATATATATATATATAACTATTTACAAGTAGTCACAATAAGGAAAGTTGCTACTAAATGCAATTGGCCTGATCGAGTGGTATGGGGTTATGACAGATTAAACAAATGTTGTGTATGTAGAATTTTACTTTGGAGAGACAATCCTTCAATATCCGCGAGATCCTAGTTTTGTTTGGAGAGACAACCCTTTAATATCCACGAGATCTTAGTTTTGGGCACAATGTGACATGTGGATACCCGGCATACACGCCAAAATAAGAAAAATTTCTAATTGAACGTGTCGGTAGTGCCTCTAATTATAAAATTTGAATTTCACACATTTTGTTTTTGACTTTTTTCTACTTTTTTTTTTTATTGAGAAGACATTGAAGGCCTGGGAAAGGGGTGGTGGGAGCCCATGCTACACAATTACAAAGGGGAATAAAAGGGAGGTATAGGGGGCCGGTGGGGATCAAACCTCCAACCTTCCGTTGGAAGTCAAGGGACTTAACCATTTGGGCAAAGTCCTCATCCCGACTTTTTTCTACTCTTGTTTTAGCGACATGGTTGTCGCTAACACATACTACACTTTTTTTGAAATATTGGAGTATTAGTATAATTTAAAATAAAGTTTAGCCCGATGCATGGTAGGAGAAATTGATTATAGAGTTTGAAATGTGGGAGAGATTGAGGAATTCGAGTCTAAGAAGTACTTTTATATATAAGGGACGATAATGATTTCTTTCTAAAACTAGTATGTGCCAAAATATAATTGGGTGTCCCTTAAATTATATTCAATCATCACACAGTACATCTTTGTATTTACACCATTATTAAAATCTCCCCAAAAAGATTTGAGTAATGCTAAAAACATTTAATAATGAGTGGAGTGTGCGTGTGAGAAAAGTAAGTGTTCTATTATATTAGTGCTTGGACAAGCAATGCTTTGTGTTTGTTTGGAAGTTAAACATATTATCAGTAGATTTGACTAGTATTATGTCCGTTCTTTTTTAAGTGCTCAACTAGCATAGTAGTTACTATTTATTAAGTAACTTTAATCAATTTTTTTAGCATAGTTATATAAGATAAAACATAGTCAAGTGAGATCTTGTTAGATTCATCTAATCACGTAGTTTTATAATATTATTTTTTTTTGTAATTTTTACTTATATATAATTTGAGTTATTGACCTTTAAAAATATGTATTATACTGCGTGAAATGCAGGATGTGTGCACTAAAAAAAAACAGAGGAAGTAGAATCGAACATGAAATATATTTAACCAGTAGATAGTAACAACATATATTTGATTAAACATGTTTGATAGCTTGGCGCATTACAATTAACACATAACATACTATATACTTGGTATGTGAAATTAGATAAATTAGCAAGTAAATATGTGTTGAATACTGAAATATGATATTGAATTATCCTTGCTAGGTTGAGCTTTTAGAAGAGTTTGTTATACGTATCAGAGCCAAAGACCTCGTGTTTGAGTCCTACTGCCGCCATCTGTATTTGTGGGCCTTGTCTTTGGTATTTTCTGTGGCCGGCTCTGCCTGGATTATTTATCTTAGGTTCACACCCAATTTTAGCACACCTTACACATGAGGGGATGTGTTGCATAATTGAGAACTAATATATAGTAGAGTTGGTTCATTAACCATACTAGTATTACCTCCACCCGAATGGGTGGGGATGATATGTAATAATGATATATAGTAGAATATAGTTTGCATAAGAAGATAATAAAATACTGAAATGTAATAGTGATATGTTGACGAATACAAAATAACACACATCCAAATTTGCTTGAATGTTTTATAAAATAATTATTATTCGACAAAATATTTCGCTCAACAATTTTTTATATAATTAATTCACCAACGATTAAATATAAAATATTAATTGTTCAAATCTTGATTATTAACCCCAATAGATTAAACAATAGTTTATTATTTAAACTAGATTTTTTGCCCGCTACGCACATGCGGGTTGTTTATAACTTTTTAAGTAAACAAAATCAAGAATTTTGTGACATTGTTATAGTTAAAAGTGTTTAGGTACGCAAACACTTATAGTGGATGGGGTTCACCGAACAATGGGGAAGGGTGGTAGGCATATATTAAAATATGGACTATAATTCACAATACCATCTTGTAAATTACTTCCTCCGTTCTCTTTTAAGTGATCAATTTGCATAGTATCACAACTATTCCTTAAGTCATTTTAATGAAAATTTTAACATAGTTATGTAAGAAAAAATATACTCAAGTGAGATGTTGTTAGATTTATCTAATCATGTAGGTTTATAATATTAATTTTTTTACAATTTTTACTTATATACAATTTAAGTTATTAATATTTAAAACTGTGTCTTGGACTTCATGAAACGCAGAAGGAGTGCATTTAAAAGAGAACAGAGGAAGTATAAGCAAGAATGTAAAAACTGAGATACTGAGACAAAATTTAGTTGATTTCTCAAAAGGATCGAGATAAAAATTGAAAAAGAAAGAACAAAATAAAAAAAAAAACATAACTGAAATTGAGGTATTTATTCGAACACATTGAATACTACCTAATTTCCTACAGATAATCCACACATTAAGAACACTTTAGTTAGGGTGCGATTGAACAAATCCGCAGCACATCAAGATGGAAATCTAGACTATTGATTTCAAATCCAAGGGTTATAAATGAAAAATGGTAAAGTTGTCCAACAAAATATGTAAGGGAAGATATAACCCTATTTTTAGTATGTTATCAATCTAATATTTGGTAAATCATATCAAATATTTGGTAATCAATATCTATGATCAAGAATATTTAGTAAATAATATAACAAATTTATTGCGTATAGCATTTCAACGATGTTACCAAAAATAATTTTGGGATGCTATCAAAAATATTCCAGCGATTCAACATTGAAGAATTCAGCGACGCTATATTGAATAATTCAGCGACACAATCAAATACAATTCAGCGATGTTACCAAATTTACTTCAGTAATGCTACCAAAAAATATTTCAGTGGCCCCACCTAAAAGAATTCAGCCACTACATCAAGAAGAATTCAGCGACAATACATTGTAGAATTCAGCGATGCTACCACATACAATTCAGCGAGGTTACCAAAAATAATTCAGTGATGCTACCAAAAAATATTTCAGTGAGCCTACCTAAAAGAATTCAGCGACTACACCAAGAAGAATTCAGCGACCGTACCTTGTAGAATTCAGCGATGCCACCACATACAATTCAGCGATGTTACCAAAAATAGTTCAGTGATGCTACCAAAAAATATTTCAGTGAGCCTACCTAAAAGAATTCAGTGACTACACCAAGAACAATTCAGCGACACTATCAAGAACAATTCAACGATGCTACCGTATACAATTCAGCGATGCCACCAAAAACAATTCAGCGATGCTTTCATGAACAATTCAGTGATGATGCCGGAAACAATTCAACAATCTTTTCATGAACAATTCAGCGACGTTTTCATCAACAATTCAGCGACTCGAACATTTTAGGTACGTTTTCATGAACAGTTCAAAGATATATATATATATGTATATATATTGCAGCATAATTAAGTAAATTGGAGTTTATGTAAGATCGATTGATGATATTGAAATTTGTAGAGAAAGAATAGAGTAAAGTAGACTGAAGAGACGATCAATTGTTTGTTAACAAAATTAAATCTAACAAATTTACTATTTTAACCTTCAAGTTAATCTCAACCATCAATTGACAAATTGAATCAACGGACTTGATGCACCGCAGCACATCAAGTCAAAATGGGCAATCGCACCCTAACTGAACCCCATTAAGAAATCTAAATGTAGAAAGATATCAAATTCATTGTCATTAGCATTGGGAATTCCAGAATCTAACAAATCAAAACAAATTTGGAACGAAAACCAAATTGCTTAAAGCTCATTCAAGAATCCTTGAATCTTATGAAGACTACGTTATCAAGAGAAATAGTGGCAACATAAATTCATTGTGGTTCTTCTAAAGTGAAAAAAAAAAAGAAAAGTCATAAACTTAACATTCAAGGTTACGAAGACTATTAAATACGGAGTACTATTTAATAATTTATTGTCAGAATTGACTATCTAACTCCATACTATTTAATAATTTAGGTTTCCCAGATTCTGTACTATGGTTGGTGGAACGGGGAACTTGCAATCCACAGCTGTTGTCTCAAAGTGGTTTTGAGTTAGTGATTGATTCTATGCTTTTGAGTTATTGCTGAATTGTCTACTACAAAAAGTGGTTTTGAGTTAGTGATTGATTCTATTGCCTACTACATTCTTATTCTTGTTTTCTTACTTGATTAATAGAAATAATTGATTGGTTTTCTAAAATAAAAAAACCAATATTTTAAATTTGAGAAAACATGTTTAGTACTACTATTCAAATTAAAGTCAGGGAAGAGCGAATTATCATTCATCATTGATGGAAAAATTAACAGAATAATATCTGAAAAAAGAATAAAGATTCATTCTTATTTAACTGATCAATTGAATACTGTAAAAATAATTTGGTGAAACTGATGTAGATAATGTAAAAATTACAATAACATTATGTAACTTAAAGAATACAAAATCACTATTGTTTTCATAAGTATTTGTATTTGAGACATAAGATAAATGATGACAGTATATTTATATATGTTCATAATAGTACTACTATTATGTTCATATGAAAGATGGAAGAAATTATCTAGAACAATTGTTACCAAAATTTTAAAAGCCATAATAAATTAAAAATTAGTCATATGTGAATGCAATTCACCCAATTTAACTGTCAATCCTTGAGCATGTGGAATATGTTAATTGTTAATATCAAAATTATAATTATATTTATACTTATAATTTAAAAAAAATTCAATAATTATTTTTATTTATATTATGTATTTTATTAAAACTATTTTTATGTTAATAATTATATTTAAAAATTAAACATGATACTAAAAGTTAAAATTAAAATATGATTATATTTTTATAACGGATTTTTATTTCTTATTAACTATATATAGTTTGATAAATTAACGGAATTATAATTATTATTACTGAATTTTTTAATTTATTATATTGATGGAGGTTAATATTTCATGCTCAAATTTTTATATAATTAATATAATATATTTGAAAATATAACATATTCAATTAAATAATATATATCGAGCAAAAATTAAAGAATATATATTGATTTAACTAAATCTATCATAACAGGAGCGTGATGTCTGCTAGGGTTTTCTCTCCGCCTCCGCCACCTTTTCAGCGTCCGACTTCGCCGATCGACCCAGGAGGAAAGCAAGCGTCTTTTGTGGAGATTCTGACTCAGGCCAAGATGGAGACCGATCGCCCCGAACAACCGCTGCCCCCCCGACGTGATCTGATCGCCGAAAAGTTAATTCGGAAGAGCTTTGTTAATGGCAATCCTGCGCTGCCGGATTTTGTAATAGATGAGGATTTGGATATTGAGGCTGGCAAAGCATGGGAAGATGCATTGGTGATTAAACTTCTTGGGATGTCGGCGGGATATATGGCATTGAAGGAACGTCTTCAGCGTATGTGGAAACCGACTGGAACGATGGATGTTATTGACGTGGGTTTCGGATGCTATATTGTCAGGTTTTCGGAGGCCACGGATAGGGAAAAGGTGATCAACGGGGGGCCTTGACTCCTGTTTGATCATTATTTGGCAATTATGCCATGGACTCGGGATTTTGATCCGAGTACGACTCAGGTTAATAAAATGCTGGTTTGGGCACGCTTAAATGGACTTCCCATGCATCGTTATCGGGAGGATATTTTATGGGCCATTGCTTCAGGTATTGGTGAAGTGATGAAAGTTGACATGAGTACTTCAACGTCTTCCAAGGGTAGATTTGCGCGCGTCTGTGTGGCTCTTGATCTTGCCAAACCTGTTACTGGCAAGCAGAGAATTAATGGGCGATGGACTCCTGTGGCATATGAGGGACTTCATTTGATTTGTTCGCATTGTGGACATTACGGACACTTTGAGAGAGATTGCCTTGTAAAGGTGGCTGCGGAGTCTAATGACCAGCCACAGGACATTAGTGCAGCCAAGGAAGGGGCTAGAGACGACCGCCAGGAGGCCGAGGGTGTTCAGGGTGCTGCGCCCTCCACGGAAAAATCGGGGTGGTATGGAACTGAATGTGGATGTTAAAGAGGGCGCCACCGCAATCCCTCGTAAGGATGCCAACGGAAGGGATCCTCGAAAGGGCAAAGCGGCTATGGTGGATGAGGACAATGTGGTGCCTGAAACTCCTTTAGCTAACCTTAAGGGAGCAAATAAGTCTAACGTTGGTGACTCTCACCAAGGGATGGAGTTGGCGTTGGTGCCGCTAGCTCATGCAGACACCCATGCTGCACTAGCTACTGGACGCCGTCATGTTCAGACGTAAAAAAGGCAACGAATTGATACTCCGGCGGATGCTTCCTCCTCGGATGAGGATATTCGTTTGCATGAAGATCATGGCTCTGGCAAGGGGCTGAAACCTCTGTCTGTGGGAAGGTTTGGGCCGTTGCTTGAGGACGAGGCGTCGAAGGATTCGGAGATGTGGGCGGATGCTGATAGCGCATCTGATGCTAGCGTGCAATAGTGCTGAGGCAGGTGTGTGGATTTTCTATTCCCTATTATTTTATGGATTTTGTGAATTATTCAGTTATTGTGTGGAATGTTTGCGGATTGATGAGTCGTACGGCTCAACGTTGGGTTGGTGACTTAATTCGGGAACATCATCCGGACTTCTTGTGTATTATGGAGCCGCGAGGTAGTTATGACAGAGTTAGAGGTTTCTTTGATCGGTTTGGTTATGTTACTGTGGTGATTCAAGAAACGGTAGGCCAGGGAGGTGGTCTATGGTTGCTCCGGGGTAGGCATGTCGATTGTCAAACAACAGTTTTTGATAACAGAGATCGGATTGTGACTTTGCAACTTTCGAAGGGTACTACTTCTTGGTGTTTCTCCGCCATCTATGCTTCCCCTAATTATCAGAGGCGCCGTCACAATTGGGAAGACTTGAGAACTCTATCTGAACGTGTAGAGGGCCCTTGGGTTATATTAGGTGATTGGAATGAGATCACTATCGAGGAGGAAGTGAAGGATGGAGTGTTTCTCCCTGACCGTGCAACTGAATTTAGGGAGCTAATTAATGGTTGTAGCTTGCTTGAGGTTCCGACTAGTGGCAATGAATTCACTTGGTCAAGGATGGCGGGAGGAGGTCGTCGGATAAGTAAGCGGTTGGATAGGGGTCTAGGGAATTTTGAGTGGATGAATTTATTTGGAGAAGGGAGAATACATCATCTCCCTCGCATGGGATCCGATCACTGTCCTTTGAAGTTAATTTGTGGGGATGGGGCTCGGGCTTCTATGTTAAAACCTTTTTGATGGGAAACTGCTTGGGCTACTCATGACGCTTATAAGGAGGTGATATTGAATGGAGTGGCAAGTGGAGGATCGGATATCATAGGGATACTCCAAGACATTCAAAATAAATCTCCAGTATTCAACAAGGAGAATTTTGGTAATATCAGGGAGCGGAAGCGTAAATTGAAAAATCGGCTTATTGGACTCGAGCGGTGCATGGCTCGTACTGATTCAGCTTGGCTATTCAGAGTTGAAGCCGAGGTTAAGCAAGAATTAGAGGACGTACTTGCTCAGAAAGAGCTCCTTTGGTTCCAAAAATCACGTGATAAGTGGGTTCATGTTGGGGATAGGAACACTAAATATTTTCATGCACGTGCCAAGGTGCATCGTAAGAGAAGCAGGATTTATGGACTGAAGGTGGGCGATACTTGGGAGGATAACCAGGATAACCTTCAACAACATGTGATCGACTATTATACTAGTCAATATGATGATGGTGATATGGATAATTCAGCTGATGTGCTCCCGGAACTATCCCCGATTTCGGAAGGCCACCAACAGCAGCTTACCCGACAGGTTACGAAAGATGAGGTTAAGGGGGTTATCAACTCTATGAGGCCTTATGCTGCACCGGGACCGGATGGGTTCCCGGCTGCGTTTTATCAGAGGTATTGGGAACACCTTGCTGGGCCTATTGTGTTGATGGTGAGTTCGGTTATGGGGTCTGGCAAACTGCCGCCAGGGCTAGCACACGGTTTCATGTGTTTGCTACCCAAGGTGGTGGTGCCAGCCACGATTCAACAATTTCGCCCATTGATGTTATGTAATGTGACTTTTAAGATCATTACGAAATTATTGGTGTCGAGGATGAGACCCATACTTTGTGATATTATTAGTCCTTTTCAATCCGCTTTCCTCCCTCGTCGTGGCACTGCTAATAATGGATTATTATTACAAGAGATGATTGCGTCAATCGAAGGACCAAGGACTGCGGCTCGCGCGGTTATATTAAAGGTTGATATAGCCAAGGCCTTTGATTCTGTTCGTTGGTCGTTCCTGCGAGACTGTTTGCATGAACTTAACCTGCCTCGGGGGAGTTGTGATCTTATTATGGAATGTGTTCAATCTGCGAGCTTCTCCATACTATGGAATGGATCTCCCATTGGTAACATAAAGGCGAAGAGAGGTTTGAGACAAGGGGATCCGTTGTCGCCATACTTGTTCGTGGTGGCTATGGAAAAGCTTACAAAAACTATTCTGAAGGAGGTGGAGGACGGAAATTGGAGTCCTTTCAAGTTGAGTCCCGGCGATGGTGGGATATCGCACTTAATATTTGCTGATGACCTAATTCTTGCTTCGGAGCTTAAGTAAGCCAGCATCGCAACTATGGCTAATGTGTTACAGCGGTTTGGTGATTGATCGGGTCTCCGTATGAACCCCACGAAATCTACAGCTTACTGCTCTCCGGGTGCGACTACAGAAGAGGTTGGATGGGTGGCGTCACACCTGGGCATTACTGTGGGGCAAGAGATTGGGAAATACTTAGGGTTCCCTATCATTCATGGTCGCATGAAAGCTTCCTCATTTGAACCTTTGTTAAGACGCTTGGAGGAAAGAATGGGGACTTGGTCGAGTCTTCTTCTTAATAAGGCGGGGCGAGTAACATTGGCACGATCAGTGCTGGCATCCATCCCAGTCTACACCATGCAAGTGCATCTGTTGCCTATAGGTGTGTGCAAGGAAATTGACAAGCTCGTTCGGCGATGGATTTGGAAAGGTCGTGATGACCGTGGATTACACCTTGTCAATTGGAATACTGTCACATTGGCCAGACATGATGGCGGTCTTGGAATACGACCTGCAAGGGACATGAATCTGTCTATGTTAGGAAAGCGAGTTTGGGATTATATGTTTAGCCCGGAGAAATTGTGGGTTAAAACACTCCGAAGCAAATATGGCTATGATGGCTCCTTCCCGGTTTCTCATTATCGCGGCTCTAAGGTATGGAAAATGCTTGTGAAGGTGGCGGGGGTTTTCTGTGAAGGTTATGGCATTCGTATTGGCAATGGTCAGAGTTCGTTGTGGTACGTCCCATGGTGGAAAGGAGAACGGCTTTCTACTAAAGTGCCATTCGTTCACTACAATGATGTGGACCTCAAGATCAAAGATGTGGTGGTGAACGGGAAGTGGCAGCTCTCTGATGTATACTCTTGGCTTCCCCAGGACTTGAAAGATGATATCATGCGATCTCATGTACCTTACATTACGGATACGGCTGTGGATATTTTGCATTGGTCTGGAAATAATAGCGGGATCTATACGGTCTCTTCGGGCTTTCATTGGCTGCAACGGGGTGCGGGAAAGAGCAATGGATGGAGTTGGGTGTGGAAACCTTGGATTCCGGAGAAGATTGGATTGTTTTTGTGGTTGATAGGTCATAACGCCTTACCATGCAATGCACTGCGTTATCGATGGGGATTGGCATCATCTCCATTATGTTCCATTTGTGGAGTCCATGCCGAAGACTGGAAACATTGCTTATTTCAATGTTCATGGGCTGCTCAACTATGGCGCCGTGGAGGTATTAATTCTTTGCCATATTTGGATCATCTTGATGTGCATGACGCAAGGCACTGGATGGAATGGGCTTGGCGCAACATGGGGGCGTTCTTTGTTGCTCTTTGTTGGGTGATTTGGCTTGGTCGGAATCGCCGAGTGTTCCGTGGAGAGGAGGAGCGCGCTGATAGAATGGTTCGTCGAGCTCAATACTTGGCAAGGGCAATGCAGGATCAACAGCCGGGAACGACTACTAGGCTGATGCGCATGGTTCGCTGGAAACGGGAAGATGATGTTGGTTGGCTTATGCACTCGGATGGTTGTATGCTAGACACGGGAGCTGCTGCTTACGGGGTTATCATTCGACATTGTAATGGTGACTGGAGATTCGCGTGTGGTGGAAGGCATCATGGCCGTGATATTCTTGAAGTTGAGCTAATTGGTTTGTTGAGAGGGTTGGAAATGGCAAGGCGTCACAATGTGGAGATTTCAGTGTGCTATACTGATTCTCAAAGAGCGGTCGACCTCATCAACAATGGAGTGAATAGATTTCATGTATTATGGCCACTGGTGGCTGATGTTCTTCGTGCAATTCAAAGGCTAGGTGGATGTGAAGTTCGTCATGTCTTTCGGGAGGGCAACAAGGTGGCTGACGCATTAGCTCGCAAAGCTGTTAACAGCGAGGACTTCTACACGACTTGGGCCTTCCCTCCGGATCATATCAAAGATTATGTTCGTGATGATGCGGATGGTCGTTTGTTTGCTAGATTTTAGTTGGTTGTGATTGTTTTCCGTTTTTCTTTCTTTTTCTTTTCTCTTTGATCGCCTTCTTAGGCTGTGTTACCCAAAAAATTATATTATAATTTATTTCCAATTTATATTCTTTTCAAATATATGAAAAGATTTTTTCAAGATTTTTTATACTAATAAAAAGATTTGTTACCTAAATATAAGATTTAAAAGATTGATTGACTTGGCAAGTAGGATGATTCAGCGCTGATGTGTAATTAATTTGGATGAGTGTACGTTTTTGGATGATTAATCAGCGTTTACGTGGAAACCCAATGCATAATTACAATATAACCCTTAAAATTAAAAAAAAGGATGGAATATAGTTGATAAGGGCAATACTGTAACACCCCGGTTTTTTGTCACCCAGGTCGGGATGTCACCGCCACACCTCCCTAGCAAGACACAGTTTCTCCGAGCTTGCTAAAGAGAGCAAAGCTATGGTTTTTCAGAATTTAAAACATTCAAACAGCCCATTCATATATAATTTAAAAATAATACACCAAAGTTGCAGCGGAAAATAATATTTACATATATAATGCAGCGGAATTTAAAATTGAGCCAACACGGCCAACATACGGGTTAAACAGGCCCGTTCATGCAATTCATAACTAAGTTTAGAATAATAAAAGAAGATAATATTTCCCGAATATCCCATGCATGCATATGATGATGCATATTCTTCATGCTCTGTAGGAAAAAGAAAGTAATGGTTTTGGTCAGCACAACGTGCTGAGTAAGTTAACACATACAGGATTATGGGGTTTCAAAGCCATGAAATAAATTTAAAGAAAACATGTGCATAACGCCCCATAACCTGATTCATTTATCTAATAATAATTTAAAGGCATAATTCACAGGATATGGATTCCGTAAAATCATAACTATAGCTTGTCAAGTAAAATAATTGTAGGACATAATTTAAGAGCATAATTTAAATAAGGGAAAGAAAACATTCAAGTCTTTTAAATTTTCCCGTTAATCCCTAGCCGAGTATCAAGATTTTATTTGTAGTTAAGTTTCTCTCGCCGTTTTGGCACAGTTTCTCATGTTCAACACCATCGTCCAATCAGGCACGATGTGCAAAGCTAGGAGGGCACCCTGCAGAGCACTCACCCCCTACGTAGATTACTCCCGTCCGTTTAGGCACGAAGCAAAAAGCTAGAGGGGCACCCGATGGAGCACTCACCCCCCTACATAGGTCACTCTCGTCCGTTAAGGCACGAAGCAAAAAGCTAGAGGGGCACCCGATGGAGCACTCACCCTCTACGTAGAAAGCTCAAACTAGTCATAACGGGATTTCGAAAATGTTTGTTTATGTATTTCATTTCAAAGGAGTTTCCACTCATTTAAACCTTAAAGGCCAATTTCTCAAATTTAGTAAGTTTCTCAAAATATACTATTTCAGGATGCTACTCGCTCCGATATCATTTAAAAATCCTTTCCAACAAGAATTTCAAGATTTGACCCGGTAAACCGCTGTTTACTCTAAAATTAATTTAAAATCAGATTTAAGTCCAAAAATTCTGAAAATTTACAACTGACTCGGAAACATCGAGATGAACAACTTGTGTGTTTTAACTTTTTCAATCTGAGATATCGAAATAGGTCAAAAACATCAATTTTCGTAGAAACATTAATCTGTCCGAATTTCGTGTACAACAGTTCAAGATTATCAAGATTTACCATAGCAAACTAACTCCAAATTTGATGAAATTTGACAAGGTGGTTCTTAAGACGATTATCTACAACTTTCATTTAGAACTCAAAGCCCAATTCTCAACAAATCAGAGGTTAATCTTCAGCTCAAGTTTGAAACTAATTTCTGTCAAGGTTCTTGATTTCGGTACGAACGCAGATCGGATCGGCTCAGGTTCGGAGGTTTAACTCTCAACGAAAAATTCTAAAAATTTACAGGGATGTTCTAAATCCATAGATCTAAAATTCTTATGTTCAACGCCAATCCTAAATCGGTTTAGATCTAAGGTAAAAATCTACCTCAAGTTCGGATAAAGAATCTATCACCGTTTCAAGATCTAAATCGAAGGCAGGTCTGTTCACGGTCGTTTTCGGATATCAAAACACGATGAAAAATTATGAAATTTTTACAGTAGATAGATCTATGTCTTAGGAATGTTTCTCATGTTTTAAGTTTTCTCGTTTGAAGAATTTATGGGTTCGGAAAAATTAGACAAAATCGCTGCGCCGGTAGAAATCACATGTTGACTGATTTACGAAAGTTTGGTTAAGCTTTTATGTTTACGTGTTTTAATTACTCCCAAAACCATGTAAGTGTCAACTTACAGATTCGTAGTCGTCCAGGATCGTCAAGTTCGAAGGCGTGGCTTCCAGTCCACCGTTTATCTCCTCGGTTCGTCGGGTTCTTCGTTCTCGATCCTATTCGGGGCGTAGAGAAGAAAAAGGTGAGGTTAGGATTCGTTTTTGAATCGTATATGGAACAAGGTTCGGATCAGAACTTACCATGACGTTGGAGATCTTGCGAATTAATCCACGACAGTCCTCGCCTTGGTTTCGTGCCTCCGACGACTCCGTAATTAGGGTTTTGTGTGTAGAGAGATTTCGTAGGGTTTCAAAAGTGTTTGGGATTGATTTAGATGGTTATTTATAGATGCGCAAGACCTAGGGGATGTCCAAAGGCTACCCCCAAGTGTCTTGAGCCGAAAGGAAAGTAACCGAAGTCGTGAAAATCCGGATTCGGGCGAGCAAATCTCGCAACGTCGCTGCTGTCTGCTCTGGCACGCACTTGGCGCGGTGTTCCCCTTAGGGGCGCACGGCCACCACGCGGCCTTGGTCCAGGCTGCGGTCTGGGCCGGGTCGTGCGATCCGTCGGGTCTTTCCTCATCTCTTTCGGACTTCTATCCCTCTATGTTCTTGGATTCGGATTCCCGGGATATTTTTCGGGCTTCGATTTCCTATCTTAATTTTATTCGGAACTAAATTTACATTTGGACTCGAGTTATTAAGTCCATCGGTGTTGGGTTTCCGTGTAACCATTTATTCGATTAAATTGTCTTCGGCTTCCCGGGTTCTCGGAATTTTGATTCCTTTTTAATTTAAATTCCATTTCTCATCTTTTATGATTCTTTATCCATTTATCCTGTTTTTTATATTTATTTATTTATTTTATGTTGCAAAATTCTCGGGTATTACAGTCTACTCTCCTTAAGAATCAACTTCGTCCTCGAAGTTGTGTTTCGGCTTTTCTCGTGCTAAGGTCTTTTGTTTGTTTTATTATTTTGTGACTGAACTTAGAATTAAAACTTCTAAGCTGCCTATGTACCCTGTGAAGGGATCAAGCCATAACGTAGTTCAAAACAATTTGAATTTGTTTGCTTATTTATTTGGAATACATATTGTTGAATCAAACTCAAAAATAAATGCATCTACTTTATTACGGGGTATCACATCCTCTCGCCCTTAGGACTTCAGTTATGTCCCTATAACTGCCGATACGTTGTTCTCAAGGGGCTTCGGATTTTGGGTCTTTATTCTGAGGGTATCGGTGCCCTTGGTTGTTGCCATTTTGACCGTCTAGGTTTCGTGGCTGGTCAGATCCAGCGGCCAGGTCCTCTCTCTTGGTGATATTCTTAATATGGGTTCCGCACTCTTTCATCCGATGTCCACGTCGACCACACCGGAAGCATGTGTCGGGTTGAGGGCATCCTCTCACCAGATGAGGTTGGTTACACTTTGGGCATCGGGGTACGTAGCCTTCACGGTTGAAAATCCTTCTATTGTTGCCTTCATCGTCGCCTTGGGCTAGCTCATTTGGTCCTTCACGATAATTATTCATACCCAAGTCAATATCAGTTCTGCGGTCCTTATCTCTTTTGCCTTGTTCATGGGGACCTCGGCTAGTCTCACCTATCGCCTTACGCTTCAGTCCTTGAACTCATGCAACCGCTACCGCCCGATCATAAACAACTTATAGGTCGGGGTAGTGCACCCCTGTGATCACCTCGCGTACTGCCAGGTTCAGTCCCATCTCGAATTTTTGAGCCTTCTCCGCATCTGTGGGTACTAATCTTGGTGCGAACCTCACCAGCTCCTTGAATCGAGTGTAGTGCTCTTGCACTGTCTGGCCCCCTTGTTTCAGCAACAGAAATTCTTCGTACATCGCTGCTTTGGTACTCAGGGGATAGAATCTATTCCTGAGAATCTCCATCATTTCCGCCCATGAGTAGGGCTCATCATCTTCTTGCAGTTTCGCTTGAGTCGCTTGCCACCAGTCGTCCGCTTCGCCTCCCAAGTAGTACGAAGCGACGTGCACTCTCTCTCCTTCTGGACACTTGACCGCCCCCAGAAGCTTGTCAAAAGTCCGGATCCATTCCTCCAGTTTTGCTGGATCCTCCTCACCAGCATAGTGGGGTGGCTGGTAAGGATTCACCATGGCCAGATAGTTGGGACGAGCTTGGGGCGGAGGTACCGCCGCAGCTTGACCCTGATTGACTTGCGCGTTCCCTAGCGCAATCAAGACCTCTTCTATTGTCCGAAGACGATCACCCACATTGTTCGGTGCGGGGGCGTCCTGCACACCTTGAGTTTGTTCTTCTGCCGGTTGAGCCGATTCCGTGACATTTGGAGGTGTTTCAGTAGTAGTTTGGGGAGCGGGTTGAGTTCTTCCTCTTCCTCGTGGTGCCATTCTATTACAGATAGGGTGGATTAGGACTTGTGAAATTAACATATAGTCTAAACGATTTTTATAAATGTATATGTGGTTTGTAATTTCGCACGTGGTGCTCGATCGAACTAAGAAGCGCCGTCGCTTCTGGGTTTTATTTTATTTTATTTTAATTTATTTCGATTTTTTTTTTGGTTCGGACAGGTCTGTCCATATATTTTTTTTTCGAATTTCAGATTTTGCATACGTTGTTTGGGAAATCAAACAAGATTTTTGAAATAGAGAGTGTTTTAATAAAGACTTGTTTTTTATTGTTCCACATAAGGAAATTTTCTAATTCATACAAGGGTAGGAATGGCTAAGGCCGAGATTTGTTATGCTTAGGCGAGCGCATAGATGAATGAGATCTAGAACTACGGCAAGATCAGTCTCTAGTGAACGTTTCTAATTCGATGTCAAACGTCTAAGTCATCTAGTGCAAGCAAAAGATCTAAGTTAATATTCGCCGAGATTCTAGGTTAAACTTCGCCAAGATTCTAAGTTAAAATTCGCCAAGATTCTAAGTTCTTTAAAGGAGATGCAATATGCAAATGCAAATGATGATTTCCCCCCAAAAATAATTCATGCAATATATATATATATATATATATTTCCATGGGTTTTAAAATAAAGATTCATTTCCATGGAAATAATGCTTAGAAATTTCATATTTAAAATCCTTGGACCTCTATATTGGGTCAAAATAATTATAATTTGGGCTAAAAATAATTTGGGCTAGGAAAGTTTAAAATAATAATTTGGGCTTCTATAATATTATAAACACTAATGTTTTAAAAGTAATAATCTAGTAGTTTAAAAATAATAATAATTTAAAAATAATAATGGGTTTAAAAATACTAGCTTAAAAGTATCCGGACTCTGATACCACTTTGTAACACCCCGGTTTTGGTCACCCAGGTCGGGATGTCACCGCCACACCTCCCTAGCAAGACACGGTTTCTCCGAGCTTGCTAAAGAGATGCAAGGCTATGGTTTTTCAGAATTTAAAACATTCAAACAGCCCATTCATATATAATTTAAAAATAATACATCAAAGTTGCAGCGGAAAATAATATTTACATATATAATGCAGCGGAATTTAAAATTGAGCCAACACGGCCAACATACGGGTTAAACAGGCCCGTTCATGCAATTCATAACTAAGACTAGAATAATAAAAGAAGATAATATTTCCCGAATATACAATGCATGTATATGATGATGCATATTCTTCATGCTCTGTAGGAAAAAGAAAGTAATGGTTTTGGTCAGCACAATGTGCTGAGTAAGTTAACACATACAGGATTATGGGGTTTCAAAGCCATGAAATAAATTTAAAGAAAACATGTGCATAACGCTCCATAACCTGATTCATTTATCTAATAATAATTTAAAGGCATAATTCACAGGATATGGATTCCGTAAAATCATAAATATAGCTTGTCAAGTAAAATAATTGTGGGACATCATTTAAGAGCATAATTTAAATAAGGGAAAGAAAACATTCAAGTCTTTTAAATTTTCCCGTTAATCCCTAGCCGAGTATCAAGATTTAATTTGTAGTTAAGTTTCTCTCGCCGTTTTGGCACAGTTTTTCATGTTCAACACCATCGTCCAATCAGGCACGGTGTGCAAAGCTAGGAGGGCACCCTGCAGAGCACTCACCCCCTACCTAGATTACTCTCGTCCGTTTAGGCACGAAGCAAAAAGCTAGAGGGCACCCGATGGAGCACTCACCCCCTACATAGGTCACTCTCGTCCGTTTAGGCACGAAGCAAAAAGCAAGAGGGGCACCCGATGGAGCACTCACCCTCTACGTAGAAAGCTCAAACTAGTCATAACGGGATTTCGAAAATGTTTGTTTATGTATTTCATTTCAAAGGAGTTTCCACTCATTTAAACCTTAAAGGCCAATTTCTCAAATTTAGTAAGTTTCTCAAAATATACTATTTCAGGATGCTACTCGCTCCGATATCATTTAAAAATCCTTTCCAACAAGAATTTCAAGATTTGACCCGGTAAACCGTTGTTTACTCTAAAATTAATTTAAAATCAGATTTAAGTCCAAAAATTATGAAAATTTATAACTGACTCGGAAACATCGAGATGAACAACTTTCGTGTTTTAACTTTTTCAATCCGAGATACCGAAATAGGTCAAAAAACGTCAATTTTCGTAGAAACATTAATCTGTCCGAATTTCGTGTACAGCAGTTCAAGATTATCAAGATTTACCATAGCAGACTAACTCCAAATTTGATGAAATTTTACAAGGTGGTTCTTAAGACGATTATCTACAACTTTCATTTAGAACTTAAAGCCCAATTCTCACCGGATCAGAGTTAATCTTCAGCTCAATTTCGAAACTAATTTCTGTCAAGGTTCTTGATTTCGGTACAAACGCAGATCGGATCGGCTCAGGTTCGGAGGTTCAAATCTCAACGAAAAATTCTAAAAATTTACAGGGATGTTCTAAATCCATAGATCTAAAATTTTTATGTTCAACGCCAATCCTAGATCGGTCTAGATCTAAGGTAAAAATCAACCTCAAGTTCGGATAAAGAATCTATCACCGTTTCAAGATCTAAATCCAAGGCAGGTCTGTTCACGGTCGTTTTCAGATATCAAAACACGATGAAAAATTATGAAATTTTTACAGTAGATAGATCCTTGTCTTAGAAACGTTTCTAGTGTTTTAAGTTTTCTCGTTTGAAGACTTTTATGGGTTCGGAAAAATTAGACAAAATCGCTGCGCCGGTAGAAATCACATGTTGACAGATTTACAAAAGTTTGGTTAAGCTTTTAGGTTTACGAGTTTTAATTACTCCTAAAATCATGTAAGTGTCAACTTACAGATTCGTAGTTGTCTGGTATCGTCGAGTTTGGAGGCGTGGCTTCCAGTTCACCGTTTATCTCCTCGGTTCGTCGGGTTCTTCGTTCTCGATCCGATTCGGGGCGTAGAGAAGAAAAAGGTGAGGTTAGGATTCGTTTTCAAATCGTATATAGAACAAGGTTCGGATCAGAACTTACCACAACGTTGGAGATCTTCCGAATTCATCCACGACAGTCCTCGCCTTGGTTTCGTGCCTCCGACGACTCCGGAATTAGGGTTTTGTGTGTAGAGAGATTTCGTAGGGTTTCAAAAGTGTTTGGGATTGATTTAGATGGTTATTTATAGATGTGTAAGACCTAGGGGACGTCCAAAGGCTGCCCCCAAGTGTCTTGAGCCGAAAGGAAAGTAACCGAAGTCGGAAAATCCGGATTCGGGCGAGCAAATCTCGCAACGTCGCTGCTGTCTGCTCTCGCGCGCACTTGGCGCGGTGTTCCCCTTAGGGGCGCGCGGCCTTGGTCCAGGCTGCGGTCTGGGCCGGGTCGTGCGATCTGTCGGGTCTTTCCTCATCTCTTTCGGACTTCTATCCCTCTATGTTCTTGGATTCGGATTCCCGGGATATTTTTCGGGCTTCGATTTCCTATTTTAATTTTATTCGGAACTAAATTTACATTTGGACTCGAGTTATTGAGTCCATCAGTGTTGGGTTTCCGTGTAACCATTTATTCGATTAAATTGTCTTCGGCTTCCCGGGTTCTCGAAATTTTGATTCCTTTTTAATTTAAATTTCATTTCTCATCTTTTATGATTCTTTATCCATTTATCCTGTTTATTATATTTATTTATTTTATCTTGCAAAATCACTATTATTTTCATAAGTATTTGTATTTGAGATATAAGATAAATGATGACAGTATATTTATATATGTTCATAATAGTACTACTATTATGTTCATATGAAAGATGGAAGAAATTATCTAGAACAATTGTTACCAAAATTTTAAAAGCCATACTAAATTAAAAATTAGTCATATGTGAATGCAATTCACCCAATTTAACTGTCAATCCTTGAGCATGTGGAATATGTTAATTGTTAATATCAAAATTATAATTATATTTATACTTATAATTTAAAAAAATTCAATAATTATTTTTATTTATATTATGTATTTTATTAAAAGTATTTTTATGTTAATAATTATATTTAAAAATTAAACATGATACTAAAAGTTAAAATTAAAATATGATTATATTTTTATAACGGATTTTTATTTCTTATTAACTATATATAGTTTGATAAATTAACGGAATTATAGTTATTATTAATGAATTTTTTAATTTATTATATTGATGGAGGTTAATATTTCATGCTCAAATTTTTATATAATTAATATAATATATTTGAAAATATAACATATTCAATTAAATAATATATATCGAGCAAAAATTAAAGAATATATATTGATTTAACTAAATTTATCATAATATCAAATATATTATAATTTATTTTCAATTTATATTCTTTTCAAATATATGAAAAGATTTTTTCAAGATTTTTTATACTAATAAACAGATTTATTACCTAAATATGAGATTTAAAAGATTGATTGACTTGGCAAGTAGGATGATTCAGCGCTGAAGTGTAATTAATTTGGATGAGTGTACGTTTTTGGATGATTAATCAGTATTTACGTGGAAACCCAATGCATAATTACAATATAACCCTTAAAATTAAAAAAGGATGGAATATAGTTGATAAGGGCAATACAGTGGGTTTATTATAGTCTGCACATACAGTCTGCACAATATAAACCCTAAACACAATACAGTCTGCACATGCCAAAAAGTATTCAGGATTTATTATATAGATGTATATAATATTTTTTTTTTTGCGATACAGCCAATTAAGGCTAGGAAAAGAAAGAAAAAACAAAAAGAAATGGAAACCGAAGCACAACTAACAATAATCACCGAGAAGCAAAGACTAACGACGAGGAAACCTCACGCCCAAAGCATCAGCAGTAAGTAAAGGCTTCACACTGTCAGGAGGAAAAGCCCATGTAGTGTAAAATAAATCTCCATCCACACCCATCTTTGCCAAATGATCAGCTACCGAATTTCCTTTCTCGCAAAACATGCTCAAAACAACACGTGGTGAACTCTGTCCTGATGTCTCTTATCCTCAGAAGGATCGAACCCACCCAATGTGAGGGTCCGGGATTCATGTTAATGAATCTTAGAGCTTCTAGAGAATCACAATAGCAGCATACATCCAAATATCCAAGAGATCTAGCAAGCCTCAGGCCATTGAAAACTCCAGCGAGCTCAGCGTGCAACACCGAGGCGTCTCCAAGATATCCAGCAACTCCGCCTAGCCAATGCCCCGAGACATCCCGAATAACGGCCCCAAAACCCGCGCGACAACAAGTGTTCACTCGAGAGCCATCCGAATGTATAATGATACCAGTCCATCATACTGAATTCCAGGACACCAACCGAGGAAAAGGTTGTTGCAGCCGTTTGGACTTAAGCGCAGCTTTGCCAAGCTCTTCACTCAAGTGGTGGGTTTGTCGAGTAAGGGACTGAAGAGCAGTGTTACTTCCTTGGAAGATTCGCTTGTTCCGTTCCCGCCACACAATCCATAAGCCAGCAATGAAGAGATTTCCAAATATGCGAAACATCCCCAACAACCACAATCTAATCGAAGCATCATCTATAGAATGAAGATCACTTGGCACCATGATTTGCAACCGCCTCCAAAATGTATGATTTCAATGACAACTAAAAAAGCAATGGATCCAATCATCCTCCAGCTCACCGCATATGCTGCATAGGGGAGAAGCTGCAAGTCTGCGTTGGAACCTTAAGACGTTGCAAGGAACGGCGACACAAGAGATAAGCCATAATAACACACAAATCTTCTTAGGGAAACAAGATTGCCATAACCACTTCCATCCCGAGGCGTTCGTTCGCTCAGCCAACAACAATTGGTATCCCGACTTGGCAGAGTACCGACAATCCAGCAAAGCTTCCCAACGCCACCCATCTGGACTACCATCATGTAGATACGGCGGTGGTGTCTGCATAATCTCCATGTACACAGCATTTGGCAGAACAGTCTTTAAAGCAGACAAATTCCAAGCATAATCTGTGACTATATCTTTAACTTGTAGGTGCAAGTCACTGCTATCAATGGACGAAACTCTTTGATCCAAGGGCAAATTATTGAGCCAAGGTGAAGTCCATAACGAGCTAGAGCCTTGGCCAATGTAAAAAGAAAAGCCTCCCGAGAGATGGTTGAGAGCTTTCCTAGTACTCCTCCAAGTGAAGGATCCTCCACGAGCGGCTGAATTAGATATCCGACCCTCCGGGCAATAAATAGCTCTCAATTCATGCACCCAAAGTTTATCCTCCCCCATACAAAAATCATGCACCAGCTTGCCAAGCAAGGAAATATTGGCATGTCGAGCTTTCCTGAGACCAAGCCCGCCATAAGGTTTCGGTGCAGCAATGAAGTCCCATTTCACCAAATTCAAGCCTTTCTGATTCCGATCCTTCCACACCAAATTACGTATCTGTCTATCAATCAAATTGCACGTAGCCGCCGGCAACCATCCAATTTGCATACAATAAGTTGGAATGGAAGCTAACACATGGCGTGCCAATGTAAGTCGGCCAGCTTTGTTTAAAAGCCTCATCCCCCATGTAGAAATATGAGCATCCATTTTTTCCATGAGAAAATCGTACGAACTCGCCTTGACTCTCTCATGATGAATAGGGAAGCCTAAATACTTACCAATATGAGAAGTGAAAGCAACAGAGGTGACCGAAGACAGCCACCGGCGTTCATTCTCTCCAACACAAGCTGGCGCATAAGCATGGGATTTCATGCTATTCACTTTAAGGTCGGAAGCCACCTCAAACCTGTGTAATATCGTCGCCACAGCCTCAATGCTCTTCCTGTCCACAATAGTGCACAAGATAAGGTCATCAGCAAAAAGTAAATGAGAAAGCCCTCGACAACCTGAAGCCAACTTAACTGGAAGCCAATCACCCTCTTCCACCGCATGAGAAATTGAAACCGAAAGATGTTCCATCACAATATTAAACAAAAAAGGCGAAAGAGGATCCCCTTAGCGCAATCCCCAAGCAGGTTTAAAAGCCTCCATTGGTGCGCCATTCCACAAAATAGAGAAAGTAGGCGATTTCACACATGCCATTATTAATCGACGCAGGTCAGCCGGCAATTGCATTTGGAACAGACACTCCTCAAGGAATGCCCACCTCACATTGTCATAGGCCTTCTCAAGATCAATCTTCAAAATGAGAGCTTTCAATCGATTACTAGCTCTGGATAATTTATATATCATCTCTTGGAGAAGGATAGCATTGTCACTAGTACCTCTCCCTGGGAGAAAAGCCGATTCAAGAGGAGAGATATACTTGACCAACAGAGGCCTCAACTGATTAACAATCACCTTCGAAATAAATTTATATGCCACCGTACATAGAGTGATTGGACGGAATTGCCTGATATTATTCGGAACCGCCACCTTTGGAATGAGGCAAATGAACGCCTTGGCAAGATTACTATCCAGTGTGCCGGAAACAAAAGCCGAACGAACCAAATCCAACACAGAATTCCCAACCACCGACCAATGGTTCTTATAGAACAAAGCCGGGAAACCATCCGGACCGGGTGCGGACAGAGGCTTAAATTGACCTAGCACCGTAACTACTTCCTCCATAGCCACTTCACCCATGTTAAGCTCATCCAGAAGACTAGTAGCCGGCTGTAGGGGTGGTAAATCTATTGCCCCTACCCCTTCCTCATTATCTGAATATAAGTTTTCATAAAAACCTTTCACAGCTTCTTGTAGAACAACCTGATTGGTACACCATTCTCCACTATCCAGCATCAAACCATGAATTTGATTCCGATGGTGATGAAATTTAGCTTTCGCATGAAAAAACTGAGTGTTCCGATCGCCCATCCTCACCCAATTCTCCCTCGCCCGTTGATACCAAAACATCTCTTCTTGTTTTAGAACATCCATATAATCCGATTGAAGCTTACGTTCCAAAGAAATAAGTCGTGCCGAATCAACAGTTCTCGAAACCCTATCCAGCCCCAACAGGCGATGTTGAAGCTTTTTCTTCTTATTTCGAATTTGTTGGATCCCTACGCGACAACTTATCCTAGATGACGACTGGATCCGATCCAGCCTGACAGGCAAAGATTCATTATCCATAGACCAGGCCTCCGAAACAAGGTGGTGATAGCTAGGATCATCACTCCAATAAGCTTCCCAGCGGAATGGTCGAACCCGAGCATGCACGTACATGCGGCCGCACTTAATGAGTAGAGGAGCATGATTAGAGCCTGTCCGAGGCAAAGTTTGTATATGCCCCTCCGGAAACATGCTAATCCATTCTATATTCGCTAGACCTTGATCTAGACGTTTTTTGATAAATGAAACTTGACTCGCCAACCGAAACCAGGTGAAAAGAGAACCTTCCGTACGCAGGTGAAGCAAGCCACAATCTGTGAGGCACTCACGCAACTCATCCGCACGGTTTTGAAGAAACACTCCCCCATAGACTTCCGAGGGAGCTAGAACCTCATTCCAATCTCCAATAATAAACCACGGTCCATGTATGATCTCCTTCAATCCGCAAAGATACTCCCAATTAGTTTTCCTTCGAGAGTAGGAAGGATAAGCATAGAAGGCTGTACACACCCAGGAAACAGAACCTGCCGACAACTTGAGCGTGATAGCTCGGCTGTGATCATAAAAAACTTCAGGTGTAATACCGGTGCCAGATCTACCCAAAATCCATATACCACCTGCTCGTCCCTGCGCTTCTTGAAAGACTATGGGAAAGTATCCAAGACCAAAAACAAGATTCCGAACCCGATCAAAAGGCCCCTGGGGTTCCAAAATAAAAACTAGAGACGGGGAATTGCTACGAATACAATCCGTAAAACAACGACGAGCCTGAGAATTCATGAGACCCCTCACGTTCCAAGATAGTATGGTAAAATTATTAAACTCCGACATAATATATAAAGACTTGAAAAAGAGGCAACAACATCATATCAGCAACTAATGCCCTCCAACCTGATCCGGGGCCGATTTGCCAGGAACCATGACTGCTTCCCCAGCCTTCTCCAACATCGGGAGACGAACTTCCAACCCTGGCGATAACACAGTATCACTCTTAGCCACATCCTGCAATAGATGAGCATATTTAGCCGGAAGATGACTAGCGAGATCCTTTGAAGATTTAGAACCCTTTGGATGAGCAGAGGAAGGCCTCTTTGTACGCGCAGGCTTCACGCCAGACAACATGCTTCGGGTTTGCGGTCCATGCTTATGCATACGTCCTTCCCGAATTGGCCTAGGCTCCGGTGTAGGTGTAAGCAAGCCCTGAAGTGAAATCTCAACCCATGGGCTCGAAACCAAACCTGGAGTGTCCGTATCAACATGGACCTTGACTTCAAAAGAAGCAACGGCCGACTCCCCTAAGTCTTCCACAATCCCATCTACACTAGGCCCATTAAGAGGCCGACTCTCCAATACCTCTCCCGCATCCACCCCAGTCTTAACTAAAAAATCCATATCATCTCCCCTGGACGGCCCATTCGACTGCTGAATAACCTTATTAGCATGAACAGAGGGGACTTGAGGCCTAGGGTTTCTAGGCCCACCAGGCGCCTTGGCTCCCACCTTAACAGGATCCTGAACCTCTCGGACAGGGAACTTACCCGTATTCGACTTCCTCGGTCTTCCTCGTTTAACAACCATCCAATCTCCCACACCCATATCTTCGATATTCATATCTCCCATATGTTTAGATACACTATCCAAACCCACACCACTTACCATAGATACCTCAACCGATTCCTTAATCAAAGGACCTTTTCCTGTGGGACCCTCACAATCCTTCAACGACAGGTTTCCTTGATCAGATTCGGCAGCCACCGGCACCGTGTGCTTCCCATCGGCAGGACGAACCAGCGCCTCCGGACACTTATTACGAAGATGCCCGAATCGCGCACAACGCATACAAACCATGTTCAGGCCCTCATACTCCACGTGGATCACCTCTCCATCTACCTCTAACATACCCAAAAGTGGTTCATCAAGATTAAGCTCAATGCAAACTCGGGCATATCTTCCCCGAGTAATCAACCTTGTGTTTTTATCAACCTTAATCACCGTCCCAATGGTTGCCCCAATGGCTCGCAACGAACTTTCCATATAAAAAGCCTGCTTAAGATCTGGAAAACAGACCTAAGTTTGAATAGTATTAACTTTGGTTGTCTTCGGATTAAAATCCTCCGACCATCGCTTCACCGCTAGGACATGATCAAACACGATCCAGGGCCCCCCGGTAAGAACTCTATCACGATCAGCCGCCATGGCAAACTTCGCTAAATAACATCCATGCCCAACATCCAATAAATCAAATTGACCGCCAGGTTTCCATGCACGGCTTAACCTCTCTTTCAATGCATTGAATCCAACCGACGTCCCAAGAACCTTGACAGCAAGTGCATCACGCCAGGGTGCATAAAGATCCTGCATCACCCGCGGATCAAACCAAATTTTCGGGCAATGACGATGAGGCCCGGAACGATCAATAGTCACCAACTTTTCCTGGAGATAGTCGCGAACAACCTCCACATCCTCTTCAAGCGACACAGGCAACTCCCCCGACATCACAATATCCCGGAAGGAGATCAAAGAATTCCCCGGACAAGAAACAAGAGCACCCCAGGGGGTGGCAACAGCGCCGGAGGCTCTGGGGGAGGAGGAAAATCGGGATGCATCCTATCTTTTCTCTAAATCTCCAATTCAATCTTTATTGAACTACCTTTTATTATATTTCATTTCTAGATGTATATAATTTTCATCTAACATGTATTTATGTTATTAAAAATTACGACATTACGTAAATTAATTTTCACACAGTATTATGGATGATATCCTTTTATTAGATGTATATAACTGGATTAAAGATAAATACTATTTACATCTATAAAATTATGTATATAATTTTTTTAAATATAAAATATTTAGTAAACTGCAGTTTAATCCAAATTTTTAAGTAAAAAGTGATACGCCGGTATACGTCAAAAAATTTAAGTAAAAAGTATGTTTAGGCCGGAAAAATACTAATCAAACAAAAAGAAATAGTGTATAAAATCACAATTAGTTTTATTTTAATTTAAATCATTGTTTTGAATATTAACGGAAATAATTATGCACGCCTTCAATATAGATAATGAAAGAAAACTGATATAAAGCAAATAAAATACCTAGCTAACCAAGCATATTCCAAGTAAACAAATGAATTATACTTCCTCCGTTTTTTAAAGGTTACACTTCTCATTTGCACGCATGACAATGCACATTTTCAACGATTAATAACTCAAATTCGGTACAAGTAAAAATTCTAAAAATTTGATATTTAAAACCTACAAGATGAGACGAATCCAACAAGATCTCACTTCGCTATATTTTTTCTTCTATAACTATAACAAAAATAGAAGTCAAAATGCTACAATGAACAGTAAAAAAAGTCAAAACGTAACCTTTTAAAAACAAACCCGAGGGAGTATTACATAATGGACATATAAGATTAACTCAAAAGTTAGGTTTTATATAGTATAGATGTTGGACAAAGTACTTCAAAAGATGAGCATATTGAGATTAAACATTCTAAAAAAGTATGGTGAAAATTACTAAAAGAGCATCTACTACTCTATATGTTGGCATCTAAAGAAGCGCAATAAACTTGCTTGTTTAATTTTCAGAAGCCCAATAAATTTACTTTTAACCATTGCTTTATTCGGGCCCGTTTGGATAGGCTTTTGAAAAAAGCAGAAGCAAAAAGTAGAAGCAGAAGCAGAAGTCAAAATTAAAAGCATGTAACTTTTGTGTTTGGATGAAATGTTTGAAAAATGGCTTTTTCTAAAAAATATGTTTGGATGAATAAAACTGAAAAGTGATTTTGTAATGTAGTAATTACCAAAAAGTGCTTTTGGAGTATGATAATAAGATATATTTATAGTGTAATTTATATTAAGTAGTGGGGGTATTTAAGTCCTTCCACATTTTACGAGGTACTTTTGGCTTCTGCTTTTGGGAGAAGCACCTCCTGGGCTGCTTCTCCCATAAGCACCTTTTTGGCTTTTCGAGGTGCTTTTGTTTTTTCTTAAAAGCCAAAACAAACACATAATTTCTACTAGAAGGACTTTTGGCAAAAATAAAAGCCAGAAACACCTCCCTAAAAGTCATTCCAAACGGGCTCTTCGTCACTTCATTCGCCCCACTCTCCCAAAGCCGCCCTCTATATTTTTCCGCCTTTCGCCTCCTTCTGTTCTGTTTCTCCGGTTGTGAGTACAATCCAACTACTGCCGTGTCCTGTTTCAAATGCGCCTCTATATATTCAGCTGTCCAAATATATAGAATATATATATATATAATTAGCTGTTGAAATATTTAATAACTAATTTTTCGCTAATTAAAACAGCAAAAAATTATAGTGTAAATTAGCAATGGAACTTTTTTAATCTCCAACCAGAAAGGTTAGAAGTTATGGGACTTAACCACTTGGGTTAAGTCCCCATCCGCTTACAAGTGGAATTATTATTATTATTATTATTATTATTATTATTATTATTATTATTATTAATCTAAAATTACATGGACTATGAGATGGTTAGGATTTTATTTTTTGGCATGCATGTTTAAATTTTTGGTTGAATTCTAAATCTTACGTTTCGAATCAAACTAATTTACAATATATAATACCTTGAAATTTGAATTCTAATTAATTATAATTATAAGTATGATACTATGATAAACAATAAATTTATTAATTAATTAAACATATAAACATGATACTTTCACCACTACAAAAATTTCGCAAGGCGGCGAAATTTTGTGGACTTGTTCGTCGCATGGCACACATTTTGTTTTTGACTTTTTTCTACTCTTGTTTTAGCGACATGGTTGTCGCTAACACATACTACACTTTTTTTGAAATATTGGAGTATTAGTATAATTTTAAATAAAGTTTAGTCCGATGCATGGTAGGAGAAATTGTTTATAGAGTTTGAAATGTGGGAGAGATTGAGGAATTCGAGTCTAAGAAGTATTTTTATATATAAGGGACGATAATGATTTCTTTCTAAAACTAGTATGTGCCAAAATATAATTGGGTGTCCCTTAAATTATATTCAATCATCACACAGTACATCTTTGTATTTACACCATTATTAAAATCTCCCCAAAAAGATTTGAGTAATGCTAAAAACATTTAATAATGAGTGGAGTGTGCGTGTGAGAAAAGTGTTCTACTTATATTAGTGCTTGGACAAGCAATGCTTTGGGTTTGTTTGGAAGTTAAACATATTATCAGTAGATTTCACTATGGAAAAAAAGGTAAAAACGTCCTTTATCTTTCCAAAAATTTCAAATCCGTCCTTTTTCTATTTTATTACCGATTTAGTCCGCTACAAATGCTAATTATGTTCAAATCAGTCCTTTTTTCACTAATTATATTCTAATCGCTGACGTGGGAAGGGTTTTAATTTAAACCTGACACGTGTGCATAATATTAGTCCTTTTTCTTTTATCTTTTGCCAATTCAGTCCTAAACTTTTATTTTGTTCTATTTAGTCCTCTACCCCAATCACTCATTTTTATATTAATTGGCCTCAAATCTTTCAAATTATTTCATTTTAGGCCCAGAACCTTAAATTTTTTATTATTACTAATACATTTATCAAATAAATGCCCAACATACTTCCGTAAATAAAATTAAATACCAAACCTCATACATTGGGTTTGACCGCCTTGTTACCGGGTCTTTGAAGTTCCGAATTTTACGGACTCTCTCTAACCACCCGACCGTAACGATGGTTCATTGGTTCTGGTTTCCTTCAGCAACAATCAGCACAATCATACTTTGTGGACAATAAAATTCAGGCTATTTTTTTAATATTTTTAATAATATTAATATTTTTCAATAAAACCAAGGCTTCCTGTATCCATAACCTTCCAAAAATTCAAGTTAAATCATTTACTTTTAAATATTGCTACATCCTAAGGTAGGACGCAAAGTAAGATTCTGTTGATTGTTACTGAAGGAAACCAAAACCAATGAACAATCGGTTGCGGTCGAGTGGTTATTAGAGAGAGTCCGTAAAATTCCGGTACTTGAAAGACCCGATAACAAAGCAGTCGAACCCAATATATGAGGTTTGGTGTTTAATTTTATTTATGGAAGTATGTTGTGCATTTATTTGATAAATGGATTAGTAATAATAAAAAATTTAAGGTTCTGGGCCTAAAATGAAATAATTTGAAAGATTTGAGGCCAATTAATATAAAAATGAGTGATTGGGGTAGAGGACTAAATAGAACAAAATAAAAGTTTAGGACTGAATTGGCAAAAGATAAAAGAAAAAGGACTAATATTATGCACACGTGTCAGGTTTAAATTAAAACCCTTCCCACGTCAGCGATTAGAATATAATTAGTGAAAAAAGGACTGATTTGAACATAATTAGCATTTGTAGCGGACTAAATCGGTAATAAAATAGAAAAAGGACGGATTTGAAATTTTTGGAAAGATAAAGGACGTTTTTACCTTTTTTTCCATTTCACTATAATTATTTCCGTTCTTTTTTAAGTCATCCATTAGCGTAGTAGTTAATATTCATTAAGTAACTTTAATCAATTTTTTTAGCATAGTTATATAAGATAAAACATAGTCAAGTGAAATCTTATTAAATTCATCTAATCACGTAGTTTTATACACTACAAAAAAATCGCTGGGAGGCGAGGACACGTTTTCATCGCCCATGTCCTCGCATACAGCATGAGGCGAGGACACAGGCGAGGAAAACCTATCCTCGCCTTGATGGTCGTCGGGTTCGCATGTTAGTCGACAGTGTCATCGCCTATAGGCGAGGACTTTAGCGAGGAAATGGGCGAGGACGGTGGCGAGGGTAAAGGCTAGGAACGGGGCAAGGAATGGGGCGAGGAAACAGGCAACGAATTGGCGAGGAAACCACAGTGCATATTTTTTAAGCACTAGGCGACGACAGGGATTTGTCGCCAATGTTCTCGCCTCCCATTTTTTATTTTTTTTAAAAAAAAATCTATTATCATGATACCAAATCTGCAATTTGATGAATTCAAATAAAGTAAAGTTTTCAATAAATCTTTTTTTTTCCCCTACAAAGGTGATCAACAAGATTTTGGAATATACTATAATAGTATGTGTATTACAATTCAGAGTACTCTACATGTACATATATACTAGAATTAGTTGGTAAAAGCTGTGTTGTCCATTCTTCCTGGTTCCCGAAAATCAATTTCACCTACTTCAAATGAAACAGGCACACCATCAATTGAGACCCTTTCCCATTACTCTCCGTGCTATCATGAATGAAACACACACATACTATCGTACCACAAAAGAGTCAAGCCCATAAGAGAGGGGAACCATGTGTGCTGGATATGAGGTGCAAGTTTTTACAGTGCTTGAGAATAGGGCAAAATGGCCTGAAAGTAAAGGGGGGATCACTCATTTGATGCCTTAGTCGAGCAAAATTATCTGCAGAATGAAACAGACTTGGGCAGTTAACACACTTACCCTAGCATGATATCCTAGGAACGAATCGTTCCAGACACTCAATAGACCTAATAGCACATGCACCATCAAAGTTTGCCGGTGATTAAAGAAAAGCTTTGACATGGATATGATGTCACGGAGAAACATGTTCGAGTGGTATCAGAAACATCAAAGAACACTTCAGATTGAGAATTGAAAAATAAAAATAAAAGTTCTTTGTAAGTTTACAAACAAGATCACAATTGTATTAATATTATAAATCACCCTGTCAGCTAGACCTAACTTGTACCGTATCATTACTTTACTATGGAGTTCTACCTTCCGTTATATGATTGTCATATACAACGTATGTACAATTACTTGTGTCTAATTTCTATGATGAATACCTGACAGGGTATGGCTATACACTGAAAGTGGACGACAAGAGTGATATATACAGCCATGGAGTGGTTCTGATGGAACTGGTAACAGGGAAGAAGCCATTAGAAGCTGACTTTGGAGAATCTTTAGATATTGTACAATGGATAAGAGGAAAGATGAGAAACAATAGACCTTTGGAAGAAGCGCTCTAGACCCGAGTGCAAGGAGTAGCAGACATGTTCAAGAAGAGATGTTGGTGTTGAGAATTGTTGTTCTTTGCACTGCAAACAACCCAAAAGATAGGTCATCTATGAGAGATGTGTTAACGATGCTCGGAGAAGTTCGAATGACAAGAAAAAATTGATTATATAATTGATAAACAATGAGAAGGCAGCAGAGACAATCCAAGAATGTCAATGTGATGTGATTCAAGGACTGAAAGTCTAGATTATTCACCTGGCATCTGGCAAAAATGGGAGTTTAAACCCCTCAGGTTTGAAAATTTATCCAATCAACAATTCTGTAAGTAGTAAAAATTCAACGATAAACAATATCCTTATAAATTTTCATTCTTAAAAGAAATTCATAGTACTAGTTATGTAAAATAATAAAGGAACAAGAAGATAAATGTGCCATATAATATGATGATGCTATTAATATTTGTGTACTCTACTTGAGTATCCCCGGCAGTTGCAGCCGCCGAATGAGCAACTTCCACCTCCCTATCATTTTCAAGGAACTTAGCACACTGCACCATATTTTCAATCAAACAAATTTAGATAGAAATAAAAACTTTGCTATTGATAGCAACCCAGTGTAATCAAAGTAAGGAACGTGAAAAGTGCAGAGCACCATACCTCTGAGGGATCCATATTTCCAGTGGATTTGAAAAACTTATCCAGATAAGACCCTTCAACTGATGAATAACCCAAACCAGATACATACAGTAAATGACCACCTCAGTAGTCAGTAATATGTATTGCATTGATAGTTAGACAATTTGAAATCATGCACAAATAAAATAGGACAAATTTTATTAGAAGAAACCATGAAATCTCCTATATTGTAATCTGGTTTTTGAAGATATTAAATGGAAAATATTGGGCCTTCAAAGGCATAGGAAAAGTCGACCTCTTCAGCTTACATGACAATAAATGCATACCAACATTAAACAAAACTATCAGGTACTTACATTCCTATCAATTCCTTAATTTTAATCATCAAATAGGCCTCTGAGGCATAGGTAATGGGTTAGCTTAAACACAACTAAAAGCTGGCATCGATCTAAAAAGCATACCAGGGCATTGGAAATTAGTCTTGGAATTTTGAGAGACTAGCAGAGGTAGAGAGTGTCCTATTGAAGACAATATCAATATTTCACAAAAAATGCCTCATTACTGCAGAAGTTGAATGAGAATTACCAGGAACTACTTTTCTTATTAAATTGTTAAATTTTATCAATATTCTTCATAGTTACTGCTTACTAGTTAGAAGAAGAACCCTAATTGTTAACAGGAGAAAATTTCCAAGATAACTACCAAAAATTTAAAAAAAAAAATGAATATATATATAGCAGTAAAGTAAAAATAACTTACTTAACATACTAACGCATATCCCCAATTCCAATTACAGTAACACAATACAGCTAGTCATTAAATCAAAAGATAATCCAAAGACCAACATTATTATAGAGAGTAGAGGCAATTTATAACGTAACTCACACAGGATAAAAGGTTTTGAGATGATAATTGAAGGATAACAAGGAATTCAGTAGCTTACCCAGTTTTATCTCGGAAGTGATGTTTCCAATAGAATGAAGAAGCCCAATGGTTGGCATTTCCCACAGTTTGCTTCATAAAAAAAACTTCATTGCTTAGGATCCCACCGTGAATAAACTCTCATAAATTATAATAATCAATATTATTTTCAACTTTCAAGAAGAGAAACCAGGCATGACAAAACCCCTTCTAGATATAACATTAAAGTGTTGAGTGCTCACCTTTAGTGTACTGTCTTGTTGAATCCTCTCTGCTTTACTCTGTACAGGTATAAAATTCTCATAAAGATGCATATACAATAAGTATTTAAAAATTACACCACCACTATTGCATTTAGATATAATATTTTTAAAAAAAACTTAGCCCAATTTATGAAAGGGTTTCAACCAGGCATGGCATCATACGGTGTCCCAAAGAACTTCAAGGAAATTAAAATCCATTATTTTTTTTGATAACAAAGGACCTTCACGAATCACAATCACAAATCAGGACTGAAGAAAAAAACAAAGTCGGAGGTACTGAAGAAAAAAACAAAGTCAGAGGTGGAGCTGGATGATATACTTGATGACAAAATAGATCTGTTTCGATTCAAACATATATACGGAGTCCTGCTAGCATTAACTCAGGAATGTTTCAACAAGGCAGTGATGATCAAACATAGAGCTTTAGATGCATGTCAATCCCTCTATTTGTACAACTAAACTCAAAAACCCATCTTCCATAGCAAATAGCACACTGCTAATCCTACAAAACTATCAAATACTCATTCATGTTCCACCCATCTATACAATCCAATTTCATCACAAATACCAACACTACATTCTTCTTTCTCAAAACCTCCCAACATAAAGAACAATAATACTCCGTACAACTTAGGGCAGAATATTAATCCATACAACATAATAGATTAACAAGAGTATTGATCCATATAAATGTAGAGGCAATTGGGTAAATGCAGTATCTAATTGAGCAAACAAAGGGAAATTAACAATCAAAGACAATCCTATTTAATTTTTGCAAGCGTCACAGGGCAAATTACAGGACCTTGTAGAGAACCATTCAAACTAATTCAAACTACAATTTTCCAGCAAAATCAATTGTCTTTCAGAAAAATTACAGGGAAATTAACAAGCAAACACAATTCTGTTTAAATCTACAATCTTCCAACAAATATATAGACTAAATACTTTAATTTTATTTGATTTCTGGTAGAACCATTCAGGCTAAAGTCAAGCGCATATCCCGTTCCAATCCAAGCTATAGAATATAAAATCAATTGCATTCCCATTCAATACACAGGAAACCATACCTGAACGCGAATAAAAGAGTTGCTATTGCGAAAAGTTTCCGTCCATCGCGGGAGTATGAGGACGCCGATTTACAATTAGTTGCGGGCCTGGTCACATTGTCAGGGGCTGGAGCTTCTGGCAGAATGGAGAGGGCGATGAGGGGACCGGAGCAGGCTCGCCGGATTCGTGAGGGCAGTGACATTTAGGGTTCGCGGAGGCGATTGAAGGCCGGAGGCTTCGTTTGCGGGGGCAGAGGGGATCTGCGTGCGCAGGGAGGCTGCGTGGGCGGGCGATCGGAGAGAGGGGAGGATTCCGACGTGAGATAGATCGACGATGGATGTAGAAGATATCTCAATTTCAGATTCTCTCGTCTCAGAAAAACGCGATTACAGTTGTGGTCGGAGGGGAAATCTCTCTTCACCTTTGAATTTCAAGCTATGTGGTAGTATTTATGGGTTAGGGTTAAATTAACTTGGAAAGAAGGCGACCACGGCAGTTTTCTCGCCCAATTCCTCGTCTTAAGGCGATGATAATATTTCCTCGTCCAATTACTCGCTATAGGGCGACGAAAACATCATTTCCTCACTTTAATTCTCGGTATCTCTTAAAATAAACATAATTTAAAATTTAAAAATGATGTAGGCGACGAAATTCAATTTGATTTTCGTCGCCTATGTCCTCGCCTTCCGTCGTTGCCTACGGGTGATTTTCATGTAGTGATAATATTATTTTTTTAATAATTTTTACTTATATATAATTTGAGTTATTGACGTTTAAAAATGTGTATTGAACTGTGTGAAATGCAAGATGGATGCACTTAAAAAAAATAGAGGAAGTAGAATTGAACATGAGATATATTTAACCAGTAGATAATAACAACGTATATTTGATTAAACATGTTTGATAGCTTGGCGCATTACAATAAACACATAACATACTATATACTTGGTATGTGAAATTAGATAAATTAGCAAGTAAATATGTGTTGAATACTGAAATATGCTATTGAATTATCCTCGCTAGGTTGAGCTTTTAGAAGAGGTTGTTATACGTATCAGAGCCAAAGACCTCGTATTTGAGTCCTACTGCCCCATCGGTATTTGTGGGCCTTGTCTTTGGTATTTTCTGTGGCGGGTTTTGCCTGGATTATTTATCTTAGGTTCACACCCAATTTTAGCACACCTTACACATGAGGGGATGTGTTGCATAATTGAGAACGGATATATAGTAGAGTTGGTTCATTAACCATACTAGTATTACCTCCACCCGAATGGGTAGGGATGATATGTAATAATGATATATAGAATATAGTTTCCATAAGAAGATAATAAAATATTGAAATGTAATAGTGATATGTTGACGAATACGAAATAACACACATCCAAATTTGCTTGAATGTTTTATAAAATAATTATTATTCGACAAAATATTTCGCTCAACAATTTTTTATATAATTAATTCACCAACAATTAAATATAAAATATTAATTGTTCAAATCTTGATTATTAACCCCAATAGATTAAACAATAGTTTATTATTTAAATATATATAATATTCATCTAACATGTATTTATGTTATTAAAAATTACGACATTACGTAAATTAATTTTCACACAGTATTATGGATGATATCCTTTTATTAGATGTATATAATTGGATTAAAGATAAATAATATTTACATCTATAAAATTATGTACATAATGTTTTTTAATATAAAATATTTAGTAAACTGCAGTTTTATCCAAATTTTTAAGTAAAAAGTGATACGCCGATATACGTCAAAAAATTTAAGTAAAAAGTATGTTTAGGCTGGAAAAATACTAATCAAACAAAAAGAAATCATTGTTTTGAAAACAGAAATAATTATGCACGCCTTCAATATAGATAATGAAAGAAAATTGATATAAAGCAAATAAAATACCTAGCTAACCCAAGCATATCCCAAGTAAACAAATGAATTATACTTCCTCCATTTTTTAAATGTTATACTTCTCATTTGCACGTATGCTAATGCACATTTTCAACGATCAATAACTCAAATTCGGTACAAGTAAAAATTCTCAAAATTTGATATTTAAAACCTACAAGATGAGGCGAATCCAACAAGATCTCACTTCGCTATATTTTTTCTTCTATAATTATAACAAAAATAGAAGCCAAAATGCTACAATAAACAGTAAAAAAAGTCAAAACGTAACCTTTAAAAAAAACCCGAGGGAGTATTACATAATGGACATATAAGATTAACTCAAAAGTTAAATTTAAGCCCATTATTAACCAACCATTATTCATAACATTAAGAGGTTTTATATAGTATAGATGTTGGACAAACTACTTCAAAAGATGAGAATATTGAGATTAAACATTCTAAAAAAGTATGGTGAAAATTACTAAAACACATCTACTACTCTATATGTTGGCATCTAAAGAAGCGCAATAAACTTGCTTGTTTAATTTTCAAAAGCCCAATAAATTTACTTTTAACCATTGCTTTGTTCGGGCCCGTTTGGATAGACTTTTGAAAAAAACAGAAGCCAAAAGTAGAAGGAGAAGCAGAAGTCAAAAGCAAAAGCATGTAACTTTTGTGTTTGGATGGAATGTTTGAAAAGCGGCTTTTTCTAAAAAATATGTTTGGATGAATAAAATTGAAAAGTGCTTTTGGAATGTAGTAATTACCGAAAAGTGCTTTTGGAGTATGATAATAAGATATATTTATAGTGTAATTTATATTAAGTAGTGGGGGTATTTAAGTCCTTGCACATTTTACAAGGTGCTTTTGGCTTCTACTTTTGGGAGAAGCACCTCCTGGGCTGCTTCTCACGGAATCACTTTTTTGGCTTTTCGAGGTGCTTTTGTTTTTTCTTAAAAGCCAAAACAAACACATAATTTCTACTAGAAGGACTTTTGGCAAAAATAAAAGACAGAAACACCTCCCTAAAAGCTATTCCAAACAGGCTCTTCGTCACTTCATTCGCCCCACTCTCCCAAAGCCGCCCTCTATATTTTTCCGCCTCTCGCCTCCTTCTGTTCTGTGTCTCCGGTTGTGAACAATCCAACTACTGTCGTGTCCTGTTTCAAATGCGCCTCTATATATTCAGCTGTCCAAATATATATAGAATATATATTATATATATATATATATAATTAGCTGTTGAAATATTTAATAGTAACTAATTTTTCGCTAATTAAAACAGCAAAAAATTATAGTGTAAATTAGCAATGGAACTTTTTCAATCTCCAACCAGAAAGGTTAGTAGTTAAGGGACTTAACCACTTAGGCTAAGTCCCCATCCCCTTACAAGTGGAATTATTATTATTATTATTATTATTATTATTATTATTATTATTATTATTATTATTACTAATATTTCCCCGCCCAATGGGCGGAAATTATAGACAATATGAATAAAATTATCGAATTTAACAAATAAAATTGTTCGATTTCATTATGTCGATTACATTCCCCAACCTGCTAAAACTATTTTAAGCATTACATGAGTACATCTATATATTGCATTGAAATCTACCAACATATCTCATTACCAATATTTATATATTACAATTTAGTATCTTAAAATACTTATGCTACAAACAATAGTCGAAAAGACAAAAAAATAAAAAGCAAAGATAAAAACATTTCTACTCACGACTCTATCTAATGTCATACATTGACAAAGAAAGTATGTGAAATCGTATTGTACTCAATAATTGATTATTGATATTGATTCATACCCTAAAGCGTTGAGATATTAGAAATTTCATAAAGATGTAAATATTTCCAAATTAAATAAGAAAAATATATGAAATACCTGAAACTTTTGACAATTTCCAACCACGAGTATTTTCAAAAATAATAAATGAAATAATCCCGGTTTAGATTTTATTTAATGAAAATCGATTTATGGTGATTGAGTTGGGATTAGGGATATATTTATAGGTTGTCACGTTTTTATTACTCGTGTTAAGAAACTGTGCCCGAAAGCGCACGGTGTCAAAAATTACAATATTTGTAGGTAAGACCAGATCGTTCACTGGAGGAGGTGCGATAGAAGCAGGTCCCACGTCGTTTTACTAGATTTTCCACTCGTATTGCTCTAATCAGTTTGGAGTTGAAACTATCAACTACGTGACTGAATTTAATCTAAACTATGGAAGCAGATAAAATTATTCTACAAAGCATGTTAAAACTATTCTAGAAAGCAGATAAATCTAAGCTAAAAAAGCAATTAAAACTAGGTCTAGAAAGCAGATAAAATTATCCTATGGAAGCAGTAAAAATTATTCTATGAAAGCTATAAATTTATGCTATGCTAGCTATGAAGCTGATTTCAAAGTGGACAGAAGGGACAGGGAGAAAAGAATAAAAATTGGACAAGATTTAGATAAAGCATGATTAAACTTCCATTTTGATACACAGATCTTTGTTTGGGATAATCTTGTCAGATAGCTAGTTCTCATGCTCTCAGTACTATGTTCCCTTTAACAAACAGGTACTTACAGTATGAGTTTATATGTTCTTAAGACCACAAATTCTAACATACCACAAATTCATAACTGCCCCAGCCAGGGTACGTTATTTCATCTGTGGTGGACAAGCAACACCCGACAAATCATTAATTGAAGTGCCAAGTACTGCTATCATTCCCCCATGTCACACACAAAGTTTCTAATTAAGCCTGAACTATCCCATAACTCTCAAACCTAGAAGCATTTTTGCTACTTTCAACACATCCAAGTGACCTCTAAAGAAAGCGTTTAAAAGAAATCAGTAAAAAAAGAATTTAAAATCCTATCACTCAGAAGGTTTCAAAAGAGTTACCCTGGTAGTATAAGAAGAGCCCCAAGTCATGATGACCGGATGTGGATCAAGAATTCCCGGATATCGGTGAACCGCTCGCAGTGCTCACTTCCTTCCGGGTGGTTATGAGATACAAACTAATGAAACGAACTAATAAATTAGTTCGTTCCGGATGCACTCACTCAGGACTCAAAAATAGGCTTATGCAGAAGAGGATAGCAGTTGAAAGGAACTCAACCCTATCTTAAAAAATAACCAAGGCCTGAATGTTGTTGCTCTAACATTATTTGTCACACTGTATTTGAATTCAAGTGGACCCCATCTCGGTGTAATACCTAATGCCAGATTCCTAACACACAACAATTTTGGAAAATAATGGATTTGAAAATCATTTCCTAAACAGGTACTAGACTCTCAATAAGAACACAGACCCTTTCAGTCTAGAAGAGACATAATTGCTGACTCTGCTTCTAATTTCCCAAAATCAACCCTCGATCGAATATGAACTAGACATAACTGAGGAATTTATCCCTTACTCAGATCCGGATTTTATAAATGAATTTTTGTTGGAAATTGAATATGCACTATCTGATTAAAAATCAAGACTTCTAATGTCCAAGGGAAGGATCCCAAAATATTCTAGACCACAATTAGTACATAATAATATCATGCATAAAGATATACGGAAGTGTAAAATAAATTGACCCAAAATATAGTGACGGGTCTAGACAGAACGTGAGACACAAAGGGGAAGTAGCTGTGAGGCAAAAATTATGGCAGAATAATAAGGTGGACTACAAACATCTGCTATCCAATTTCCCAATTACTCGGATGGAATGAATTTAGACATCAAAAAACCCTATAATGGTAGTGTCGCTACCAGTTGGGCCTCTACTGTCTGTGAATTTAGATAAAAACCTACATGTTTCCTTTCTGAAATAATCATCAGCTAATATTGAAAGATATTAACGGATTCATATTACAGATTAGAATTTGGGTTTGGAAATTAAGATAAAAAAAGGGAAACTGTATCCGGATAGGAGTTGGCTGAGTAGCTATTTTACTTCCCGGTGAAGGGATCACTCGCCAGAGCTTCCACCAACCACTATCCGGACCATGTAAAATAACGAATGATAATTAACACCCAAACCACGAGCTATTTTACTTCCCTGTGAAGGGACCATTCGCAAACATTAGTTTGGGATATCTTTTATCACTCATTTCACACATCACAAAAAAGACAAAATAAAATAAAATAAAATAAAAGAAGGTGCCTTATATGAGAGACATCGGTTTCTCATGTAAGGGTATGGAATTAATCCATAATTAATTACTTAAATAATCCTTCATACCATAATTAATTACAGTCCGGATTATCTGCTTAAGACATCAAGGTTTTGTTTATAGAAAAATATTTTATTGAGAATTGAACAAAGGTCCTTTAATCATGGTAATTATAGATCTTAATCATTCCTAATCGTGATCCTTAATTATTGACTAAAGGGTTCAATTAATTAATGAAGAAAATGGAGAAATGGAAAAATTGGCAAAAAATTGCCAATTACGACGCTAGACGGATTTTATGACGATAGCGTCGTGAGGTTAGCGTAGTCATGGATTGGTAAAAGAGATGAAAAATTTGGGTTTAAAGGGTTCATGTACGATGCTAAACATTATTACGACGCTAAACAATGTTTTACGTCGTAGTGTTGACGTCGTGCACGAAAGTTTAGAAATTGAGGGACTACGACGCTATCCAAGCACTACGACGTCAAACGTTGGTTCTCGTCGTAGGGTTTAGCGTCGTAGTAGAGAAAAGATGGTTTTTGTAAAAGTGGGGATACTACGACGCTAGGCATTAAGTTACAAGGATAGCGTCGTAGGATGATTTTTAGAAGTGTTGGTAAAATTGGGGGGTACGGCGCCAAACACTAAATGATGACGCTATCCTAGGATTGCATCGTGGGCTTAGCGTCGTAGGTGGGTTTTTATGAGAATAGAAGTGTTTTGGGGTCCTACGACCTTAGACTAAAAATTACGACGCTATCCTAGGATAGCGTCGTGAGCTTAACGTCGTAGGATAAATTTTTCTTAAGTCTTACCTACTGATTAGAGCAATTTTATCTGCTTTCCTCGCCTGCTTTACCTACTGATTTAACTATCATAAGGGTTAACAAAGCATGTTAACCCCTCGTAGGGCGGTTAGCGTCGTAGCTACCCCAGAACATAAGTTATTGTTCGGGTAATGCAATCTATGCGATTGCAAACCCTATTTTCAGATTCATGGTTCAAAAATGCAAGATATAGCAAAACAGAAATGAACAAGAAGCTATAATGCATAAAAATAAGAAAAATAAAAAGCCAACACCAATCATAATGAACCACAAACCCAAATGAGGGTTTCCAACCACAACAGCATGCATTAGAGCCCAATAATGAAAATAAGAACAGAAACCCACAAGCAAACAGAAAATAAGATGACCAAATGGTCATTAAACCAAAAATAAAGCATAAAATCCATGGACCCATGTCCATTTCATGATTTTGGACTCTTTTTGTGATTAACTTCCCATTTTATAAGAAATGGTTTGATAATACCCATGATTTGGGTATTTCAAACCTTAATAAAAGTTTAACAAAGCTGGAAATGAGGAAAATAGTGGCTAACTAGGTCTAAAAACACTAAACTAACACTAATCTACATAAACAGTAAATGAAAACTAAAACTAATGCATGAAAGTTAAATAATACAAAAAATAAAACCTAACTAATTACCCTATCTACACACCTCTCAAGAACTGGAGTGTCTTCAAGTTTGGGGAATGTGTGAAGTGACTGAACATAGGAGTCAACCCCTCCTTAAATAGGTGGGAAACCCTAGGCCCATGGGCCCCCAGGCCCTTGAATTTGAATTGTGAGGCTGGTTACGACGCTAAACTCTAGTTATGACGTAGAACATGTCTTGCGTCATAGGCTTCCATCTCGAAGGCACTTCTTGTCTCTAAGTTCAACTGCCTACGACGCTATCCTTCATTACGTCGCCAGACTCGAGAACGACGCTATCCTCGCTTAGCGTCGTAGCTATCTTCCTTCAAATTCTGCCTCGATCTCTGCCTACGACGCTAGACTAGTCTACGACGCTAGCCATGCTTAGCGTCGTAGACTAGTCTAGCGTCGTAATTACCTGAAAAATTCAATTTTTGTTGGTTTTCATTTCTTTTCCAATCTTTTTATTTCCTTTTTCTTTTCTTTTCTTTTTCTCATATTTTTGGATTTTTCTAACATAAATGTGTAATAAAATTACATATTTATACATTTTTCATACCAGCTTATTATTTTTATAGTTATGCATAAATCTGTCCAATTCAACTGCTTTCTTTTTTAATATAAGACCGGAATGCGATCAAATGCCCGTCTCAGACACGGAAATTGATTGAAAATAATGGACTTTTTGGGCCATTATCAACATCCTCACATTTAATACTGATCGTCCCCGAGCAGTCAGAGTCAATGTTCCTTGGAACACGGACTCTGCATATTCAATTCATTTTCGTGGCTTCATAAATTACATTCTTTTTGGATTTGGATAAGACAATAAAAAACTACAAGTGTTAAATTCCCTTGATTGCAGTGTTTAATGAAATGATAGTTGCTCACTAAATCGGGCCTACAAATCAAACATTATTGTTAACCCTTCATGAATATCATGTTTGAAAAATGCAAGGATTAAAAATTAGAATTAAGGTATGACACGAACATATTTAATGAAACAGAGCCTCACATATGGTAGAATCGGAAATTTCATTCACTCTCAAATGAGTTTAATCATTGAACGCTCATAATCAAATTTAATTAAATTATCCCATATGCTTGCAATCAGACCAACTCGCCACCGGCTCATTTCCTCAAATCAAGATCCCGAGGTCTTATTTAAGGTTATAATTGGGCATACGGTTGTAACATTTGGTAGGAAAGGAATTTATTGGGTTAAGAAGTGGCAAGAGATTATTCTATCATAACTTGGCATTTTTATTTAAAATTCATGATCATCAATTATTTCTTTCTTTCTTTTGCTTTTCTTTTTCTATTGCATGACATTTAAACTATGTCTAATTCTTTTGTCATTTGCAATTTATTCTTGTTGAATGAAGCTCAACATTTTTTTTCTTTTTCTTCTCTTTTTTTTTTGAATCGGTTTATTGAATACCGATTTAAACCTTTTTTATGATCATAAATTTAATGCCTTTGTAGGAATTTATCCTTTGTCCACTTGGGTTGAATATTTTGATCTTTTTATAGGGCTAGAAGAGATATAAGGGGTTTCAAGAAAGAAATTATGCTTATAAGGCTCCAAATAGGTTAATCCTAAAGGAAAAATTATTTTTGGGTTTGGATTTCAAATGATGCCAAAAATTTGGGTTTTTCTAGGTGCTTCGATCATAATGGCTCAATTTCGGAGAATATGGCATGTCTTGAATCGGTCCCAATTGCAAGTTCTAATTTTTTTTTAATACAAATTGATTCACACATCAAAGAAAATAAAAGAATAAAAGTGACTCATGTGCTCAAATCTCACAAGGTTGGATTGATTCATGTCTACAATTTTTTCAAATTTAATCCAAGCTTAATTCTAACAATTTACTCAATCTAAATTGCCAACCTGGCCATTTATTACCCTAAAAAGATGATCGCATCATTAAATTTTTTATAGCTCAAAACCTCATAAATTCATTTCATGCATGTCTTTAATCAATTATCCCAATTTAAAAGTTTGAAATTTAATCACAAGCCTAAATTCAACATGTGAATTTAGAGCAGGTTTATGCATGCTTTTCGCTGGTTTATTTAATTTAAAGCAGTAAAAGAGGCACTATTAACATACAAAGTATGTCAACAACAAATTTTTGGCCTGAAAGTCACTTATTCATCTCGGGCTGTCAGACATCTTTTCAAAATTAATAAATTGTTCTTGGACTGCAAAATTCCTTTTTGGGAAGCATCAAATTACATCAATTACAAGAGATTTCATGCAGTGAAGATCGAGCTTGCACAAATTAAATGAAATTCTCTTATATGATGTTTACAGTTAAGCTCAAATTGATTTGACAATTAAGACTCAATCTTTCGGCTCTCTGGCTGGTTCGAGGTCCCGCGCCGTCCTGTCGGAGGTGGAGGTGGTTTTGGAAGTGACCGAGCAGGGCTTGCATTAAGAGTTGTTGCTGGGCCAAAGTGGCTTCGAGCATCTTTCTCTGCCGTTTTTTTCACTCTCCAGTTTTTCCCTGTGCATACATTCCTCTCTTTCCAACAGCAACCTTTTAAACTCATCATCTCTTCTTCTTTGGTCAGCTCTTTCCTCTGCTCTTTCTTTCCTTTCTTCTTCTTTCCCCAGAATCAGGGTATCCGCCAACGTCTTCATGCTGTCGGAGACTGTTTTGCTCATATGACTAACAATCTCGACCATGTGAGAGTCGACAAGATTCTGTGAGACATTCCGGCTTGCAGGAGGAATCTGTGATGGTTAAGCTCGCTGTTGTGGGACTCGAACTGGAGGTGGCGGAGGGACTTGACTCGGATTTGGTTCCACCGGCTCCTGTTGAGGGATCTCTACTGGTGCTGAAGGTCCCGCATCAGTACGGGCCTTCCTTCTCCTTTTAGGGACCAGTGGTGGCATTGAAGCTCCTCTTTAGATAGATGGTGCATCTTCACCAGATATGAACGAGGATTGCAAGTTGGAGTCGTTCGGAAATGGAGGAAGGGAATATGTGATTCTCTCTTGGCTGTTCATGGATGGGACCCGGATTGGAGGATTCAAAATGACCAAGGCATCATTGTCAAATTCACCCAAGTCTACCCCTTGATCTATGCAAATTCGCCTAATGAGGTTCGGGTAGCACAAGGCGTGCTTCTTTTCAATCCTGGTGGTCATTACCTTAAAGATGTGCTGTCCGACATTCAACCTCAGCCCGTGCCATAGCTTCACAAACCCCATCAGTATGCTGCCAAAAGGGGTTTGAGGATGCGAGCTTGGCTTGATCCTGGCCATGAAGAATTCAAATGTGGGCATGAACCCCACTTTTGAAGGTTCCACCATTGATGGCCTTTTGGTCATAGAATCAGCGATGGCTTGATAAGTTGCTTTCCTTTTTGTCTTGCCACGCCTGTTCAATATTTCCTCATCCGGAATTTCACTTGGGTGACTGGGAGTTTGGAGGAACCTGTTCAGATACTACGGGGATATGTCTATCGTATGCCCTCTGACCCAGGTTGTCCTTCTTACAATGTTGATGTTGCAATAAAACTCCTGAGTCAACTCCACATAGCCGGATCTCCGTGATGTAGTAAAAAACTGTTCCCATCCATGCTGTGTTCTCCAAAAATCAACGGGGGGGGGGGGGGCGGGGGCGAATCTGGCGCAAACCCCTTGTCGGGTATGATGGTCTCTAATAATTTCTCATACGCCTTCACAGCTGCCCACCTTTCCGTTAAACTTCCAGATCACGTCCGCCTCTTTTATCGTCATCTTACTATTTTCCTCTCTTCTGGGATTCCATTCTAGCGCGTACGTCAGTCTCATCCCAGAATCTAGCTGGTTTAATCGATCCAACTGACTCTTGTGCTTCATCTTCGCTTGTATGCCAGTCAGTTCCCTCGTTTTGCTCTTCTTGAATTTGTTCATGTCTGTGGTTCTCTCCTGCCTCTCCAACTGCTTCATCTAAATGTTCCTCCTCAACTTGTTTAATTGTAATTGTTCATTGCATTGAGTTCACTATTTACAGGTAGGGAAATGTAAGTACAGGAAAATAAAGGTCATCAACATTAGTTGATACCTCCTCCTCCTAATCCCTTGCAGCTTGTCCAAATTGGACGTTGGAAAATGGCGCCAGTGCTTCCAAAAATTCTTGTTCTTCTACCTTGAGCCTCTTTCTGTTCTGTCTCCCTCATCATTTGCGTCTTTTCAGTGATAGCTTGCTGCTCAACATTTTTCTCCTTCAACAGTTCAGATAATGTGGTCGGCCTCACTCTTGCTGGAATGCTTCCCTCCGGCTCCATCCCGTTCTCCTATTACAAGTCTCCTTTTCTTTCTTTGCTCTGGAGCGATGACTGGGGCAATTATAGCTTCAATTCTAGTTGTTCCCACCAGTGGAGCGATGATCCGGGACACCTCTACCTGATATCTAATTTGTTCTGGCTCCTCTCATTCATCAATCCTCGTTTCAATCTGCTCATGTACAATCTCTTCCTTATATCTCCCCTGATGGTTTTCGTCAGTGTGAGCAGTGGGACCTGTCCACGCAGTAGTGGTTTCTTTCTTTATTTTCATCCTTGTCCTTGTACAGCTCCAGTGATTTTAAGCTCATCATTATCATCATCTCTCTTTTCCTTCTCCACATTCTTTGGGTTCCTCTTCTCAAGTTCAGCCTGCAATCTTTCAGCAGGCTTCTCTGTCATGTATTTCCTTTCTTTTCCTCTCCTCTTCAGCTCGAGTTTTCTCAATAATCCTTAACATTTCCGCCTCTTCCAAATCTTTTTTGTTCCTTCTTCTTCCTCTTCCTGGGCCTTCTCCATTCTCTCTTGCTCATCAGCTATTCTTTCAGCTTCCCGCCTTTCTCTTTCAGCCTCCTGGTTAAACTTGCTCTGCAGGGCTCTGGCTTTCTCAGCGTCTGCCTCAATTTGCGCCAAATTTTTCAGGTTTCTTTTCTTTAGGCGGCTACTCAGTTTGCTATGCCCTTTCCATTGTCCTTCACCACTGGGGCTGATTCAGTGGTTTGTTCTTGTTGAGCTGGTGGGATTGGAGCTTGTATGGATTGTTCAGTGGGCTATGGGTTTGCTTCAGTAAAAACCCGAGGAGGGGAGGCAGCACTTGTATATTGATTGATCAGAACATCTGTCTCATCTTCACTGCCTTCCCGGCCTTCACTGTCCTCCTCATCCAAGTTTATTCCCAGATTTTTCCTTGCGTCTTTCAAGAATTTGTTCACAAATATGGGCTTGGTGATGAGTCTAAGCCTTTTCTCCCATCTTTTGTTGATGTAATTGCAGAACTGAACCATGTGTTCCCTTTATAGCATAGTGCCTTTGTTGCTGTTGATGGTGTTGTAGTAATTAAGCCCGAAGGCAATCCATCTCCATAAGAAGCGTACAAACTCCAGCCTTTCTCTTTAATCATTGACCCCACCAGATCCGTTGGCCTTCAGTTTGTACAAAGGACATGTCGTTTCGATTCTTATGTACTCTTCAGACCTCAGCCTGTGTCAGGAGTCGAGTCTTGCAGCTGGTTCTTTCCTAGCACCCTCCAGCTTGTGTTTCTGATGAACTCCGTGACCTGATCCCTCATGACATGGATCTGATAGATTCCCTTTGTCTCTGTTCTGCAAGGTGGGTGGGCTTGTACACATCCTCCAAGAAGATAGTATCAAAATAATCTTCCTCTCGTTGTAACATCCCCGGTTTTTGGTCACCCAGGTCGGGATGTCACCGCCACACACCTCCCTAGCAAGATACGGTTTCTCCGGCTTACTAAAGAGATGCAAAGGCTAGGTATTTCAGTATTTAAAAATATTTAAAACATTTGCAAACAGCCCATACAATATAGTCTCGAAAATAATAATATCATAACGCAGCGGAAAATAGTATCTAAGTAGAGGGCACCCTGCAGAGCACTCACCCCTAATTTTAAAGATCAAGTTTGTAAAGGGGATTTCCTAACTTTCAGATTTCATGTATTTATTTCAAAAATTCTTCTACTCGTATAAACCTTAAAGGCTAGTTTCACCGTTTCAACAAGAATTCAAGATTTGACTCGGTCAACCACAGTTTACTTCAAAATTCATTAAAAATCGAGTTTAACTCCTAAAATTCTGAACTTTTACCACTGTCTCGGAAACATCGAGATGAACAACTTTTGTGTTTTAACTTTTTCAATCCGAGATACCGAAATAAGTGAAATACATCAATTTTCATCATATCATTAATCTGTCCGAATTTCGTGTACAGCAGTTCAAGATTATCAAGATCTACCATAGCAAATCAACTCCAAACTTAATGAAATTTTACAGAGACCTTCTTAAGACATTTTTCTACAACTTTCATGTTCGGCTAAAGATCTAAATCGGCTTATAACTAATGTCAAAAACGTCATCAAGATCGGACCTAAGTTCTGTCAAGAAAAGCTCGGTTTCGGGTGGATTTCACATATCAAATCATCACGAAAAATTCTGAAAATTTTACAGGAGATAGATCTAAGCCTTAGTAATGTTTTTTGTGTTTTAAGTTTTTCCGTTCGAAGACGTTTTAAGGTTCGGAAAAATTTGACAAAACTATTGCACCGGTAAAAATCATACATTGACAGATTTTTGAAAGTTTCGATTAAGCTTTTAGGTTTCGTGTTTTAATTACTCCCAAAACCATGTAAGTGTCAACTTACAGATTTGTAAACGTCCGGGATCGTCGAGTTCGAAGGCGTGGCTTCCAGTCCACCGTTTATCATCTCCGTTCGTCGGGTTCTACGTTCTAGATCCGATTCGGGGTGTAGAAATAAAAATAAGAGAATTAGAGTTTCGTGTTTGAATTAAAAACGAGATGGATGAACGGATCTAACTTACCACAGCGTTAGAAGAGATCCGAATTCGGTCCACCGGCAGTCCCCGCTCGGTTTTGGTGCCTCCGACGACTTCCGGATCTAGGGTTTTGTGTATAGAGAGTATCGTAGGGTTTTGAAAAGTGTTCGGGGCTGTCAAGAGGTCTTATTTATAGGTAAACATGACCTAGGGAAGTCCAAGGTCTGCCTCTAGGAGTCTTGAGCCGAAAGGTGTTCAACCGAAGTCGCAAAATCCGGATTCGGGCGAGTGAATCTCGCAACCGGCGAATCTGTCGCTTGGCGCGGCCGTGGCGCGCCTTTCCCCTATTGACCGCGCGGCACTCGCCTGGACTTCGGTCCGGGCGGGTCGTGCAATCCGTCGTGTCTTTCCTCTTCTCTTCCGGACTTCTATCCCCCTATGCTCCCGGATTCCGATTTCCGGGGTATCTTCGGGTTCTTATTTCCTTTCTAAATTTTACTGGGGTCTAATTGCATGTTTGGACTCGAATTCTCGAGTTCATTGGTGTCGGGTTTCGGTGTACAATTTATTTATCTTTATTTCATTCTTTTTATTTAATTAAATTCCTTTAATTCCTTTTTAAGTTAAATTTCATTTCTCATTTCCTTATCCTTATTTATTTATTTGCTGAATTTATTTATTATTTATTTATTTATTCATTGTTTATTTATTTAATTATTGTTTTATGTTTGCAAAATTCTCGGGTATTACAGTTTACCCTCCTTAAGAATCAACTTCGTCCTCGAAGTTGTGTTTCGGCTTCTCTCATGCTAAGGTATTTTGTTTGTTTTGTTATTTTGTGACTGAACTTAGAATTAAAACTTCTAAGCTGCCTACGTACCCTATGAAGGGATCAAGCCATAACGTAGTTCAAAACAATTTGAATTTGTTTGTTTGTTACAAAAGATGCACAAAAAATAGATGGTATGACATCCTCTCCCCCTTAAGATTGCAGTTATGTCCCCATAACTGTGTCGGGTGTCGGTTTGGAACAATGTCGGGTAGCGTTCTCTCATGTCGGATTCTACCTCCCAAGTTGCCGTCTCACTTTCGTGGTTCGACCCAAAGAACCTTGATCATTTTGACGGTTTTGTTCCTCGTTACTCGCTCCTTAGTGTCCAGAATTCGCACTGGGACTTCTTCGTAAGTCAGATCCTCATCGAGTTCGATTACTTCCGGTTGAAGTACATGTGTCGGGTCCGGCACATACTTTTTTAGTTGTGAGACATGGAAGACATTATGAACTCGATCTAATTGTGGCGGTAAAGCCAGTCGGTAGGCCAAATTCCCGACTCGTTCTAGAATCTCATAAGGTCCTATGTATCGAGGACTCAACTTTCCTCGTTTGCCAAAGAACATCACCCCCTTCATGGTGATATCTTTAGCATGACCCTATCTCCCACTTGAAATTCTAGGTCTCGTTGTCTCACGTCAGCGTAACTCTTCTGACGGTCTTGAGCGGCTTTCATTTTTCCTTGAATCACTTTGATTGTTGAGCCATGTCTTCGATAAGTTGTGGTCCCACTACCAACCGACTTATCGTTTTCTTCCCAGCTCAAAGGGCTTCGGCACCTTCGTCCATACAACGCCTCGAATGGTGCCATGCCAATGCTAGCATGGTAGCTATTATTATAAGAAAATTCGATTAGGGGTAAATGGGATTCCCAATTTCCCTAAATTCCAACACGCATGCTCTCAGCATGTCTTCTAGTGTTTGGATTGTTCTCTCGGTTTGACCATCCGTCATCGGGTGGAATGCGGTGCTCATTTTGATTTGAGTACCGAGAGCTTTTTGTAACTCCGTCCAAAAGTGAGAGACAAATCTACTGTCTCTGTCGGAAATGATGTCATGTGGTACTCCATGTTGTCGTACCACGTTATCAACGTAGGCTCGGGCCAATTGGTCCATAGTCCACGTGTCCTTCATCGGGATAAATATGGCTGTCTTCGTTAGCCTATCCACAATCACCCAAATCTTGTTCATGCCTTTAGGTGATCGGGGTAATCCCGAGAAAAAATCCATCGAGATGTTATCCCACTTCCAAGTTGGAATCTCTAGTGGTTGCATCAATCCTAGGGGTTTATGTCGCATTGCCTTAACCTTTTGGCAGGTGAGACATTTCGCCACGAAATCTGCCACTTCCTTCTTCATTCCCGGCCACCAATAGATCTTCTTTAGATCTTTGTAAAGCTTGTCGCCTCCGGGATGCACTGAATATGGCATGTTGTGCCCTTCCTCCATCAACTTTCGCTTCAACTCGGCACATTTAAGGGGCACACACCATCTCCCTTTGAAGCGAATGCTTCCATCCTCGTGGACAGCAAATCCTATTGCCTTTCCCTCGGCAATATACCCCTTTATCTTCTCCAATTTCGCGTCACCACCGGTTGGGCGAGCCTAATCTCATCCAATATTGGAGTTTCTACGACCATGGCATTGATTGTGTTACTCACTGTGCCCGGATGCACAAGTTCCACGTCCAATCTCGCTAAATCCATGTACAATGCCGGCGGAATTACCAACGAGTTTTGTCACGTGTTGGGTTTTCCGACTTAGGGCATCGCTACCACATTCGCCTTCCCCTCGTGGTAGGCTATCTCCAAATCGTAGTCTTTAATAAGTTACAACCATCTTCGCTGTCTCAAATTCAACTCCTTCTGAGTGAATATATACTTCAAGCTCTTGTGGTCGTGAACTTTCGACACTTCCACCCGTAAAGATAATGTCTCCATATCTTTAGAGCGAAAACGACCGCTGCCATCTCCAGGGTCGTGTGTCGGATAATTCTCCTCGTGAGGTTTTAGTTGGCGTGATGCATACGCTACGACTCTCAGAGTCTTGCATCAAGACACAACCTAAACCTTCCTTCGAAGCATCGCTGTAAACTTCGAAGTCACCATTCTCTGATGGTATGTCAATACGGGTGTGGTTGTGAGCCCGTTTCTTCAGTTCTTGAAACACTGTCTCACAAGTCTCTGTCCACAGACGTATTTTACTCCCTTCTTCAGTAGCTGGGTCAAAGGTCGTGCGATTTTCGAAAAATCCTTCACGAACCGTCTATAGTACCCGGCTAATCCAAGGAAACTCTTTATCTCAGTTTGGCTCTTTGGAGTTGCCCATTCAGTTATGGCAGAAACTTTTGCTGGATCCACTGAAACTCCATCAGCGGATACTATATGTCCTAGAAATGCTACCTCCTTCAACCAAAAATCGCATTTGGACAATTTGCCGTATAGTTGATCTTTCGCAAGGTCCCTAACACTTGATGCAAGTGCTGGGCGTGCTCCTCCTCACATTTCGAGTAGATCAGGATGTCATCAATGAACACTACTACACACTGATCTAACAGCTCTCGAAATACATTGTTCATGAGGTTCATGAACATTGCTGGAGCATTTGTTAACACAAATGATAACACTGTGAACTCGTAGTGGCCATATCGAGTTCGAAACGCCGTCTTTGGAATGTCTTTCTCGGCAATTCATTGATCCTCCTCCAGTAGCTGATACACTTATGATCCAGCCACTTGGGATGAAATCCTTTGTCCGGAACAATCATTTTGGACATCCCCAAGTAGTTCTCCAATGCCTCCTTTCTTCCATTAAACTTAACCTTGATTTCTTCTTCTGTGAATTCAGTCCTCTTTTCAATGCTATCAGGGATTGACAACCTCACCTTTGGACTATTCATCCCCCAATAACTCAAAGGTAGCAATTCTGAAACATCTTTCCGGGGGGACGATCCTTCAGATGTATCTGATTCATTTCCCTCGGATTCTTGTGCTTCTTCCTGCTCGTCCCCAACATTCTCATTTCCTTCTTCTTCTGTTTGGCCTCCTTCTTGAGCAGGTTCCACGTTTTCTTCATGAACTTGTTCTGGGTTTTGTTCATGGTCAGGCTCTGGATGTTCTTCTTGGACTCTATCAGTGTCATCATATTGTGAATTGCCTACACCTGAATCATGTATCAATGACGTGCTGGTATCTACCTTCTCAGTAACTTCCAGACTATGCTGATTTAAGATCTCTGTGGGATCTTCCTGTACCGGTTCGTTCAGCAGAAGAGGATAGCAGTAGGTTCTGAATCTAGAAATCCTTCAATTCCAAAATATTCTTCTGCTTTCTTCTTCTGTTCTGCTGCCCATTCAGGATCATTCATCATTGCAATTGCTCTCTGAACTACTTCATCCCTGACTTGAGGTGGTAGGAGCCATTGATTCATTTGATTTTCAGCATTCGTCTGTGTTCTAAGATATTGACTAACAGTGTCTTCCACAAAATATTTTCTCTGCTGAGCTTCTTGAGTTTCATTCCTCTGCACTTCTTCTTCATAAGCTTGAATTGCTAATGGAGATGGTTCCACTACTTGGTCAGAATTTATTTGTTGTTGGATTTCCTCTAATTCTGACTCAAGTTTAGCTGCATATTCACTTGCTTGTTCTACTGAAGTGCATGCATTCCCTCCTTCTCTGGCCAATTTTCTGAATTTTTAATCAGTCCTTCCAGAGAGTAAGTCATGTTCCCGACTGTAGTTCATGCAAGTTCATATCTTCAAAAGTTTGTAAATCTTCAAGTGACTGTTCCTGAAATGTGTCCGCCACTGATTTCTCAATTGATTCACAAATTCTTGCTCATCTGCAGCTTGTTCTGGTGGTAAATCTTGTTCAGTTTCTTTTTCCTGAAAATCCTTGTAAATCAATCTGACTTTGAATAAGATCCCTGTTAACCTGAGCTTGCTGATCTTCATCTTGCCCTTCTCTATCATCTTTTTCAGCAATCTGAACCTGTTGGAGATCAGTGCTCGGTTTAGTTGATCCTTGTTCATCAGGTTGATGTTCTTCAATACATGTTCTCCAGCCTTCTGGATCTATGTCTCCCACTTCCAAATTAGTATAAGGAGTGAGCTCCAACCTCTCTGTGTAGGGAACTATCCCTAGAGTTGGTTCGACTTTTTCTTCTTCAGAGCTGGTGTCAGGTATCACATACTTAGGCTTCCTGGCTTTCATCTTTATCCTGAATTTCTTAACAGGTTTTTCAGGTTCTTTTTCTTGTTGCTTTTCTTTATCAAGAGTGGGTTTCCAATTGTTCTACATTCTCCAGAAAAAGACCCTTGCTGCTTAAGTTCTTCAGATCAGTCTCCTTCTGATTAGAGGGTAACTTTCCTCTCCTTTTATAGGTAACACTTCTTTCTTTCTTGGGCTGATTGTAGAATCTCAACATCTTCGTCCATTAAGTCCTTTTTCAAGTCCAAAATTTCTTTGGCTGCCAGGTCATCTTCATTCTTCCTCTTCTTTGGAATTCGCTAGTCTCCTTAGATCTGCTTGTCTCCACTTTCCTCCCAGTCCTTTTCTTAGCTGTTGGTACTTCATCTGAAGTGCTTGAACTGAGATTGTATGACTTTCTCTTTTTGGTGGATACTTTCTTTTTACCTTTCTTGTCTGAGTTCTCATGAGTTCCTCCATTCACGATCTGCCTTTCGTTGTTTGCATAATAGCAATCCATACTTTCTTGCAGAAATCGGATGAATTTCATCATTTTCTTCATTCTTTTCTCCCACAATAGTTTGTGACCCTCATCAACTACTCTCATCTTCTCAATTCTTTGCTCATCATCTGTGCTGTCTTCATCGAATCGTGCTTCTTGACATAGAAATTCGTGCCCAAGTCCTTTCAGCATGACATTCATTTCCCTTTCTATTCAGATATTTCTCATTCCATGCATCCCAATCATCAATAATTACCTGCTGAATTCTTCCTTGTGTTTGATCAGTATAGGGTCTATGCTCCTTGTATGCATTTTCTCTGCACATAGCATCATACATGACATACTTCTCAATGAATTCTTTCTTCCTCTCCTGGACATATCCATGAACTTCCTGTTGGAGAGTTGGAGGTAATCTCTTCATTGATCTTGTTGGGTCTATCTGTATTGAGAAGATCTGCATCTGCTTGTGTTATTGATGGGGCTGAAACCTTTCTGAAATTCGCTACAGGGTTCCAGTCCTTCATTAACAACAGATTCTCTGAAAATATTCCTTACTATATTTTGTGGTGTCTGTTTTTGCATTTGATCTCTGCTTTCTGTTTTTGCCTGAGTCTCTCAGCTTCTCTCTCCTCTGCATCCTTAATCCATGCTCGCTGCTCTGGCATCATATCAGCAAAACTCCTCAAAGGAAGATTCTCATCAGGTTTCCTTATCAACCCTGGTTTAAGAATCCTTTTCCTTAGATCTACCCCTTTAGACCAGTTATTCATATACCTGATCCAGCGTTTGCTAGCTTCCTGAATAATTCTAAGGACATCTTCCATACCCGTCTTACCTTGTTTTAGCTTTCTTGAAATAAGGCTCTAGGTCATGCCTTAAGTTGATCCGAGCATCAATAATCCTATCCAGGGCCAAATTTGTCAAGAAATTATGTTCAACGGGTCCCTTCTTGTTCAGAGAATGTTGGAGGGCATGTATGCAGGGAGTGCCTGCTGAGCATCATAGACTCTAGCATTGCCGAATTTCAGTAAGTTTGGCAGCAATTTTGGTGAGTCGCTTCACATATTTCGGTAGTGGTTGAGTAGCAAAGTAATCAACTCCAGCCCTGTTTGATCTTTCGGATTGATAATTCTGTAGCATTCCTGATTCCACTCAGCCATGCACTTCCTTTCCCTTTCCAAAAGTCTTTCCCAGTCTGATTTCATTAGGCAGATGCCTGTCATTGATGACAGAATTATCATTTGATCATCCCAAAATCTATTCATCCTATTCCAGAATGCTTCTTCTAAATCAATCCTCAATGATTCCTTTTCCTTGTCTGGTATATGTTGAAACATGAATGGATTGATATAAAAGTCTGGAGGTGAAATTTGCATTCCTGTCCATCCACCACTTTTCCGAATAGTTTCTACCATGTTGACCGTTTTCACCTTTTGCCAAGAATGATTTTCTCTTTCTTATCACGATTCTATACTTCTTCGAGCTTGAAGTTCTTCATAGGTCATCTTATGAATCCTTAAGAAATGAGAACAACTGGTAAGTTAGTATCACCATACTCACATTTAGAGCTTGACTCTAAATGTGCAGATGATAAAAGGAAACATAATACCAGATTTCCTTTTATATTCATCATTCTATCCATGATATCACCATACTCACATTAGAGATTTGCTCTAAATGTGAAGATTTCAATGCTGACTAAATCTACTTTAATGCAGAAAATACACAGAAAACTTAAATTCAAACGTCATTTAATCAAAAGCAAAACATAGAATTCATCAGATTAATAATATGGAATTACAAAGCATGGTGTTTCTTATGACATTCAACCTATCAATTACAAATGAGGAGGTGTCTCTGCCTCAATTCCAAATCTGAGGAACAGATTACAATGCTCAGAGACTAAGCACCTCATACAGTAAATTGACACGACTCCATAGGTATTCCTGAAGGACCGTGATTGTTATCATAATAGCTCCTAAGGTCACAAAGTCTCTTCTTAGGGGGGGGGGGTTGCCCTTGAAAGGGTGACATAAATTCCTCATAACTTGATAACCACCCTCTGACTTGAAGTCGAAGATCCTTGAGTCTTCGTCTATTATTGCACAGAGGAGCGAAGAGCCAAATTCC